>JAJIBD010020986.1:0-522500 GCA_021461705.1 Cryptotis parvus
AAAGAAACAAGATTGACAAACCATTGGCGAGACTTGTAAGGACAGGGAAAGAGAGAACCTAAATAAACAGAATCAGAAATGAAAAGGGTGACATCACAACAGAAACCACAGAAATCCAAAAGATCATCAGAGATTACTTTGAGAGCCCGAATGCCATGAAAAATGAGAATCTAGAAGAAATGGATCAATTCCTGAAGTCCTATAACCTCCCATGGCTGAAAGAAGAAGACCTCTAATACCTGAGTAAGCCTATCACCATTGAGGAAATAGAAACAGTAATTAAAAGTCTGCCCAAACACAAAATCCCAGGTCCAGATGGATTCACTAGATAACTCTACCAAACCTTTAAGGAGGACCTACTGCCAGTTCTTTTCAAGCTCTTCCAGGAAATAGAAGAAACAGAAACACTCCCAAACAGCTTCTACGAGGCACATATCACCCTGATACCCAAAGCAGGGAGAGACAACACAAAGAAAGAAAACTACAGACCAATATCCCTGATGAACACGGATGCTAAGATCTCAACAAAATACTAGCAAACAGAATCCAAAGACTCATCAAGAAGATTATACATCATCACCAAGTAGGATTCATCCCGGGAATGCAAGGATGGTTCAACATTCGCAAGTCAATCAACATAATACATCATATCAATAAGAGAAAAAAATAAAACCATATGATCCTATCAATAAACGCAAATAAAGCATTTGACAAGATCCAGCACCCGTTCATCATTAAAACCCTCCAGAAAATGGGAATTGAAGGGACTTTCCTCAAGATAGTTACAGCCATCTACCAAAAGCCCAAAGCGAGCATCATTCTAAATGGGGAAAAGTTGAAAACCTTCCCCTGAGATCAGGGACAAGACAAGGTTGCCCACTCTCACCTCTTTTATTCATTATAGTATTGGAAGTACTTGCCATAGCAATCAGAGAAGAAAAGGACATTAAGGGCATCCAGATAAGCAAGGAAGAAGTCAAGCTATCATTATTTGCAGATGACATGATATTATACCTAGAGAACCCTAAACTCTCTACCAAAACACTCCTAGAAACAATAGACACATACAGTAGAGTGGCAGGATACAAAATCAACACCCAAAAGTTGGTGGCTTTCCTATATACAAATAATGAAAGAGAAGAAAGGCATATTAAGGAAACAATTCCATTCACAATTGTGCCACAGAAAATCACATACCTAGGAATCAACTTAACCAAGTGTGTAAAGGACCTGTACAAAGAAAACTACAAGAAATTGCTCCAAGAGATAAAAGAGGACACAAGGAAATGGAAACATATTCCCTGCTCATGGATGGGGGAGAATCAACATTGTCAAAATGGTAATACTCCCTAGAGCTCTGTACAGATTCAATGAAGTCCCTATAAGGATACCCCTGACATTCTTCAAAGAAATTGATCAAACACTCCTGAAATTTGTATGCAACAATAAACCCCTAAGGATAGCTAAAGCAATCCTCTGGAAAAAGAAGATGAGAGGCATCAACTTTCCCAACTTCAAACTGTATAACAAGGCAGTAGTAATTAAAACAGCATGGTATTAGAATAAAAACAGACCTGTGGACCTATGGAATAGAATTGAATATCCTGACACCCAACCTCAAACACATGATCATTTAATCTTTGATAAAGGTGCAAGGAGTCCAAAATGGAGTAAGGAAAGCCTCTTCAACAAGTGGTGTTGGGAAAACTGGGCAGCGGCATGTAAAAAAATGAATTTGGACCTGTGTCTAACACCATGCACAAAAATAAGATCAAAATGGATTACAGATCTCAATATCAGACTTGAATCCATAAAGTACATTGAAGAAAATATAGGAAAAGCCCTCCACGATATTGAAGCTAAAGTCATCTTCAAAGGTGAAACATCACTAACAAAGCAACTAGAAGAAAACATAAACATATGGGACTACATGAAACTAAAAAGCTTCAGCACCTCAAAAGAAACAGTGACTAAGATACAAGAGCAGTCCACAGAATGGGAAAGAATATTCACCCGATACCCATCTGATAAGGGGTTAATATCCAGGATATATCAGGCCCTGGTAGAACTTTACAAGAAGAAAACAAACAACCTCATCAAAAATGGGGGAGAAGAAATGAACAGAAACTCCAGAAGGAACAAATTCGAATGGCCAAAAAAAATATGAAAAAATGCTCATCATCACTGATCATCAGAGAGATGCAAATCAAAACAACAATGAGATACCACTTTACACCACAGAGACTGGCACATATTCAAAAGAGCAAGAGCAACAAAAGTGCTGGTGTGGATGTGGGGAAAAGGGGACACTCATCCATTGTTGGTGGATATGCCAGCTGGTACAGCCTTTCTGGAAAACAATATGGACTTTCCTCCAAAGACTAGAAATTGAACTCCCATTTGACCCAGCCATACCACTCCTGGGAATCTACTCTGGGAAACCAAAAATAAGTAGCGGAAACACCATCCCTACTTTTATGTTCATAGCAGCATTATTCACAATAGCCAGAATCTGGAAGCAACCCAGAGTGCCCGAAAATCGATGACTGGATAAAGAAGCTTTCGGTCAGACTCCATCCACAGTCTGGTGGGGAAGGAAAAGAGAAAGAGAGAAAAATGGAAAGAAATAAAGAACCTGCCATGCATAAATATATATGTACATATTATGATACCAATATCCAAGGTCAAGTGAAACATATATCAGGAGGTCTTGTCAAAAGTGGAAATTATCACAAACATGTGGGAGTCAGAGGTTAGGTAAGACGGAAAATGGAACAGTGTGCTAATAATTGTCGAGGGTACTAATGCCACCCTAGAACTGAGCATTAAATAGAGGCAAAAAGATACACATGACAACCCTTTAATGTATGTTCTGTAATCCATAGTCTGGAGGGGAAGGAAAGAGAGAGAGAGAAACGGAAAGAAATAAAGAACCTGCCATGGAGCAGGGCTAGGGGAGGGGGAGGGAACCGGGGACGTTGGTGTTGGGAGATGGGCACTGGTGGAGGGACGGGTGCTGGAACACTGTATGACCAAAACCCAAATATAAACTTTTTAATTGTATATCTTTTTTATTTGTATATCTCACGGTGGTATAATAAAATACTTTAAAAAAAAGAACCTGCCATGGAGGAGGGCTGGGGGAGGTGGGAGGGAACCGGGGATGTTGGTGGTGGGAGATGGGCACTGGTGGAGGGACGGGTGCTGGAACACTGTATGACCAAAACCCAAATATAAACTTTTTAATTGTATATCCTTGTAATTGTAAAAATAAAAAAATTTAAAAAAAGAAATATTCACCATTGAAGTAACATAGCTTTGATATTTTAAATGCTTTAATGTACAAATTAACTGTATTGTCATTCTAACACAGTTCCTTGGGATTCCTTCCTCATTGTTCTTTTAGTATTCTAGTTCACCTTTCCATTTTCAGTCACTGATTCCCCAGATTGATTGGCAATCTCAGTTTTATTTCTAAAGCTAAGGATTTATCATTATTCAATACTTCTATTTCCTTGCTTGGTTTCTCTAACATCATTTTATATTGTTGTTTTGATTTGAATTTCATCAATAATATGTAGCTTAGGTACATTTTCATAGGACTATTTCAGCTCAAATGTGATCTTTATTGAAGTGTCTGCTCATATCTCCCATTTTTGATGATGATACAGAAATTCTTTTTTTTTTTTTACTTTCTGTGTCACACACGACAAAACTTGTCAGTTACTCATGGCTCTGCCCTCAGTATTTACTCCTGGCAGTGCTCGGGGACCATATGGGATGTAGAGCAAACAAACTCTGTTTAATTGCTTTGCCGAGTGCAAGGCAACCACCTTACCGCTGGCAGCTGGAAATTCATTTTTGCTGCTTAAATTTTATGAGTGTTTCATGTATCTTTTTCATCACTTTTCCAGGAAATTGATTTATAGTGTTCAAGTATTTCCCCATTGGGATATCTCTTTAATACCAAGATATCTATATTCATCTATCCATCCATCCATCCATCCATCCATCTATCCATCCATCCATCCACCCATCCATCTATCTGTCCAGCCTTCCAACTGTCCGTCCATCCATCCTTCCATCCGTCAATCTGTCTATCTACCTGTCTGTCTGTCTGTCTGTCTGTCTGTCTGTCTGTCTGTCTGTCTGTCTGTCTATCTATCTATCTATCTATCTATCTATCTATCTATCTATCTATCTATCTATCTATCTATCTATCTATCTATCTATCTATCTATCTATCTATCTATCTATCTATCTATCTATCTATCTATCTATCTATCTATCTATCTATCTATCTATCTATCTATCTATCTATCTATCTATCTATCTATCTATCTATCTATCCATCTCATCCATCTATCTATCCATCTTCTATCCATCTATCTATCCATCTATCTATCCATCTATCTATCCATCTATCTATCTATCTATCTATCTATCTATCTATCTATCTATCTATCTATCCATCTATCTATCTATCTATCTATCTATCTATCTATCTATCTATCCATCTATCTATCTATCTATCTATCTATCTATCTATCTATCTATCTATCATCTATCTATCTATCTATCTATCTATCTATCTATCTATCTATCTATCTATCTATCTATCTATCTATCTACATCTATCTACTATCTATCCATCTATCTATCATCTATCTATCTATCTATCTATCTATCTATCTATCTATCATCTATCTATCTATCTATCCTATCTACATTATCTATCTACTATCTATCTATCTATCTATCTCATCATTATCCGATCTATCATCTATCTATCTATCTATCTATCTATCTATCTACTATCTATCTATCTATCTACTATCTATCACATCTCTCATCTATCATCTCCACTAACCATCCACCATCCACCCCTCCTCCATCCCTACTATCTATCTATCTATCTATCTTCTTCATCCTCTATCCTCATCTAACTTCCTCCTCTCTCTATCTCTATCTATCTATCTATCACTATCATCTATCATCTATCTATCTATCTCTACTATCTACTTAGGTCTGTCTGTCTGTCTGTCTGTCTGTCTGTCTGTCTGTCTGTCTGTCTGTCTGACTGTCTGTCTGTCTGTCTGACACTCTGTCTGTCTATTATCTGTCTGTCTATCTATCTATCTGTCTATCTATCTATCTGTCTGTCTCTCTGTCTGTCTGTAATCTATCTGTCTATCTGTTTGTCTGTCTGCTTCTATGTATGTATGTATGTATGTCTGTAAACTTGGTCAATAGAAAAATCCTTGACTTTACAACTTCACTTAAATATATCCAAATTATCAAGTACCTGGGAGTCAAATTAACAAAGAATGGTATCTAAAGATCATACTTTGCAGACTTCAACTCCGTTGTCCTTGATACACTTTAGAATTTGGGTCAAATGTCAAGTCTTTAGTACATTTTAAATTAACCATTGTTTGTGGTATGAGATATAGTCTGGCTTCATTTTCTTTTGCATGAGACTATTTAGTTTTTTTTTTTTTTTTGCTTTTTGGGTCAGGGGTTACCCCTGGCTCTGCCCTCAGGAATTACTCCTGGCGTTGCTCAGGGGACCAAATGGGATGCCAGGGATCGAACCTGGGCCGGCATTGGCTGGCCTTGTGCAAGGCAAATGCCCTACCTGCTGGGCTACTGCTCTGGCCCCCAACTATTTAGTTTTAACAGTACCATCTGTTGAAGAATCTTTCCTTGCTTTGTTTCATATATCAAGGTTCTTTGTCATTGATTAAATTCCTACATATCTGAGAGTTTACATATAGGCTCTCATTTATATCCCGCAGGTCTCACAGTCTGCACTTACAGTTTTATTGAGTATAACTCGATAATACAATTTAGAATCAACTTAGAATGTCACTGAAAACTTGAAGGTGATTGCACTGAATCTGTATCACACTAGGGCAACATTCTTTGTTACCTTGATTCGCATGTACTTGATATTTCAGATATTTATTTTAAAGTGAAGTTAACAATTTTAGTTATTCTCTTCTAATTTGTTGTTTGCATATAGAAACTCAATCAGTGCCTGTAATTGATTTGTGACCAAAGAGTTTCCTATTGTTTTATTGTGTCTAAGAGTTTTTCAGTTAAGTCTTTAGAGTATTCTATTCTATTCTATTAATTTTTCACCTCCAACCGGTGACAATCAAACTCTTTTCACAAATGTATGTCTTATATGTTTTTATTCACTGTCAGTATAGTGAAGATTTCCAAACTATGTTGATTAGTGAAAGATTTAGAGGATGTTGTTGACTTGTGTCCAGTGTCAGAGGATTTTTAACATTAGTATGTTGGCTGTGTGTTAGCTAGGTCACTATTACTTTCTATAGATTTATTTTGTCTAGCCTCTTTTTTGAGGGCTTTATCATGAATGGATACTGCTTCTTGTAAAAAGATTTCCCTGCATCTGTTGATAGGACCCCTTCATTCTTTATTTCCTTTCATTGGTATGCACTATTGTATTGATTTTATATCATCAAAGCTCATTGAGGTTTGTAGGGAGTACAAGATGCCGCTCTGTCTCAAGTTCATTGATTTACAGAAAGCCTTTGATTCTGTGGAGACTGAAGTGGTCCTCGAAGCCCTAGCCAAACAGGGTGTTCAAACCCAATACATCAAGATTCTTCGTGAGCTGTATTACGGATTCACCACCAGGATCTCACCATTCTACAAAGAAGTGATCATTGATGTCAAAAGAGGGGTTCGACAGGGTGATACCATTTCACCAAAACTCTTCAGCACCACCCTCGAGAACATCATGCGACAATTAGAATGGGAAGGAATGGGAGTGAAGATAGATGGTTGGCGACTGCACCACCTCGGCTTCGCTGATGACATCATTCTAATAACACCAAACTTTAGCCAAGCGGCACAAATGCTGGCTGACTTTGACCAAGAATGTGGAAAGATAGGTCTACAGCTGAATCTGAAGAAAACTATGTTCATGAAAAATGAACTAGTTCCAGAGGCCTCATTCACTCTCAATGGAACAAACATCTGTGAATGCAGCAGTTATGTGTACCTAGGTCGAGAAGTCAACATGATGAATGACCTAAAACCTGAGCTGCGCTGGAGGAAGAGAGCGGCATGGAATGCCTTCAAAGGCATCGAAGAAATAGCTAAAAGGACAAAGAACCTCTGGCTCCGGGCACATCTCTTCGACTCCACCGTTCTCCCTGCATTAACATACACCTCAGAGACCTGGGCCCTACAAAAGCAGGATGAGAATGCTATTCGGGTCTCCCAGAGAGGAATAGAAAGAGCTATGCTTGGAATATCACGCCTCACTCAAGTGAGAGAAGGAATCTGGAGTTCTGACCTCCGTCGCTATTCCAGAATCAGGGACACTGTCTCGTTTGCCAAGGCTTCGAAAATCAGATGGGCTGGACATGTAATGCGATTTGGAGACAACCGCTGGACTAGAGCTGTTACCGACTGGATCCCACGGGATGTCAAAAGATCACGTGGCCGCCCACCTACAAGATAGTCAGACTTCCTTGTTAAGACCCTGAAGGATCGGTTTGAGGCTTTTCATATTCCTGAATCAACCAGATGCCATTGGGCTACATTGGCACATGATAGAGTCCAATGGAAATGTTACTGGCGCCCGCTCGAGCAAATTGATGAATAACGGGATTCAAGTTCAATGATCAAGTGATCAAGTGATTGATTTTATATAACTAAATCATCCTTGCATACCTACAATGGATGCCACTTGACCATGGTGTATAATCCTTTTGATTATAGTTGAATTTTATTTACTATAGAAGTTGTGCAAGTGAGTTTTGTGTACTGTATATAAGAGGCATCAGCCTGTGTTTTTTTTTTTGCCCCCCACCCCTGCCTGTGGTTTTCTTGTAGAACCATCTTTGATGCTATTTTATTAGCTTACTATTGCCTTCATAAATGCTGTAAAGGTTTCTTCCGCAGTATTTGGGAGATTTTAAGGAATGAAGGTGCTAATTCTTCTTTTCTATTTTTCATTCTTTTCACTGTACACATTTGCACTGTTGTTCATGACTGAGTTTCAGTCATACAATAATTCAACACCCATTTCTTCACCATTTTATATTTCTTATCACCAATATCATCAGTTTTCTTTTGCAAATCCCTTACCAGCTTGCCTCTATGCTCTATGGCAGGCACTTTCCATTGCTGCCTGCCTGCCTGCCTGCCTGCCTGCCTGTCTTTTATTTTCTTTTGGGCACTATGATTTGTAATACAGGTACTGAAGGTTTATCTAGTTTGTCTATGTACCTAACTTCAGCACTCAGTTCTTGCCCAGAATTATCATTTCCAGCTATAATATTGGTTCATTCACTATCCTGTCTTCGTGGCCACCACTTGTGGCAAGTTTCTAATTGTGGACAGGTCTCCTGGCCCTTGTTTCTACTGTCCTTGAATATTAGTCTTATACTGTTTTATATTTTCTTTTTTAACAACCCACAAAGAAGTGCAAACATTCTATGTCCTTCTTTCTCTTTTTGGCTAATTTCACTCAGCATGATGCTCTCCATATCCATCCAATAATAATCAAATAATTCTTCTTTGAAGACTTAGTTTTATTTACCAATGAAACATTCTCCTAGTATTTTACTTTTGGGGAAATATTTATTTAAATTTTATTTCATATTATGTGTTTGTTTAGTTTGCTTCTTTTTCTGTTTCACTCTTGAGAGTCTGGATGATACAAAATTTGTGCTCAAATTTCTACTAGCTTCTGTAGATTAGTGGAATAGAGTTGTTCAGACTAACCTCATAGGTCTTTTTATAGATGTTTTCATTTTTCCTCTTTCACCTGTGATATGATTCATTTGTATTTTTCTCTAATTTTTTCCATTTGAGTCTAAGAGTTTGACAATTCTGTTTATTACTTTGAATAACTAGGTACTAAGGAAATTTACCCTCTGTAGGGTTTTGACTTCTCTATCAGTGACTTAGCATTTAATTCATGTTATCCATGTTTTCTGACTTACTTTGGAATCCATTTTTTATTCTTTTTTTTCATTTCTCAAGCTGTGAGTTTTAACTATTTGACTTCTCTCTTATATTTTATATGGTTATGAACTTCTAATTACTACTGCTTTTGCTGTGTTCAAAGGTTCTAATAGTTTGTTTATATTCATTCTTATTCCTTTGAAAATGAAAGCTTAATAAAATGTATTATTCTTCTTTGATTTCGCTTTTAAACTAATAGTTGTTATACTATTGTTAGATGACCAAATGTTATAGCATTTCATAATCTTCCTTTTTTAATTCCTAATTCTTGGCTTTTCATTCTGAAATGGTACTGGATATGATTTTCATTTTTGTGACTTTACGAACATGTGATTGTATTTCAGTTATTGTTCTGTCCTAGATAATGATCCACATGCATAGAAGAATACATAGTAATATTTTATTGGTGAATAATCCTTTGTCTGCTAGCCCAAGATTTTCAGTGCCGATGTTAGCAGTTGGTAGATCTAAGGATATGCGAAGGAAGGTCTGATGGATACTGCCTGTTAACAGATACACAGGGACTTCTGGCAGACTGTCTCCTAATAGAGTTAGTATGTAGAAATCCCTAGTGAGACTGTTAATCAAGCTGCAGGTACCCAGACAAGGCTATCCTAGGTCATTTCTCTGCACATTTCCCTGTTGGCTATAACTAGCCCAAGATGGAGTCTAATGGATGATGCTTAAAGTTAGGCAAAAAACAGGTTTTTCTTGTTCTTCTGTCTGACATGTCCTTGCCATCATGGGCTAGTCTGGAAGGCTGCATTAACAACTGTAATGTGTTCTTTTGTTCATCTCATCTTACCTAGATAGCACCCCCTGCAGGTTTTTGGTTCCTGGTTGTCTCCTTCCTATTATTCCTAAGTCCTATTCAATGAATGCGAACTGTCTTTGTAATGTAAACCATGCAAATTTTAAGCTGTATTCCCTTTGATATGACGAATAAGGGAGTTGGGGTCTGTGTGGAGGTGGTCAATCAGTTCTGTCGGTCAAATGAGTTAGTTGTAGTCAGTGAGCTCACGCCAGTGAGCTCTGGTCAGTTTGCTGCAGTCAATCAGCTTTGGTCAGTTAGCCACCAAGATGAGAACTGCTGCTCCTCCGACTGGTGATCATTAAAAGTATTAATGGATATACATCGTGTTCCTGGTGTCTCATCTCTGCGCCTCCAACCCAACAGGACATTCCTGCTTTAGCCACACTTAGGTCTTTTTCCCAACCTTTTATTTTTTAAGTTTGTGTTTATTTTAACATTTCACGTAAGTTTCTGGTAGAAATCAAATGGACGTTTTGTTTCTTGATCATGTAATCAATTTTATCTCTTAACAAAAGAGTTCAGGGCGGAGTGATAGTCTAGCAGGTAGGGAATTTGTCTTGCACTTGGCTGGCCCATGCTGGCCCGGATTCGATCCCTGGCATTCCACATGGTCCCCGAGCACTGCCAGGAGTAATTCCTGAGTGCAGAGCCAGGAGAAACCCCTGAGCATCGCTGGGTGTGACCCTCAAAAAAAGCAAAAAAAATAAGAGTTCAACCCATTAATATTTAAATAAATTGTTTTTTATGCAGAAATGTATTGCTTTTCTCTATGCTGATTCTTTTTATTGTTATTATCATTTGCAATTTAAGTTTTGTATAGACTATATAGTATCCTATACAGAATGAACTTAATTGCAACAAATGTCCTCTGCTTATCCATGTAAGAATAATTTTATCACTCCCTCAAATTTCAGTTGAAACTCACTTGTTTGAAGATAATAATCTATTCACTTCTTGACTGTAGAATTTTATTTGGATGTGTGCCAGAATCTGTGTAAGATGATATCTCATTGTAGTTTGATTTGCATCACATGATGGGTAGTGATGGAAAACGTTTTTATATGACTTTGGCCATTTGAATTTATTCTTTGAGGAAATTCCTGTTCATTTATTCTACACATTTCTTTTTTTAGAGTTGGCTTTTTTTTTCTCATAAAGTTCTTCCAGTGCCTTATGTATCTGGATATTAATCCCTTATTGTGTGAGTATTGGGTAAGCATTCTTTCTTAATCAATGGGATGTCTTGGTGTCTTAGTCATCATTTCTTTTGAGATGCAGAAGATTCTAAGTTTCATGTAGCCCCATTTGTTTATCTTTGCTTCCACTTGCTTGGTCAATGGTGTGTTATCTTTGAAGATGCCTTTAGCTTAAATGCCATGGAGGGTTTTGCCTACATTTTCTTCCATGTGCCCTTTCGATTGCAATAGGATGTTGAGGTCTTTAATTTATTTTGATCTGACTATTGTACATAGGATTAGGCAGAGGTGTGATTAGGATTAGGCTGAGGTTTTTTACATGTAGCTGTCCAGTTTTCCCAACACCATTTATTACAGAGAATTTCCTTGTTCCATTTCATATTCCTGGTTCCCTTATAAAAGATTAAGTGATAATGTTTTTTGATTGTATGTGTCATGTTATTCAGTCTTATTTGGTTGGTTTACAGATTTTTGTTCCAATACCATGCTGTTTTATCTACTACTGCTTTGTAGTATAGTTTCAAGTTGGGGAAAGTGATACCTATCATTTTCTTTTTTCCCCAAAGATTTATTTAGGTATTCACAAGGGTTTATTGTTCCATACAAATATCAGGAGTGTTAATCAATTTCTCTGAAAAAAAAAGTCATGGGTATCCTTGTAGGAACCACATTGAATCTGTGTAATACTTTTGGAATATTGCCATTTTAACAATGTTAATTCTTCCAAACCATGACCAGAAGTGTGCCTCCATTTCCTTATGTCCACTTTTAATTCTTGAGATATCATGTTGTAGTTTTCTTTGTTCGGGTCCATTATATCCTTACTTAAGCTGATTCTGAGGTACTTGATTTTCTGAGGCAGTGCTGTTAATGGGTTTATTTCTTATTAATATAACTTTCTCTTTTGTTATTTGCATACAGGAAAACCATAAACTTTTGAGAATTCAGAGTAGTTTATTTTTTAAAGTTAGTTCCCTTTCTTTAAATATCTTGATTTCCAAAGTACAAAGTTTTTCACAATTCAGTTCTTACAAACATTCATCATTCAACACTAATTCCATCATCAGTGCCCCCTTCCAAAGAACTTCCTTTCCTACACTCGCACCCATCCACATGCCTGTTCCATTACCTGGCACTAATTGTACTGATGTTTGCAACATACAATTAGTAATGGTACTAATAAACTCTTAAGTTTTTCCTCATTTTAATCTTCATTATTTTAGTTTTCCACAACTATTATTTGAACCTATACTGAAAAATCTAATTCATATTGCTTGTAAAGGCTAATTTGCTAAATATGGTTAAAAATATATTTTTAGAAGAAGGTTAATAGGGATTTGGCTATCCAATCTCCCTGTATAAGAACTGCTGGGGGCTTGTAGTATGCCTGCAGTTTATTGGTCTCCTTCACGATCTCTAGATTTTTGTCTAATCTATGACTCAAGTGAGATTGCATTGGCTCCTGGATTAATTCCCCACCTCCGGACCTCCTTAAGGGCGGGACATGGGGAAGGGGCCTGAATCCCTGTTCCAAGAAGGTCTAGAGAAGTCAGCCGCAGATGACCCGCATATCTCAGTTTGAAAAAATGGCATCTCTCGTGGATAGGGCTCTTTCAACAGTGGAATCCTGTCTAGAAAATAGCTGAGATTGTGAGTGGAGGTCTCTGGCTATTAGGACTTTGTTGAAATGGACAGGGAAAGACTCCTATATCCCCTCCAGATCACCCCATTTTCAGTCTTTTTGCAGGGTAGGGGGTAACATGTCTGCAGTTTATTGGTCTCCTTTAAGATTTCTAGATACATGTCTGTTAAAGGTTGGAGTGGAGGAATCCAGAGTAGGCTACTTTTATCTATCTTTTCCATACCCTCTCCCTGTAGCATTTGTAATTAGTTCCATAAGTAGCTGTTTTAGTGATTGATATATAATAGTATAAAATAGAAGGTTTATATGCAATGATATATTTATGGTAAATCCAAGAAAAATGACCAAGTCACCATCATAAGGACAGTCGTAAAAAAATCCCTGCTCTTGTTCCACATGGAACAATGAAAAAGTAACCATAAAGACTATAACTGAAAATCTCAGAATTGAGTGCTGAGACCTAGATGCCTTTGCACCTCAAAAACCAACACACAGTTCACCAAATGGAAATCTAGTGCTTTTACCTTTATTGTATAGAAGGTGGTACAGAGACATGCCTAGATACTTTGTGTGTGTGTGTGTGGGGGAAGAGAAGCAATATGATTGCAATCAACTCCTGGGTCCAGAAAGTAGGAAAAGTAGAAATAACATGGAATTACATTTTCTTGGCCTAAGTGAACCCCATAAGATAAATCACTCTTCAGATATACTAGAACATAATAAGGATGACAACAAAGAAATCTCCTTAGATGACTTATACTATGATCTTCCTCTCCAAACCTCTGCCACTCATTTAATCTATGAGGCATTGACCTCATAGATTAAACTGATACAGAATGACTACTGAGGTCTTGATTTGAAATCCTAGAGAAGACATTGATTAGTGATACTGCAGCCACAAACATGAACTGTCACCTCATCATGTTCACATTAGCAACTGTATCTCTCTAAGCTCTTCCTCTATTCTGCTGAAATAACTATAATTATAAATATTAGAACCCATAAAAACTAACTCAAGTAAAATCAAATAGACACTGTAACATTTTCTCATACATAAGTACATGCCTTTGGTTAGTTCCTAAGCCAGATTATAATAAATAATAACAAAAGAAAATTCAAAATAAAAAACTGGGCACACAGTAAAATACCCATTGCAACATGAAACACAGATTAGTATAATAATATCTCAAAGACAATAGTCACCAAAATGCAGCTCAAATATGACAAGTTTATAATCACTACAAAAAATAATTTATATTTGCATATTAAAGAAATTCAAAGACATGAAGAAAAGTTAGTAAAAATACAATATTAGAAACCTTACAAAATCAAATTGTTATAACTAAACTCAAACAAATATTAATTGTTGGGCTCTCAGCTGCTAGCCATAGGATCCAGTATTTTCCTACTGCAAGACCCTAAGGGCAGGACCCAGAAATGGGCCCTGCCCATAAGGTTACACCCAAAATATCTGTGCTTATCTGAGCTTGTTGTGAGGCTCTGCTGGGGTGGCAGGCCAGGGCTAGAACCCGCCAGGCCTCCCGAACGCCTCATGAGTGGCACCCCAGCAGAGCCTTACAACAAGCCAGAAGACACCCCATTCCATGGGGGCCACCATTTCCCACATCCGGACTTCCCTCTTATCACAACTCCACCCAGCAGACCAGACTATCACAGCCTGGCTCGTGGCGGCCACACAGTTCATCTATAAATGCATTATTTAGAGGTGACTCCTGTTGTATTTGATATGCCAAATATCAGTAACATTTATATTAGGTCATTCCCATGACCTAATATAATGATTTGAGGCTCTTTATGTTCCTGGAGCAAGTGGATGGCTTTGGGTTCTACTAGCATGAGACAGGACATATAGAGATATTACTGGTGCCCGCTCTAGCAAATACAGGAAGATAGTGATAGTGATCTGAGCTAAGGTGAGGCAGAATGTGCCTGGTCTTTTGACCTCTGACCACAGGGATATGTAAATCAATGATTGTTACCTTGCCAATGTTACCTTGCAAATGCTAAATCTGTGATTGTCATTTGTTCCTCTGATACAATGGCCCAAGGATGTGTGCTTGTACCCCCTCCGCCCAAATATTGTATAAAAGGCTTAAACTGTGTCCAATAAAGCGAGTGCTGCTATCCAGAGTTCCTGGCTGCATAGGTGTTGTTCATTCTTTCTTTCTTTCCTTTCTCAGCAGTAGCAGTGGCAAGGCAGAGTTTCTCCCAAGTCCATCTCTCACCTTTTTCTTCAGGGATGAAGTCCAGCAAGATCTATGTCTTCCTCATTTGTGCCGGGGGCTGCTGGCCAGGGCCCCCGACAATTAATGAGCATAGAAATTCAATCAGCTGACAGAAAGTAAACATTGAAACAATGAAACAAATTCAGAATATGGGGAGTCTCATTTATATTAAATGTGACAAAAATATCTATGAAAACAACATAGACCAAGCAGAAAAATGAATTGGTGAGCTTAACAATAGCAATGTGCAAATGAACAAAGTAGAACAAGGGGAGAAAAATATATTTAAAAGCAAATGAGGAAATACTATGAGAATTATCTCACTACATTAGGAAAAACAGCTTAAGATCATAGCTATCCTAGAAGAGTAAAAAGGATTAAAAGGAATATAGAATTCATTTAAAAATGACATAATAATACTTTATAAAAATCGGAAGGGTTTAAGTATGCACATCCTTCCTTCATACCAAAAGAAGATCTATTAAGTGCAAAGAAAACTGCACCAGACAGAGAGCAGTGAATCATCAAAAGTTCAAAACAAAGAATATTACAGATGACAGGTAAAACAAAAGAACACCACGCATTCCCAGACTTTATCATTCTACGCTGCCTAAACTACAAACCCAAAGAGAATGAAATGACATATTCAAAATATTCAAAGATTAAAAGTTGTCCCCAAAACATTATACCTTCTAAGTCTATCATAGTACAAAAAGAAATAAAAGCCTTTATAAACAAAAGCTGAAGGAATATGCCAGCACTAGATCTCTCCATCTAAGTTAAAATAAAGTCCATATTTTTTAAAAGAATCAGAATACCAGATTCATAAGTGAATCCTCACATAGCAATACTTTCCCAAAACGTAAATAGACTAAAGCTGAAACCAAGGCAAAGATCATAATTAGACAGGAACAAGTGTTTTTGCTCACAAGTCTAAAAAGAAAGTTTATTACTATTCACCTAAAGCCTAACCCTTACTTTGGTTAGGTTTGCAGATAGAATGGAATATGCTTGAGGGAGCTAGCATACAGTGGGATATTATTACTAATTCTGGCACTCACTGATCTTCAATACATTTTTTTCTTCCCTATAGGAAATTTCTTTATTGTGACCTTTTATTTTTTTTCTTGTAAATAATTTTTCTTTATTCAATTCCATTTTCATTTGACAGGTGTCAACATGGTATTTTTTTTAGTTTCTCTTTCACTTCAATGGCCGATCCCTGCCTTGATCTGTGTCATTTTTTAAATTTTTTTTTTTATTTTAGCAATTACAAAGATATACAATTAAAAAGTTCATATTTGGGTTTTGGTCATACAGTGTTCCAGCACCCCTTCCCTCCACCAGTGCCCATCTCCCACCACCAACGTCCCCGGTTCCCTCCCCCCTTCCCCAGCCCACCTCCACGGCAGGTTCTTTATTTCTTTCCCTTTCTCTCTCTTTCTCTTTTCCTTCCCTTCCAGACTATGGATTACAGAACATACATTAAAAGGTTGTCATGTGTATCATTTTGCCTCTATTTAATGCTCAGTTCTAGGTTGGCATTAGTACCCTCGACAATTATTAGCACACATTGTTGGTGGGAATGCCGGCTGGTACAGCCTTTTGGAAAACAATATGGACATTCCTCCAAAGACTAGAAATTGAACTCCCATTTGACCCAGCCATACCACTCCTGGGAATCTACTCTGGGAAACCAAAAATACGCAGCGGAAACACCATTCCTACCCTACTTTTATGTTCATAGCAGCATTATTCAAAATAGCCAGAATCTGGAAGCAACCAGAGTGCCCGAAAATCAATGATTGGATAAAAAAGCTTTGGTACATCTACACAATGGAATACTATGCAGCTGTTAGGAAAAATGAAGTTATAAAATTTGCCTATAAATGGATGGACATGGAGAAGATTATGTTGAGCGAAATTTGCCAGAAGGAGAGAGACAGATACAGAATGACTGCATTTATTGTGACCTTTTAAATGAGGCCTTCCAAATTACCTTGTTTCCATAAGGCTTTTGATGCATTACTGTTTTTCCTTTGATTGGCTCTTAAGTGCTAATAGAAACAAACATTCATGTTTACAAACTCTCTAATCAGAAATCGCATAAATAAACCATAAAACAAAAGTTAACCACATACTGCTACAGAGATTTAAATAATTTAAAAGATAAAATTTAAAAATATAGAGACAGTATTATTCCAAGCCAGTACATTTTTAAATTTTTATTTATGTATAAATTTATTTATTTTTATTGAATCACAGTGAGGTACACAGTTACGAAATTTCCATAATTGTTTCAGTCATACAATGTTCTGTCATGAATCCCTTCACCAGTGTTTATTTCCTACCACCAATATCCTTAGTGTCCTTCCAACCACTTCTACTCCTTTGGCAAATACTTTTCTTCTCTCTCTCTCTCTCCATCTATTAATCTATCGATCTATCGATCTATCAATCTATCGATCTATTGATCTAATCAAGCTATCGATCTAATCGATCTACCTATCTTTTGGGGCCTTTTAGTTTCCAATACAGATATTGAAAGATGTCAATATCATGTTTTAATAGACATAAACCACTATTCTTATATTAGATAAACTTCAAGCCATAAGAAAAATAATTATCATTAAAAACAGAAACCATACACTCTCTTCAGAATATATAAACAAACATTAACAGACTTTCATATTGTATATATATATATTCTGTACTTTATAAAAGATAATATTGGGGGCCAGAGTGATAGCCCAGCAGGTAGGGCGTTTGCCTTGCACGCTGCCAACCCAGATGGATCCCCAGCATCTCATATGGTCCCTCACATACTGCCAGGAGTAATTCCTGAGTGCAGAGTCAAGAGTAACCCCTGAGTGTCGCTGGGTGTGATCCCAAAAATAAAAGAATAAATAAATAGATAGATAGATAGATAGATAGATAGATAGATAGATAGATAGATAGACAGACAGATAAACGAATGAATGGACAGATAAATAAATAAATAAATGAATGAATGGATAAATAAATAAACAAACAAACAAATAAAAGATGATATTGTCCTATCATTGTGTAAACACGATCACGATCACGATCACGATCTTCCCGTTGATCATCTATTTCCTAGAGCGGGCACCAGTAATATCTCCATATGTCCTGTCTCATGCCAGTAGAGCCAGGGGCATCTGCTTGCTACAGGAACATATAGAGCCTCAAACCATTATATTAGGTCATGGGAATTTTTTGTGTAATTTGTGTAAACAAATTAAAATTATATCAATCATAACCTTAAATAAAAAGATAGACAATTTCTCCTTATTTTTAATTTTGCTGTTTGCCTTTTCAATGCATTTTCACAATATTTCCTCATTGACTGACCCACACCTAAAATAAAAAGGAGTTATAGACCAAGATTTTAGCTTACTACTTGAGTGTTTGCTTTCCTTTCAGAAACTTGTCATTTTATCAGTGTCTGTGAAGCTATATTGTCCCTTGGTTCAGAATGCTGGACCCAAGAGTCTGATGTTGTATTTACTGCATGAACAACAACTTAATTAAGTGTTACTTTAGAAACGTCACCAGAGTTTTCTTTCTGGTATTGCACTCAGGCATGTATCACATTGTTTTGACAGATGCATTGGGAGATTTGCTTTGTAGTTAGTCTTGTTTTGGGAAACTACCAGTTAAGACAGAAGAGAAGAATAGTTATATTGGTAAAATAAGGAGCAAACCCTTAAATCCAAAAAAGCAACACAAAAGGAAACATTCAAGATCAGGATTTTCTTCTGAGAATATTCTTAGAGGAGAAAATTCCCATTTTTGAGAATTAATTGCTTAAAATCAAATGTTTACATGCTTTGCACAGATTTTTTAGTAATCAAATGTACTGGTATTTTATTTCTCTCCAAATGTTACTTACCTAAGGAACATACTATGTCATAGACCTAAGTGTGATGTATTAATATTACATTTCTATTTATTATAATAAAAACTACTCCACACTATAATTTACTGTTATCAAACATGTAGGGCTGTAAAAGATAATAATGTGTTGTTACACTGTCTTTTACAAAGAATATTACAGTATTTACACTACTTACATGCTCTGAAAATACACCTGAAAATTAGATGGTTTAAATATTTTGGTCTTAAAGAACAGGAATTAATTAAAATTAATACAAGTTTCAGGGATAGGGAGAGTACAGCAGAAAAGGAACTTTCCTCCCATGTGCCAGAAGAGCCAGGTTCCATTCCCAACCTGGAGTCCCACGAGATCTGCTGGATATGATCCCTGTGGTCACATTCAGGAATAACCCCAGACCACAGACTATTGAACCCCCAAACAAAGAAACAAATAAATCAAATAAATTAAAGCTAAAAATTACATCTTGGAAAACAGGAATTTTTCAAGTAAAAATGTAAGAAGTGATTATTTTCAGTCAGTGAATTCCTGGAATTTGTAGACAAAAGGATGGAAATGAACACTAAGCGAAAGTGCCACAGATCGACACAAAACATTAAAGATCTGTGATAGTCAGGAGAAAAAACCCTATACATTTCCTTCATCATGTTGCTTTTATATCAATAACATTTGCCATTCAAATCTATGATAGATTTCATTAACTCAAAGGTAGGCTAATATTAGATTTCCTGTCTCATGCACCCAAACTGATTCCTCATCTACAGTTCTGGTGATTTAAGCCAGCTGTCCTATGTTCCCTCTATGTCTGGTTATATAAATTACTTGAAAGGATAATAATATCGGGGCCGGAGCGATAGCCCAGCGGGTAGGGCGTTTGCCTTGCACGCAGCCGGCCTGTGCTGGCCCAGGTTCGATCCCCGGCATCCCATATGGTCCCCTGAGCACCGCCAGGAGTAATTCCTGAGTGCGGAGCCTGAGTAACCCCTGAGCATCGCCGGGTGTGACCCTAAAAGAAAAAAAAAAAGAAAGGATAATAATATCAGATAACTACACTACTTAAGCATAAATTAGAGAAAAATATTTAACAGTGAAAAGACAAATTTTCAATTCTTGTGAAGGGGTGCTCTAAATAAAAATGCATTTTCAAATACTAACTTTCAAATATATCTGAAAATGTAGGCTTTGCACTTGCATTTCCAAAATCATTAATGCATAACCCTAAAATTAGAGTCATTTGGTATTCATTTTGGAAGCCACACTATGCAATCTCATTAACTGCTCTCAATCCCAGAATTTTATACTATCACTCATCTTCTCTTCTACCCCAAAGTCTAGAACTTCATCACACTGCTTAATCAGCTTGGGTTTTGATAATAATGTTTTGGGTACTCAGCTCTTTTCTTCATTTGCTTCTGTAAACCCATGCTGCTGTGAACAAAAGCAAGCAACCTCAACTTTGAAGTGTCTTCCTTTCTAATCCCTCATCTTTTTCCATTGTGTGGACTTATGGATTCTTCTAATTCATAGTTTTAGTTTACTCATAACATCTTCTGAGTTACTCACTGAATCCTGTCAGTGTCGCTGTGGTTATGACTCCTCAAGTGATAGTTTCAAAATTAAATACTAAAATTTTCTGAAATGTAGAGATAAATATCTAAGATAAAACATGATTTCACCAGGTTACTTACATTCTGCCTATTTCAATATTTTTATTATAAATGCCTTGATAAAAAACTTAATGAACTAAAATTTTGATATCCTACAAAACAATATTTCAGATCAAGCTAATTAAATATTTCATGGAAAGAACAGTCTTCTTTAAGGAACATTATTTCATATATTAAATCATTCTTTAGGGTCACTACTGGAATGTATGTCATCATCACAGATCCTCTCAAAAGACAACAGTGATAAAAGTGATCTTATAAAAGTAAATAATAAGGCATTATAGATTAGGCATTATGTCAGATTTCATATGTTGTAAACAACCATTTATGTGAATTTTAAAGATAAAAATGTAGGGCTGGAACAATAAATAGTCCAGTGGGTAGGGCTTTTGCCTTGCACGTGGCTGGCCCATGCTGGTCAAGTTTGATCCCCGACATCCCATGTTGTAGCCCGAGCACCGTCAGGAATAATTCCTGAGTGCAGAGCCAGGAGTAACCCCCTGAGCATTGCCGGGTGTGACCCAAAAAAGCAAAAAAAAAGTATTTATATTCATATGATGGATACAATTTGTTGAAGAAATAACTGGAGGGCAGTAAGAGAGATAGACCAGGGAGTTAGGGTCTCTGCACTTAGTTGACTAAGACTCAATCCACTACACAGCATACGGTTTCCTGAGTATTGCCAGAAGTAATCTCTGAACAGAGAGTAAAAGATTCTTCATCTTGTATCTCACATAGATAAGGTCTCATATTTTTCAATTGACAGCCACTTTTCTCTTGCTCTTATAACCTGAAGTGATCCTCCATAGGCCATAGATTATGTTGAATCCAAGAATAAAAATCCCACCGGGCAACACATTTTTATAAGTTCTAAAGTATACTTTATTAGCATATAAATTGAAAATAGCAACTTTGCTCAGGTTGTTTAATGAAAATCACCTCTTAGTACAAGTGAAAAACTATTTCCTTAATCCTGGTTGCTTAAACAACAACAAAAACTACTTATGTGATTACTGCAAAAAGTGACAGGAGACAGGAAATCAAAGTGATAGCTGGACAAATCAGCCTTTAGGAAAAAATATGTTAAACCTGCGAAGATAAATAGATGCATACCTGTGCAGAAAGAAACCCATCCAGTAATGCTCCTAATGTCAAGGTCTCTTGAACAATAAAGACTTCTCTGTGATGAAGTCCATTATGTAGCAACCTTTATTAAAGACAGCACATACAATTAGCTCTGGGTGACTACCCCAAGGCTTCTTTCCAGTGACAATACAAAGGATGTTCAATTTTCTTATAAAAAGTGATAGGGCTTTGACAAACCTTCTAACTATACTTTCTCTGTGCTAAAACTATTCCTAGAAATGTTTTTTTTAATAATGAGTTCCACTTTCATATAAACATCATATTATTTTTCAATTTTTGTAATACATTTTTAGTTTAGACAGAGTAGCAAAATTAAAGAAAATCTAAAAATGAAACCATAAAATTTGCCTATAAATGGATGGACATGGACAGGATCATGCTGAGAGAAATTAGCCAGAGGATAAAAGGACAGGTATAGAATGACTGCATTTATTTCTGGGATATAAAAAAATAGCATGACACCAATATCCAAGGCTAGACAAAACATGGATCAGGACATCTTATCAGTGGGTAGAACCTACTGCAAATGTTTGGGAGTCAGAGATTAGGTAACACTATAAAAGATCAGTGTACCAATAATTATGATAAATGATAATACAGCATAAACTGAGCCTTAAAGTAGGCAAAAGGATATACATATTGTAAGCCACAATGTATACAAGAAGTGAGAGAGAGAGAGAGAGAGAGAGAAGTGAAAATTGTCTGCTGTAGATGCAGGCTGGGGAAGGGGGAATCAAGGAATATTGGTGGTGGAAAACGGGTGCTGATGGAGAGATGGGTGCAGGAACACTGTATGACTGAAACCCTAATATGAACACTTTTGTAACTGTATATCTCACCGTAGTATAATAAAAAAATTTTAAAAAGAGTTTTGCCTGCAGTTACAATTTTTATAATATCACACAATAGGTAAAATTTTTGAAAGTGTAAATTAAAATTCATGTTGTGTTCATTATTATTCATGCAATTATTTTGAGAACATGCATTAAATTAGATAATATATCTCAACTTAGTAGAAAAAAAATCATTCTGCTATTGGCAACTTTGTAGTCAGTATAGGAATAAAAACATTCATAACATTATTAGATGTGAAAAGGGAAAATTAAGTGCATTGGTTGTGTGTATGTTTCATCCAGAGCCAAATGGATGATTTGAGAGAATATATATGTAATTTTATTGAGACCAAGAAATTTTGAAATAAGACACATGCTGAATAATAGTATTGGTAGATTTCAGTTTTTCAAAGAGTGTCATAGTGCATTTTTTGGAAATAAGAATGGTCTAAAATACTAGACCATTGGTTGTTACCCTTTGACTGTGCTAAAAAAATTAAAGAAATCCTCAAAATAACAGAAAAGAATTTTATTATAGCTATAGAAAAATTATAACAAACTTTATAAATTGCAACATAAAATGTTTTATCTTAGTATTCTGGTAGGTGGGCCTGGATGGTTGATGATCTGACATAGAAAAACACTGGGCACCCTTGGGTGAACCCAGAGCCATGGCAGAGCCTGGCAAGCTACCCGCAGTGTATTCGACATGCCAAAAATGTAACAATAATGGACCTCCTTCCCAATGAATGGAGACGTTACTGGTGCCCGCTCAAGCAAATCGGTGAACAACGGGAAGACAAGTGACAAGTGACAAGTGATTCTGTTAGGTTGTAGTTCCTAGAAAAAGTATCATTGAATATAATTAATACTTCAGAAAAGCTCCATACTTTTACAAAGTCTGCGGGAGTAGCCACTCTATTGCCAATTCGAACTTCTAAAGACCATCTGCTTTATATGAGACTTCTCCCACCCACTAGCATTTGACTTCTTGAAACTTTTCCCTATCTACTAGCAACATTTGCCTGAAAAAATTTTTATTTTCCCATAGACTATGCTACTAGGTTGCTTTATATCTACACAATTTTGTTTTAATTTAGACGTCTTGTATTTCTCCTCTTATCTGACTTGCTTCTTTATTCATGTTATCTCATAAAGTGATACAAGATTTCCTATTTGGTATGTACACTAAATTGCCACAATTTTAGGCAGGACACCTCAGTAACTGCTAGTGGAAATGACATTCAATTCTCTCTAATCATGTTTTCTTGTTAACTGACTGACTTTTAAAGCACTTGTGCTTTGCTATCCCTGTCTGTTATCTTCCAAACTGTTATTTACACAAAAAATTTCTCTCACTGCAAGAAACTAGTAAATCCTTGTCAAGAGACTCCTCATTTGTTTTGTCCTTACACATGTTAACAGCAACTTAAGTGCTTTTTAACAATAATAATGCTTAGACGTGTATATACGTTTTTATAAACACTGTGTTGACTGCATATCAGGAAGCATAAAAGAACCAAACAGGATGATAAATTATGGATTAAGTAAAAATGTAACTAAAATTCAAACATTTGCTAAGTATCAACTTTAAATATGACCATAATAAATATCATCATCTCCATCATTATTATTTGTTTTTTGTACCACATCTGACAGTGCTCACTGCTTATTCCAGGTTCTTTGCTCAGGCTCTCTTCTGGAGGGACTCAGGGATCATAGGGGTGCAAAGGACTGTAGATATTTTGATACGATGGGAGGGTAAGGAATAGTACATTCCCTCTATGAAATATTTTGACGGAAAGGAGGGATAAGGGGAAAATGGAAAGCAGGGAGAGGAGAGAGAAGGGAAGAAGTGAAAGATAGGACAAGAGACAGGAAGGGAAAAGGTAGGGCAAGGGAAGAAAGAGAAGGGAAGGTTAAGGAAGGGAAAGAGAAGGCTACGATGAGATGGGCTAGCAATAAAAAGGAAATAGAAAATAAATAAGAAAAAAACGAAAAGAGAAGGAAGCTACAGAGAATATACGAGGAGGAGCAAAGGATAGAAGGAAAATGAGGCGAACAGTGGTGAAAGGAGAAAAGGAGGGAAAAAGAAGGAAGGAATAAACAGGTTAGTCTATCTTCTCAGAACTATGTATGTATATCACTATTTAGGCAGCATATGAGTAACTGATGTCATAAAATGCAATACAGTGAAATTTAAAAGTTGTACTAAAGAAACTATCAAACTTTGCAGAATTGTTTGATCTTCATATAATAAAGGACGTTTATTTCCATGAAGTCATTTCCATACAATTAAATGTCTTTAAATTGATTGTACCACAAAAAAACTCATTTGTTGAAAATGTATAAGGCAAATAGTTCTAACATGATCACTTTAAATGTCAAAACATTTTTTAAGTTCTAAATCATGAGAGAAAATTTACTTTAAGATGTGATGAAGATCTAGTGAAAACCCAAACCAATTTTTTTGCATTTCTAAATCCAGGTGTTTGTTTTCCCAGAGACAGGAACTGAATTAAGAATCTGTCCGAAAATGTTTTGTGTGATCCTAATACCTAAACAACCTAACTGATGTGAGATATGAAATGAGACGCAAAATTGGAAATGAAAATAATAAAATTTTGAATTGTGCTATCATTTTCTAATCACAGTCAAGACAATGAAACATAATTGCACTTGTATGGATAAATAAGTAAGGAATAGATTGATTGATTGATATATTTGCATTATAATTACATTGCAATACTTACTAAAATGATGAAAAATCATCTTGCATCCACAAAACTGGTAGTCATACTAAAATATTCACCAGGGAATATTTGCAAAGCTTTTATGGTGTCTTTTATACTGCTCTATAATCTGTTTGTTGAGAGGGACAATTGCCCTGGAGGAGAAATCCTTCAGAAAAAAAGGGAGAGGGAACACAAGGACTCAGGGAAAAAAATGTTTGCAACTGCAGAGAATGATTAGTACAAGGAAAAGGAGGAGGAGACATCTGTTGGTGAAATGATTTTTAGAGATAATTAAGTGCATTCATCCAGAAATAACACATATTATACATCGTTTGCAGGCACACATGGCTTTACTAAAAACAAGAGAGACTTTGAAAGGCCCACAAAAATAATCAGCAGTTTTGATCCGATGTCACCAGAATGTCATCCCTCCTTGTGTTCCCCACCTCAGCCTTCCTAACCCCCTTTCACAGTCCATAAGAGTTTCATTGCAGTGCGTGCATACTATTTGCAGATGCAAGCTTTGCTGAGAAAAATTGATGGAAAAGTGTAGCTTGGTTCCTGTATGTATTAAGTAGCTTAAATTAATATCCCATTTCAATCTCCTGTAATTTAATTGAGTTTGGGGCATCTCAGAGTTTCATGTATAAAGACCATTAGTGTTCCAAATAAATGGATGCATATATTTTTAAAGCACAGAATAAAGCAATTGACCTGACAGTAATGATGATTTTAAAGGCTTAATAAAAATTAACCTCAGAAAAACTTTGGATTTTGCTTTATTCTTGTTTACTTAATATTCAAACATAATAGAATTTATGCTTCATATCTCTGTGTGTGATACCTTCCCGTGCAGTTATAGAAAGATTTGGCTTCAAAATTTAGTTTAAGAAAAAAGAAAGAACACAGTAAAATATACAAACATGCAGATCATCTTCCCATGCAAAGAAGTCTTATTATCTCACTTTGACATATAAATCCAAAAACATGTTTCAAGTTTTAGATAAAAGGACACATAAATAAAAATGAGGACATCAGTTGTATTCAATTGATAGACTAAGAAAACAAAAATAAATATATTCATTATATTTTGGTATTGAAAAATTATTTAATGTATGACTTTTGTTTTCCTTTCCTAGTTCAAGAATTCTCCCATGCTACATATTATATGATTTGGCTTTTATTAAAATAACAAATTTTTTTTTTTTTTTTTTTGCTTTTTGGGTCACACTGACAATGCTCAGGGGTTACTCCAGGCTCTTGCTCAGGAGTTTCTCCTGGCGGTGCTCAGGGGACCATATGGGATGCCGGAGATCGAACCCGGGTCAGACGCGTGCAAGGCAAATGCCCTACCCACTGTGCTATCTCTCTGGCCCCAAAATAACAATTTTTTTTAGCAGTGAAGTAAAATAGATTTTATTAAGAAGGTTTAAGGAGACGGTGAGGAGAGAGAGAAAGAGAGGGAGAGTAACGCGCTCAAGGGAGAATGCGGGATACTCCAAAGACAGAGAGCCAAAATAACAATTTTTTAAAAGCAAGCATAAAGCATCTATTTTTACTCTTTTTAATTATATTACATTTTGCTCTTCTTAATTTCTTCAAAAATGTATTGTTTTTTTACATAATAAAGACACAACTCCATATACACTAAAGAATTCAAAACAGGATTCTTCTTTGGTAACAAATTCACTAGCTCACAGGAAGAATACAATATTTCTGGATTTATCTTCGCTGTCTGCCATTACTTCTCTACAAAAAAATCTCATGATTCTAAGATGATTGCTATTATCTAGAGACCAAAGAAAGGTGGCATCTTTGAAAAGTCACAAAGATGAGAGAGGGTAGGTCCTTTTCTTATATTCCATTATCATAGTGATAAAATTTGTTTAGAAGTGTCTAAGATGACAATATAGTGTTAACTAGAATCATGTCACTTAAGATATCACACACCTGTCTCTAAAAAATCAAATCATACTTATCCTCATTACTTCCCCATAGCTTAAACAATATCAATCGGCAGATGATCTCTATCCCCAAAACAACATAAGAGTTATAATAGCTTATATAAAGGATATGTTGCTGGTTTTATTGAAGTGTCAACAGAAAGCCTGTCACCCACACTCAATTATTTATCACAAATTGATCACAATCATCCTGTTCACCTTGAACTATACTTAACGTTATAGCAGTCTTACATTCATTTATATACTAGGAAAAAAAATTAAAGAAGAGACCACTTTGGGAAGCTTTTTTGTAGCTTCATATTTTGCATGATATAATGGTTTAATTATATTAAGTAATCAATACCATTGTTTGAATGAGTTAATGTATAATGTTTTGTCTAGTGTGTGGTTTCCTTTGTACAAGTTTATTCTTAGCTGCGATTATATTTTGTTCCCTAACTTGATAAAATGTTTCCTGAAGTATATTTTAGGAATGTTTGTTCTTGAGAGGAAAATCTTTTAGTTGAAGTAAAGGAAGTAAAAATACAATTTTCTTCTTACGATGCTCAAAGAGCTATTTTTACACTATTACTTCTACAACATGAATATAATAATATGGACAAAGATGAACATACTTAATTTTAATAACATGTTTGCCAAATAAATATTTAATAATTTTAAATTAACTTATTTGATGCAATTTGATTAAAAATGCTATGAGATAAAATATAAACACCAAATGCTGGAAGAGAACTTTTGAGTCTTGTCACTTGTCATTAAATTAAAAGGGAAAATAAATTTGAAGTAAAAATTGAATTTTGTATTTCATATACACTCTATTACAAAGAGAAGTGAATGTGGATTTTTAAAAATAATTTTTGCATTGTAATACAGGGTATTACTTCTTTAATCATGAATTCCATACCAGTTTCTTGGTACAAAGACATTTTTAAATGAAAAAGCTAATGAAAAAATTTCTACCACACTGATCTTTAACAAACATGTTGAGTCACAGCTACATATGATCTAATATATATTGGCTATAAATTTTCTAGGAAATTAAATATAAAAGTGTTCATCTGGTAGTGAAATCTTTGATAAACTTTCCTTTTGGTTATGCACATAAAAATCCTTATTTGATCTAATTTTATACCTGTAGTTACCAAAATATGATCTCTTTGCTTTATCCAACCACCAAAATATTCACACATCCTTGAGGGAAGTTGGCTTAGGGGCCACACCCCGGTAATGAAAGGATTTGCATTTGGCTCTGTTCTTGGATACTTTTCCTGGTGGGGTTCAGGGGTGTGCATGAGGCATCAAATCCTAGTCAGCTACATACAAGGCAGGTGCACTTCCTCTGTACTATGTCTCTAGTCTCATATAATCACACTTTTTTTTTAAATAAAGATGAGAGAATCCATTTTTATCCTATAGGAAACCTTTCTTTATATGACTCATGATGTAATATTTTCAATACATTAATGTACTTTGTCGGGGAACGCCGCTGGGGTCCCCGACAGTGTCCGGACAGAGGTTGTCTTCTACCTCCGAGGACGCCGGGAGAACAGATGAAAACTCACGAGTCCGGTGCAGTTCCAAAAATGGCTTTTAATAGTACAAAAGCTCTTCCACAGCACTAGAAGATGGAGCAAAAGGTCAAAGAGCAAAAGACCAAAGCCAAAAGCCAAAAGCCGCAGGAACCAAAAGCTGAAGGCTGAGGAACCAAAAGGCAAAAGGTGAAAGGTGAAGGGGCCTCAAGTCAGCCCCTTATATACACCAAAGTAATCCAATCGGGAGGTTGTCATGCCAACAAAGAACCCTAAACAGAGTGTAGTGCCACACCCTATTGTAGGTATAAACAAAGGTTACACCAAGGACTAATCCCGAGATTATCTCTTATGTAAAACACTGGAGAGAGAGGGGGCTGATATAAAGTAATACATCTTAACTTCATGAGCTTCATGTAATCTAGATGGTACCCACAAGGTCCTTCTTATTATTATCTGCACCAGGGTGATTCTGAGTATCTTGTTCTCATGTACTGAAAGGGTCATACTCGCCTGCTTAGAGCAAACTAGTATGATCCTTCCTATAGTCTTCCTTTAGTCTCAGCGTAGCCAGGGTGGTAGTCTCCTGGTAAATTCTAACTGTCCCACGTTGGGTGCAGTGGGTATAAAGAGGAGCTGTGCCCAATCTAGAAAACATAGAAGTCTTAGTAGATGTATAAGTCAGAAGTTATTCAATCAAGGTGACTTCTGTAACTGCCACACCCTCTAGCAGTGTTTACATAGAAGAGAGATCTCATTAGAATGAACATTGGCTTAAATAAGATTAAGCTGGGAGTGAGCAAAACAACAAAACTCCCAGATTAGCTAAACATGTCCTCCAACAGTACTTGTGTTAATATTTCTCATCAGTCACAGGTATTGTTGAGTAGTGCACACCACATATGTTGAAGTTATAACCCTCATGCTGTGTCCCCCAAAAAATGTTGCCATTGGCAAATGTTGCTTAATTAAATATATAATTAAGTTGATATAACAACCTACTTGAGTACAATATGATATATTCATGTAGAGAATATTGAAAGAAGAGAAAAGAAAAAGAAATATTGAGAGAATGTTAAGGATAAAAGAGTCAGAAACTGAAGTTACACAACATAAAGATAAAGAGCATGAAGATTGTCAATAAACCATAAAAAAGATATATAGTATAGCCCTGTAACTTTTAAAGGATCTTCGTAAAAGCAGTTAGAGTTCTGGGTCTTTTAAGAACAGAATCTATATTTCTGGTCAGAAAGTGGCACAGAACAAAGAGATAGCTATCGCCAGTCAATAAATATCCCCAAACTAAGTCATGCTTGTTTTTGACATGCCATGGACTTTCCAAGTATCTTCTAACACAAACATCTTCAGGGTTTGAATTCCCCTCCATTGCTGGGGAGTCGCTGGGTTCCCCAACAGTATCAAGAGAAGTTCTCTTCTACCTCCAAGACCGCCAGGGAAAGGATGAATGCTCATGAGTCAAGCACATTTCCATAAGAGTACAAAAGCTCTACAACCTCAATCCAATATAATGAAAGACATCTAGCTCTGTTCAGAACTTAGACCATAGAAGAGAGCCCAAGTCTCCCACCGAAGAGAGAGAAAAGTTCTACCGAAAAGGAAAACTACCCAAAAAGGGGGCAAGTGCCTCAAGTTAGTCCCTTTGTATACACCAAAGTAATCTTAATTGTTACAGGGAGGGGAGAGTCCTGTCAACAAAGAACCCAAAACAGTTTCTAGATAGTAGAAGAGTATAAAGGGTGGTACCACACCCTATTATAAGTATAAACAAAGGGTTAAGTCAGGAATTAATCCCTTCTTCCTAAATTATCTCTTATGCAAAACACTGGAGAGAGGGGTTGGTTGGTACAAAGTAATACATCTTAATTTCATGGACTTCATGTAATCTAGATGTACCCACAAGGTCCTTATTTATTATCTGCACCAGGGTGATTCTGAATATCTTGATCTCTGTATACTGAAAGGGTCACACTCTCATGCTTGAGGGCAAACTAGTATGATCCTTCCTATAACTTTAAAAATAGTCTCAATGTAGCCAGGATGGTAGTCTCCTGGTAAATTCTAACTGTCCCACGCTGGGTGCAACAGATCTAAAGAAGAGATGTACCTAATATAGGTAACATAAAAGTCTTAGTAGGTGTATAACAAGTCAGAAGTTATTCAGAGTCAAGGTGACTTCTGTAACTGCCACACCCTCTATCAGTATTTACAAAGAAGAGAGATCTCATTAGAATGAGCCTTGGCTTAAGAACATGTAAATAGATTAAGCTGTGAGCAAAGCTCCCAAACTAGCTACCCCTGTCATCCAACATTCCATGTTTTCCTCGATTTCGTTATATCAAAATACTCACTTCAATGTGGGGCACAGAGAGCAATTTTTGATAATTTGATGATCACTTGATCACTTAAAATCCCGTTATTTGTTAATTTGCTCGAGCAGGTGCCAGTAACATTTCCATTTGTCCCTATTGCATGGTAGTGTAGCCCAATGGCATCTGCTTGCTTCAGGAATATGAAGAGCCTCAAACCGTTCATTCATGGTCTTGACAAAGAAGACAGATCATATTGTAGGTGGGCGGCATGTGATCTTTTGACATCCAAAGGGATCCCGTCGGTAATGACTCTAGTTCAGTGGTCAGCTCCAAATTGCATTACAAATCCATCCCATCTGATTTTCAGTGCCTTGGTAAATGAGACAGTGTCCCTGACTCTGGAAATGTGATGGAGGTTGCAACTCCGATTCCTTCTCTCACTTGAGTGAGGTGTGATATTCCAAGCATAGCTCTTTTGATTCCTTTTTTGGAGACCTGAATAGCGTTTTTGTCCTGCTTTTGTAGGGCCCAGGTCTCTGAGGCATATGATAATGCAGGGATAATAGTGGAGTTGAAGAGACTGCCTGAAGCAGTAGGTTCTTTGTCCATTTGGCTATTTCTTCAATGCTCTTGAAGGTGTTCCATGCTGCTCTCTTCCTCCTGTTCAGCTCAGGTTTTCCGGGCATTAATCATGTTGCTTTCTCTTCCTAGGTACACATAACTACTGCATTCAGAGATGTTTGTTCCATTGAAAGCCGAATGGGCCCTCTGGAGCCAGTTCATTTCCAATGAACCTTGTTTTGTTGAGATTAAGCTGTAGACCTATCTTTCCACATTCTTGGTTGAATGTTCGGTGTTATTAGAACAGTGAAGTCAGCAAAGTGGAAGTGGTATAGTTGCCGACCGTCTATCTTCACTCCCATTCATTCCCATTCTAATTGTCGCATGATATTCTCGAGGGTGGCACTGAAGAGTTTCAGTGAAATGGTATCACCCTGCACAACACCTCTTTTGACATCAATGATCACTTCCTTTTTAGAATAGTGAGATCCTCTGGTGAATCCATAATACAGCTCACGAAGGATCTTGATGTATTGGGTTTGAATGCCCTGTTTGGCTAGGGGAATCGATGACCGCTTTTGTCTCAAAAGTATCAAAGGCTTTCTTTAAATCAATGAACGTTAGACAGAACAGCTATGGAATCCATCAAATCTCAATGAGCTTTTTACCATGTGAATATGGTCGATTTTGCTGAATCCTTTCGGAACCCAGCTTGATCATATGGTTGTCGTTCATCTAATGTTCATCTAATGTCCTGTTCATCTAATGTCCTCTAATGTCCTGTTCAGGATGACTCCTTTGAACAGCTTGTAAATGACTGAACAGGCAGATGGGGCAATATTTACCAATGTTGTGGATGTCTCCCTTCTTGAACAGTAGAACTGTCCCGCTGTTTTCCATTGGGAGGGCACCTTGCATTCAGACAGGCAGTGTGTGAAGAACTGAGCCAGTGTATTGATCAGTACTGATGGCAGATTCTTCAGGCATTGGGGTCTGACTCTCCCCGCTAAGGTGCTGTTGTTGGCTTAACCCTTCTTTACCAATGAAATGGCATGTCGGATTTCAGAAGGGAGTATGTTGAAAATGACATATCCATCTAGCAAAATTTGGTATGTGGTCAGGTGGATGTGGCTATCAAAGAAATGCAAGTAGAAGTCATGTTAATCTTCTCCATTGCCTTTCTGGAAGATGTGATAGATCCATCAGGACATCGGAGAGCAGTCATTTTGGTCTTATAGTTGGAGAAGGACAGGAGGGTATTGCAAACGCTTATCCCAGCTTTGCTGCTCTTCTTTCTTTGAGGTCTTTTTTTGTCGCTTCTCTGCACTGCTCTGTGAGCTTGGACATAAGGTATGTCCAAGGTCACCTGTGGCTCTTGCCTTGCTATGTTGGCAAAAGAACTTGAGAGTGTTTGAAGACAGATATTCTTTTGTCTCTCTCTCTCTCTCTCTCTCTCTCTCTCGGCATTCTTCACACAATCATGTAGGTGCTGAAACAGTCGATTGTATTTGTATTCTTCATCTATGTCATCAATGATGGCATCTTCCCATGTTGCCACAGAGTGCCAAAAAGTTCCCAGTTGGTGGTTATTCTGGGAGTTCTCTTCTTAAAGTATGCAGCATTTTCTCCTCATTCTGTTCATTAGAATTTTGGACGATGAAGATGGTGGTCTGATGCTGCTTGGAATTTTGGGATGACAGCAACATTGGTCAGGCAAACCCACTGATTGAATATGATGTGTAAATTTCAGTGTGGAATTGTCCACCAGAAGAGTCTTATGTCTAATGTTTAGATTCAGCCTTCTGGAACTGTGAATTACCTTGAATCATCTTGGTCAACATGATGAACTCGGATAGTCTCTCACCCTGTTCATTCCATTCCATTCAGGCCTACCATGTGGTCCTGATGTGGAGTTCTTCCATCAATCTTCTCAGTCCTATCTTGGCATTAAAATCATAGACATTTTGTGTGGACATTTGTGTGTAGACAATGATGATTGAAACTGCTGGCAGTGGCCACACCTCTCAAGTGTAATCATCCTATCCGGTTTGTTAGACACTCAAATGAATCAATGCTCACTGCCAGGTTTGTGTTGACAAGGACCCCAACATCACTGATGCCTCTTTTGTCACATTTTCCAAGGAAAAATTCTTCTCCATTGTGAAAAACAGCGTGATAAGATTGACACCTTCTCATTCGGTCAGAGCAATGATGTTTTACTTGATCGTTGCACTTGTACTATCAGGTCCTTGATATATGCTTCCGATGCCAGCATATGTGCATTCAAAGTACCGACAGTCGTTTGAATCCTTCTTTATTTTGGAAGCCTAGTTTGTCCCTGAAATTGTATTACCCTCTGTTGCTCATCCTTCTTAACGCTGCTGTATTTAGGGCTCTTTCAGGGTTAAGGGACTAAACATTGTTTTTGCTGGTTTTAGCATATTGAATACGCATTGGATGACTTTCCAGACTCTGCCATGCAGTTGGTATACTCTCAGTATCTTGCCAGGCTCTCTAGAGGGGTGGGTGGAATATTCTTGGTAACTTACAGACTAATTGCATCGCAACAGGGAGTGCTGGTAGAAGCTCTGCCTGGTGTATCTGTGTCTGTGGTTCAATCATTCTTGGGCTTGATATACTTTCCTCTGTAGGGTGGGTCTCTGACAAGATGGGCTTGAGATTGGCTTAGTCTCTTGGGTGGATTTCTAATGACCTGTGGAGTCCGGATAATAAAAAATGCTGCCAGCACAGTGTGGGGGTCATCTGGGTTCTTCTGAGGCTCTATTGGGATGGTGGGTTTGGGCCAGAAGTCACTCTCTGGTCGGACCAGTTGTGGTCAGTGGAGTACAGGGAGTGTAATGGGGAGAGCCAATAACCAAAAGACAAGCATTTTAATTCGACTTTCACTTGTCTTCCCGTTGTTCATTGATTTGATTGAGTGGGCACCAGTAACTTCTCTATATGACCTGTCACATGCTAGAGTAGCCCAACGGGCATTTGCTTGCTCCAGAAACATGAGGAGCCGCAAACAATTCCTTCAGCTAATGGAAATGAGATCTATAATTGTTACTGCTTTTTGGCATATCAAATATGACACTGGTAGCTTGTCAGGCTCTGCTGTGCAGGTGGGATACTCTTGTAGTCGCTTCTCATCTCGTGCATTTGTTGTTGAACTGAGACAGGAAAGATCATGGCCTCCTGGTGTGGGTTGCGATGGTGTGAGGATACCTAGCCCTCATGATGTGGGGATAGGTGGGCTTGAAATAGATGGCTGTAGGGTGGTTCTCTGACGATCAGGGCTTGTGATTAGCTCTTCCACAGGGTGGAGCTCTAATGATCTGTGGAGTCTGGATGTTGAAAATGGCAGCCCTCGTGGTGTGGGTGTTCCTCTGGCTTCTTGCGAGGCTCTGCTGGGATGAAAGGCCAAAGCTAGAAACTGCCTTCCCTCCTGGGCACCTCATGATCAGATGGCCACTGGGAGAGCCAGTAGCAGCTCTGCCCCCGGTATCTGAATCTCTGGATCAGACATACCTGAGCTTATCTTACATATTTCAACTTTACATATCTTAATTATTCTTGAAAGACTTTTAATAAATAAATAATAATTTTTTTAAAAAGCAAATGATTTTTGTACAATAAGTATTATTTCAAATGTTATAGGATAATGTTATGATTTCATCTCTTAAATCAGTACAAATGCTTCAGGCACACACCTAAAATTATTTACAAATCAGATATGATTTCTTTCATTTCTTCCACAAATCATATGGTATTCAGAGCATATGCCACTTCACAAATATTGAGATTGGGGATCACCCAACTATTCCCTTTTTTGGGCCACAATGATCACTTCTCAGATCTAACTCCAGGTTCTGCATTGAGGGATTATTGTTGTCTGGTCTCAAGGGAACCACATGGGTCATATGGAATAGAATTTTGTCCAAGGCATGTAAGGCGAGCTCCCTACTCATAGACTATAGCTCAGATCTTACTTAAAATATACAGATGGAGGACTAAAAGTGAGTTCCACTTCAGGCACCAAAATCCTTTATTTAAATTGATGTTTCATATATAGAAGGTTTTATAACTGAGTGCTCAGTCCTATTCAATCTCTCTGAAGATCTTCCTTTATTCCAACACAGGGAAATACAATGAGTACAATCTTGCAGTTTTCTTTCAGAATTATTTTGACCGCTTAGAAATTTTTATGAATCCATACAAATATTAGCCCTTTTTTTCTGAGACCTTTAAAATGCTATTGAAGAACCAGAGATAGTGCAGTGTATAGGGTCCTTGCCAAACATGAAGCAAACACATCCTTCATCACATATGGTACTCCAAACCCTGCAAAGAGTCACCCTGAGTGAAGATCCGGGAGAGTATGCCTGAACACTGATGAGTGTGCGTCCTTTCTCCCCAACCCCACTGACTCCCCTGTTATGCAAAAAAAAAAATACTACTAGACATTGATGATAATTTAATTGAGTCCATATAGTACCTTGGAGAGGATGGTCATATTGACAGTATTAATTCTTCTCATTTATGATCATAGAACATTTCCCCATTTGATTGTGTCCTCATCTTTTCTTAAATTTGCTGTTCCCCCATGTGCAAGTCACTAATGTGGTTTTTTTTTTTTTTTTTTTTTTTTTTTTTTTTACGGACAAAAGATTTTTTTTTTTAAGTATTTTATTATACCACCGTGAGATATACAAATAAAAAGATATACAATTAAAAAGTTCATGTTTGGGTTTTGGTCATACAGTGTTTCAGCACCCGTCCCTCCACCAGTGCCCATCTCCCACCACCAACATCCCCGGTTCCCTCCCCTTCCCCAGCCCTGCTCCATGGCAGGTTCTTTATTTCTTTCCCTTTCTCTCTCTTTCTCTTTTCCTTCCCTTCCAGTCTATGGATTACAGAACATACATTAAAAGGTTGTCATTTGTATCCTTTTGCCTCTATTTAATGCTTAGTTCTAGGTTGGCATTAGTACCCTCGACTATTGTTAGCCCCCTGTTCCATTTTCTGTCTTACCTAAACTCTGACTCCCACACGTTTGTGATAATCTCCACCTTTGACAAGACCTCCTGATATATGTTTCACTTGACCTTGGATATTGGTATCATAATATGTACATATATATTTATGCCATGCAAATAAATGCAGTCATTCTGTATCTGTCTCTCTCCTTCTGGCTAATTTCACTCAACATAATCTTCTCCATGTCCATCCATTTATAGGCAAATTTTATAACTTCATTTTTCCTAACAGCTGCATAGTATTCCATTGTGTAGATGTACCAAAGCTTCTTTATCCAGTCATCGATTTTCGGGCACTCTGGTTGCTTCCAGATTCTGGCTATTGTGAATAATGCTGCTATGAACATAAAAGTAGGGATGGTGTTTCCGCTGCGTATTTTTGGTTTCCCAGAGTAGATTCCCAGGAGGAACATGATGTTTTTGGTTTTCAAAAATAACTTCTTTAGTTTGCCATTTGCACATATCAAGGAATCATTCTTTTCCCTTTTTGGCACATGAGGCAGGGCTCAGGAATAACTCCTGGCTCTGTGCTCAGAAATTATTCCTGGCAATGCTCTTGGAGCTATATGGGATGCTGGGTTTTGACACTGGGTTGACCTGTGAAAGAGAAACACCCTACCTACGGAATACCCCTGCTGCCCCAAACTTTTGTTAATTTTGTATCTTCTTATTTTGCTGCACTGCTGTATTTATTTATTTATCTTTACTATATCTTCAAGTATGTCAACATAGCAATTAGTGATAGATTAACTTATTTTCCAATGTCATGCTCTTGATATTTTTTTTATTTTCTAATTGTGGTGGCAAGCACTTCAAAATCTATATACAAGTGGGGAAAAATTGGACATCTTTTCCGTATATCTGATCATAGAATGGAAGCTTTCATTGTTTTGCCACTGAATATGATGCTCATTGAGGGAATTAATGTATATGAACTTCAATATCATGTTATGTTATTTCTATCAATATTTTTGAGAGATTTTGCTTATGAATTGATATTGGATTTTATCAAAAGTTTTCTTCCATCTATTGGTAAAGTTTAAATGATTTTATAAAAAAATATGTTTCTGGTCTACTCCTCAGAAGTCTCAGGGCATATGTGTTCAGGGAATAACTTCTGAAACTGCTCAGAGAACACTAGGGTGCTGTGGATAGAATCTAAACCTTTTCATTGTAAACCAAGCACTCAGCAAATTTAGTTCTCTTTGCCCTAATCTCTATAGCTTTCTTTTTAATAGTATAGTATCTCTATATTATTTTGCAATTAGGATATTTTGACTTTATAGAAACGCTTAGAAAGTATTCCTGTTTCTTTGATAATTTGGAAGAAATTTGAGAGTATAGTATTAGCTGAAGGTTTGGTAGAACTCATTATTGAACTTGTCCAAAGGTTGTCTTTTGCTTTAGAGGAAACTTTTAAAATAATTTGTCAATTCACTTTTTTTTTGAAATTGGGTTGTTTAGGCTTGATATTTCCTCTGGGTGAAATATTAGAAGTTGCATGGTTCTATAGCTGATATTTTTTTTGGTTCTTCACCCTTGTGACATTAAGTTGTTCATAATATTTTTAATCTTTTTTAATACAGTGGCATTTGCTATAGTTACTCTACTTTAATATCTTATCTGAAATAGTAGACTTTTATCTTTTCCTTTGAATGATGGTAAGTCTTTCTAAACCTTGTTTGGTCTTTAGAAAAACCATTTTATTTATTTTCATGTAATTAATTTGAGTTCTTATTTTTATTACTCAAATTCCTATTATTTTTGAATTCTGTGATTGCTCTTTATCTAGATCAAGCTATGAAATTATTATTTATTTGTGCTTTTTCTAGTCTGTTGATATAAGTTTATGTTGCTGTGACCTTATGCTTATCATTGCCTTCACTTTGTTTCACAGTTCTGATAGTTCATGCCTTCATTGTTTTTCCATTGAAGTAATCTTTATACAGTTTAAATTTCCATATTGACCCAATGCATGAATAACAACATATTCCCAACCTTGAAGTCTTTCATTGCTTTCGTTTTTTTATAAGTGCCACATTTATGGCACTGTGGTCTGAAAATATACTTAATATTATTTTTACTTTTATGAATTTATGAATACTTTGATTGTGCCTAATTATAAGTTATATCCTAGATAATGACCCATGAACACTGGTAAAGAATATGTAGTCAAATTTAGGAGGGACAGATGATTCTATACATGTCTATAAATTCAAGTTCTACTAGATTCTCATTTAATTCACATCTCATTGATGCTTTGATTGATCTGTCAAATGATGAGTTTTCAAATAAGCAAATCTAGCCACAAACAGTCATTGATTCCTTTACATTGAAGGGAAGCTTAAATTAAATTGAAGTTCAATATGTAACTTCATATCATTTCAAGCAATGTCTTTATTTAAAGTAAACATTCTATATTTTTTCAGTCCAGTGCTTACATGAGAAACTGTATTACATGTTAATACTCTGAATACAGTTGATATTATTTGGCTGCTATATTGTGATTTACTTTGGTTTGAATTGGTTTAACTTCATTGGATTTTGTTAACTTTCACTGTTTTGGTTTGGGATTCACATCTAGATGTACTCAAGGCTTAGATATCTGTAATAATATTGGCTAAAGAACTACCTGCTGAGTTAATGACTAAACATGGGGGATATGTAAACAGAAAGAGATTGGACCCCTGTACTAACTCCAGACACATCAGTAATGTCATTTAGCACTCTGTGCAAAAATTGATTTTTAAGAAATATTAATTCAATATTAATGCAGCAGAAGCCGAGAAAAGCATTCACAATGCCCGCTGATCCTTCACCAACTATAAGACCAAGATGACTGTCCTCTGATGACCTGATTAATTTATCACATCTTCAAAAAAGGCAATGGAGAAGATTATCTATGACTTTTACTCAGATCTCTTTGATAGCCATGTCCATCTGCCCACATACCAAATTCCGCAGGATGGATATGTCGTTCCCAACATTCTCCCTTCTTAAATCAGACATGTCATTTCATCGATAAAAGAAAGGAACAGCACCAGGTCCAGACAAAGTCAGACCCGAACACCTGAAGAATCTGCTGTCAGTACTCATCAATACACTGACCCGGCTCTTCACACGCTACCTGTCTGATGCAAGGTACGCTCCCAATGGAAAACCAGCAGGACAGTTCTACTGTTCAAAAAGGGAGAAATTCATGACAATGACAGCTATCGCCCCATCTACCTGTTGTCTGTCATCTACAAGCTGTTCACTCGAGGCATCCTGAAGAGGATTGGCAGAATATTAGAAAAATGACAACCACGCAAGCAAGCTGGCTTCTGAAAAGGATTCAGCACAATAGACCATATCTACATGGTAACCAAGCTCATTGAGTTTGTAGAGAGTTCAAGATGCTGCTCTGTCTCACGTTTATTGATTTAAAGAAAGCCTTTGATTCTGTTTAGACTGAAGCAGTTATCAAAGCCCTAGCCAAACAGGGTGTTCAAACTCAATGCATCAAGATCCTTCATGAGCTCTATTATGGATTCACCATCAGGATCTCACCATTCTACAAGGAAGTGATCATTGATGTCAAAAGATGGGTCGACAGCGTGATAGCATTTCACCAAAACTCTTCAGTGCCACCCTCGAGAACATCATGAGACAATTAGAATGGGAAGGAATGGGAGTGAATATAGACGGTTGGCAAAATACCACCTCCACTTCGCTGATGACATCATTCTAATAACACCAAACATTAGTCAAGTGGCACAAATTCTGGCTGACTTTGACCGAGAATGTGGAAAGATAGGTCTACAGCTGAATCTCAACAAAACTATGTTCATCAGAAATCAACTAGTTCCAGAGTCCCCATTCACTCTCAATGGAACAAACATCTCTGAATGCAGCAGTTCTGTGTGCCTACGTCGAGAAGTCAACATGATGAATTACCAAAAACCCGAGGTGTGCAGGAGGAAGAGAGTAGTATGGAATGCCTTCAAAGGCATCGAAAAAATAGCTAAAAGGACAAAGAACCTCCAGCTCCAGGCATATCTCTTCTACTCCACTGTTCTCCCTGCATTAACATACGCCTCAGAGACCTGGGCCCTACGAAAGCAGGATGAGAATGCTATTCGGGTCTCCCAAAGAGGAATCGAAGGAGCTGTGCTTGGAATATCACGCATCATTCAAGTGAGAGAAGGAATCCGGAGTTCTGACCTCCATCACTGTTCCAGAATCAGGGGCGCTGTCTCGTTTGCCAAGACATCGAAAATCAGATGGGCTGGACATGTAATGCTGTTTGGAGACGACCGCTGGACTAGAGCCATTACTGACTGAATCCCACGGGATGTCAAAAGATCACGTGGCTGCCTGCCTACAAGATGGTCAGACTTCTTTGTCAAGACTATGAACAAACGGTTTGAGGCTCTTCATATTCCTTAAACAACCTGATGCCATTGGGCTACACTGGCAAGTGATAGGGTCAAATGGAAATGTTACTGGCACCTTCTTGGGAAATCAATGAACAATGGGATGTCTAGTGATCTAGTGATTGATTCATTTTATATTAAAACAAAAGCTCCTATGAGTGTTGTCATGGAAACTCTCTGTTATTTTTTAGATCATGATTGTAACTGAAGTTTAAAAGGACTTCAGCATGCCATTTAGTCTCTTGAATGCCCCAATGCATGGAGCATGTTGCACTCCATCACAATGCTTGTATGTAGCAGAATTGCTTAATAGCAAAGATTGCAGCCACTTGGAGTTCCAAGGCACATGCTTCAGCTGCCACTCCATCAGAATCAACCACAGGTGGTAGTTTGATTAAGTGTGATGCCACTGCATGCCTTGAAATATTAACATTCTATGTCCCAATAGTCAGGTATCAGTTATGTATCAAAAACCCATGGGCATGACCCAACCAAACCATAAATATAAATTTTAAAGGCTTATCTACTAAAGCAATGTCCATGCCAATTCTTCATCAGACAGTACCAAGTTTTGCAATGGGAATCATTATATTTGGCTCATAGAACATTAAATTTAAACACTTATTCACTAATTAAAGGTGATTGACTGCTAAATGAAATTCAGCTTTAAAAAATTAAGAAAAAGTGAAGTTTGGGAGAAATTACAATATCTACATGCAATAGAGGATATGAAGAAAGACACTTGGAGAAACGTCTTACTATTCTAACAAAAAATGAAACTAAGAATTTGATAAAGTTGTATTTGTAGACCACTGAATAGAAAATTCGCAGATAAAATGCAGACCAGAACTAGCTGCCAACCAGAATGTCAGCTTTCCTGGACTGCTGGCAAACATTAAATTCTTATTGGCATACTGTGGTCAGGTAAATTAGAGAATGCATGGCAAATTTTATTTTGGAGAAATAATGAATACGACTTTAGTATATGATTATCCCAAATACTGTTAAAGTGATTGATCTAAAATCTACGCTCAGGGGCGGGAGCGATAGCCCAGCGGGTAGGGCGTTTGCCTTGCACGCGGCCGGCCTGTGCCGGCCCGGGTTCGAATCCCGGCATCCCATATGGTCCCCGAGCACCGCCAGGAGTAATTCCTGAGTGCAGAGCCAGGAGTAACCCCTGAGCATCACCGGGTGTGACCCAAAAAGCAAAAAAAAAAAGAAAAAAAAAATAAAATCTACGTTCAGCTTTTTTGTCTCATGAAATACTGCAGTAAAACTACTCAGAGATATTATCTACAATGATGGGACTGAAAGGATATATATATATATTTATATATATATACATAGATATATATTATATCTAGGCCACCCACATATTATGTGCAATGAAGATACTCTTTGTAATGTTGCTGAGTTTTGTAGAAGTAAAGTTCTAATAGTTATCCCTCAACTCACATTCCATTAGAGTCGTGAAGAAAAAAACATACCAGAGCCAGGAATAAAAGCTTTTCTGCTATCTTTCCTTTCAAACTCCTTTTAATCTCATCTAATGATAAACATTGTACTAGGTATCAAAGAAAAAATGAGGGGTGGAGCAGCTCAAATCACACAAGGCAAGAATGGATGGATTTGGAGTTAAAGCACAATAAATCAATAGTGACATGATAAATAGTCACTGTAGTTATTCTTTTGAAAATATAATGTGATATTTCATTTGAGCAAAATTACAAAACTGTTTCTCAACTGCTTAATTCACCTACTCTATAGTTATACATTTAATTTTATCAAGTGAGCATTTGTTCTTTATTCAAGAATGGTCATATTATAGTACTACACATTGCAAATACTTGTCTAAAATCATTTCAAAGTGACATTGTAAACATTAATGGCAATGAATAAACCAAAAACCTATTAATGAACCATTTGTTCAAAACTTCATAATTTGACACTTCAGTTATGTCTCAAAACTACAAATTTGGAATTTGATAAGTGAAAAAAATGAGCTAAACATAGTATTTCTCTGATTATCTAAGTGGTTTTTTTCTATACTAGTGACATTTTGCAATGATGGAGTTTCAGTAAACTGCTATTAGATGCATTTTTATGGAGTGGAAAAATAGCAGCTGCTAATTTTGGTTGGGTAGAAAGGCCTACAATTATATTCCTTCCACCAGCAAAGCTATTGAATATTTTTGTGTTGTAAAATAATTTGTAGTAACTTGATTTTTTATATTTTTATGTTCAATTTATTGTGAAGTTCTTTTCTATTGAGGCATGTGGTCAAAATATTGTCCCACATACACAGGCATCTTCCCAAAAAGTGAGGGATTAAAGTTTATTGAGGTTTGATATGAACAAGAAATGAATTTAGTTTAGTTTTGAATGTTCGGGTAGCATAAATACCCCTTCCACCTTCATGCTAAAATATAGCTATTCACAATTTACATCTGACTGAATAGAGCTAGGAATAATAATAAGAAATAACAAGGAAGACTGAAAATATTGCAAAATGAAACAATGCATAGTTAATTGAAATATGATGGGTTGAATTGCAGTCTCAGGATACAGATTTGTGGATGTGTGTTTGTGTGTATAAAAGATAGTTCTTTGTGTTGACATATGTTTACTGGTTAAAATTGGCAAGACTTGAGTCTTCAAAGAGTAGGTAACTAAACTAAAATAATTTAAAGACTTATATCAACATTCATTCAATATTTAAAGTTTTTCACTATTAAATGGTTACATTTCCTAAACAGTAAGTGTCTCGAATATAGAAAACACAAAACCATACTTGTTTTTGCATGTAAATAGTGTTGACATAAAATAATATTCTAATAGAAGCGATAAATATGTGTGATCTCATTTGAATATTAATCACCTCTTTCATAATGCAATAACAGGCCAAAATGATATTATTAATGGGGATCACAAGTAGAATTAAATGAGCAAATCCATAGCAGTATTTTCTAGTAGAAAATGCTTAATTAAAATGACCTCAGATTCAAAATAATAAAAAATAATGCAAAATTCTCTTTTGCATAATGCTCTTTCATGAACAATCGAATTAGTCACAACAAATGTTCTATGTAATATAATTATTAGATTTCAATGTTTACATAATAAAATAAAGATATTACTTTATGAAATGCAAAATATAAGATTAAATTAAATTAAATGATTAAATTTAAAGATCAACTTGAAATTAATAAACAATAGAATCAAAACCAATAGGACTATCAAATTATTCAATGAAACCAAGAAATAATACTTTAAAAGATTCAGAATCAGTAAAATTGATAAGCCCACTTGCTCAACAATAAAAATGTAGAAAAAAACACAGAAAAAAATGTAGAAACAAAAGTAGACGCTTGCTCAACAAGAAAAAGTATAGATGTACCACAGTTTCTTTATTCAGTCATTCGTTCTCGGGTACTCTGGTTGTTCTCAGATTCTGGCTATGGTGAATAGTGCTGATATGAGAGATGAAGTGCAAACAGTTTTTCTGACCTATGTTTTTGGCCTCCAGGTTATATTCCCAGGAGGGTATGGTTGGATCAATTGGGAGTTCAGTTTCTAGTTTTTGGAGGAATATCCATATTGTTTTCCAAAAAGGTTGTACCAGTTGACATCCCCACCAGCAATAGATGAGAGTCCCTTTCTCCCCGCAGTCATGCCAGCACTTGTTACTCTTGCTGTTTTAGATATGTTGCCAGTCTCTGTGGTGTGATATGATATCTCATGTTTTGATTTGCTTCTACCCAATGATTAGTGATAATAAGCATTTTTATGTGCCTTTTGGCCATTCAATTTCTCCTTTGTCAAAGTTTTTTTTTCATTTCTTCTCTCCATTTTTTGATGGGGTTGCCTGATTTCTTGTTGAAAAGTTCTACCAGTGTCTGATATATCCTTGATATAAACCCATTATCATATGGGCATTGGGTGCATATTCTTTCCCATTCTGTGGACAGTCTTTGTATCTTGGTCACAGTTTCTTTAGAGGGAAGAAGCTTTTAAGTTCCATGTAGTCCTGTTGCAGGACAACTAAGAGCCTCTGCATCTGCTCTGGATTGCCTCCTGCAGGTCACTTCATAGATAGGGGGGTAGTTTAAACGTGGCAGTTTATCTGACCATGTATTCTGTACTGGCTGGTATAAATATTCTCTCATGCTACCACAATCATCGTGGGTCTAGCTAGATCTTACCAGCATATATGCCTGGCCACGTTAGATCTCTAAGTAATTAGATCAGAGAGAAATGCTGTTTGCCTCCAAGCAAGCAAGCATGGTTCCCTCATAACTCAAAGGAAAATAAAATACAAAACTACCATGAAGTAAAGACGAGACTCTTGTAAAGGCTTGGAGAAATATTTAACTGATGTTAGTATAGTCTTTGGTACAGAGACATGCCATCTCAGAAACCCCCTTCTCTACCCTATAAAGGTATCTCCTAGGCAGATCTTGGCTCAAGACATTAGCATCTAAAAGGGTCTAGGTGAGGCTCTGGGAGAAATTACCTGAGGGCATTTGACCCTGCCTGTTTCCCATAAAAGTGAGAGGTCTGAGTTGCAGGAGGATAAAACTAGCCTGCTTCCTCTCTTGCTCTCTCTTGGGCTCTCTTTTGGGACTTGCACTCTTCTTGGGTTGTCCTTCCCCTTTCTGCTGGAGTCTTGTCTTTGTCTCCTCTCTACAGGGCCTTAACACATGGTGGCCACCATCTTGGCCTACACGTGGTTGGGGTTCTAGCTGGGAATCCTAAGCACAGGGTTTTTCCTATTGCTGATTTGTATGCCTGAACCTGTGATAAGTAAAACATTTTAAAACCTTGCCGGATGCCTGAGTTTTCATCCTTTCCCCACCCACTTCATAGGTAAAAAGGAACTCGCTTCCTGGTACTGTTGGGGACCCCAGTGGCTCCCCTGACATAGTCCCATATAATTTTTTGCTTCCAATTGGTTAAGGCATTCTATGATTTCTAGATTAGGCACACCTCCTCATTATACACACTGCACAGTTAGAATTTACCAGGAGACTACCACCCTGGCTATGTTGAGACTATCTTTAAGATTATAGGAAGGATCATACTAGTTTGCCCTCATGCAAGCGAGTATTGTAGGGGAATGCCGCGGGGTCCCCGACAGTGTCGGGGCAGAGGTTCTCTTCTACCTCCAAGGATACCGGGAGAACAGATAAAAACTCATGAGTCGGTGCAGTTCCAAAAAAGCTTTTAATAGTACAAAAGCTCTTCCACAGCACTCCATATAATGAACAAACTCTAGCTTTGGACTGAATTTAGACCATACAAAAGAGCCTAAGTCTCCCACCAAAGAGAGAGGATCTCATCTGAGCTGAGCCCTACCCAGAAGAAGGAGCAAAGTCCAAAGAGCAAAAAGCCAAAGGCAAAAGGCCCAAGAGGTAAAAGTGAAGGGGCCTCAAGTCAGCCCCTTATATACACCAAAGTAATCCAATAGGGAGGGTCATGTCAACAAAGAACTCTAAACAGAGTGTAGTGCCACATGCTATTGCAGGTATAAACAAAGGTTATGCCAAGGTTTAATCCTTTCTACTAAGATTAGCTCTTATGTAAAACACTGTAGAGAGAGGGCTGATATAAAATAATACATCTTAACTTCATGAGCTTCAAGTAATCTAGATGGTATCCACAAGGTCCTTCTTATTATTATCTGCACCAGGATGATTCTGAGTATCTTGTTCTCGGCACTGAAAGGGTCACACTTGCCTGCTTAGAGCAAACTAGTATGATCCTTCCTATAGTCTTCCTATAGTCTCAGCGTAGCCAGGGTGGTAGTCTCCTGGTAAATTCTAACTGTCCCATGCTGGGTGCAGTGGGTAAAAAGAGGAGCTGTTCCCAATCTAGAAAACATAGAAGTCTTAGTAGATGTATAAGTCAGAAGTTTTTCAATCAAGATGACTACTGTAACTGCCACACCCTCTAGCAGTGTTTACATAGAAGAGAAATCTCATTAGAATGAACCTTGTCTTAAATAAGATTAAGCTGGGAGTGGGCAAAACAACAAAACTCCCAGGTTAGCTAAACCTGTCCTCCAACAGAGTCTGACCCTTTCAATATATGGAAAATAAGATACCCAGAATCACCATGGTGAAGATAATACATAAGAGAAGACCTTGTGGGTACCATCTAGATTACACAAAGCACATGAAATTAAGATGTGTTACTTTATACCAACCCCCTCTCTCCAGTGTTTTGCATAAGAGAAAATCTCAGAAGACTGGATTAGTCCTTGGCATCACTTGATCACTTGAATCCCGTTACTCATCGATTTGCTCGAGCGGGTGCCAGTAACATTTCCATTGGACCCTATCACGTGCCAATGTAGCCCAATGGCATCTGGTTGATTCAGGAATATGATGAGCCTCAAACCGTTCCTTTAGGGTCTTAACAAGGAAGTCTGACCATCTTGTAGGTGGGCGGCCACGTGATCTTTTGACATCCCGTGGGATCCAGTCGGTAACGGCTCTAGTCCAGCGGTTGTCTCCAAATCGCATTACATGTCCAGCCCATCTGAAGTCCTTGGCATAATCCTTTGTTTATACCTATAATAGTGTGTGGCACCACCTTCTACAAGCTGTTTAGGGTTCTTTGTTGACAGGACACTCCCTGTCACAGATAGGATTACTTTGGTGTATATAAGGGAACTGACTTGAGGCCCCTTTCCCTTTTTCCTGCTCCTTATTCCCTTCTTTCAGGTAGGACATAGGACTCCTCCTCGGGTGAGATCCTCTTTGGTGGGAGACTTGGGCTCTCTTGTATGGTCGAAGTTCTGAACAGAGCTAGAGTTATTTCATTATATTGGCTTGCTGTGGAAGAGCTTTTGTACTACTAAAAGCCTTTTTGGAACTGTGTAGACTCTTGAGTTTTCATCTATTTCCCCATCAGCCTTGAAGGTAGAAGAGAACTTCTGTTCTGACTCCCCAGTAACAGAGGTCAAAATTCACTTTTTTACACATGGCTACCAAGTTTTCCTAGCACCATGCAGCTATTAGGAAAACAAAGTTATGAAATTTGCCTATAAATGAATGGACATGGAGAGGATCATACTGAGTGAAATAAGTAGGAGGGAAAAGGACAGATATAGAATTATTGCATTTATTTGTGGGGCATAAAATAAAATAGTATGATGCCAATATCAAAGGCCAGGCAAAACATGTATCAGGAGGTGTTGTCAGTGGGTGGAATCCTCCGTAACTGTGTGGGAGTCAGATGTTAGGTAAGACACAGAAAGGAACAGTATATTAGTAATTGTTGAAAATGATAATACCAGCCTAGACCTGAGCATTGGAGGTAGGCAAAGGGATATGCATGATAATCTCTAATTGTAGGTAGTGGAAGCTATAATGTATAAGAGTAGGAAGTGAGAGAGATAAAGAAAGAGAGAGAAAGAGAGAGAGAAAGAGAGATAGAGAGGGAGAGAAGGTAAAGTGCCTGCCATAGAGGAATGCTGGGGAGTGGGGATGGAATCAGGGGACTTTGGTGGTGAAAATGGGCACTATAGGAGGGATATGCGTTGAACACTGTATGAATGAAATTCTTTCATGAATATCTTTGTAATTCTATATCTCACTGAATTATAATAAAATTGAATAAAAAAGAAAAACTAGAAAAATTAGAAATTAATCAATTGAATTTACAACTAATAAGACAGAAATTGCAAAGGGTTATGCAAAACTGTGATGAACATATATTTGTAAATTGAACAATCTGAAGACAATGGTCATTTTTAGAATAGTGCAACTTTCCTGCATGAAACTAGAATATATTGAACAGTTGTTTCATAGGTATAGAATCAAAATAGTAATATCAAGTGTCTTTCTAAAAACAAAACTATATTGGTTTGTTATTGAATTCCCTCCTCAACTTTTTCCCAAATTGAATAGGGGAAACATTCCCAAATAAACTTTAAGGTAAAAAATATTTGGCATCAATGAATAGTTCTCAATTATGAAAGTATTGGGTTTAAATTAAATACAGAATTCAATGGAACAACTGCAGGGGCATTAAAATTTGTATAACTAGAGAAATGAATGTATGCATAAGCAAAACTTCATGATCTGAAAAAGAAGGAAAAACATAATCGGAGGGCCAGAGAGATAGTAGGGTGTTTGCCTTGCATATGGCTAAACTAGGTTCTATCATCGGCACCATATATGGTTCCCTGAACCCTCCAGAATTAACTTCTTAGCACAGAGAAATAAGCCTCAGTACTGCCTGGTGTACTCCCCACCATATATGTATATATGGTATGGTATGGTATGGTATGATATGATATGATATGATATGATATGATATGATATGATATGATATGATATGATATGATATGATATGATATGATATGATATGATATGATATGATATGATATGATATGATATGATATGATATGATATGATACAATATGATACGATATGATGTGATGTGATGCAATATGATATGATATGATATGAAATGATGTGATGTGATGTGATGTGATGTGATGTGATATGAAAGCGATACAATGCGATATGACATGATATGATACGGTATGATAAGATATGATATGACATGACATGACATGGCATGGCATGACATGACATGATATGATATGATATGATATAATATGATATAATATAATATATCACTATCTTCCAGTTCATCATCTATTTGCTCGAGCTGGCATCAGCAATATTTCCATATGTCTTAGTAGAGGCCCAAGGGCATCTGCTTGCTCCAGGAACATAAAAAGCCTCAAACCATTATATTAGGTCATGGTAGTGACCTAATATAATTGTTACTGGTATTTGGTATATCAAATACGACACAGGCAGCTTGCCAGGCTTGCCATGTGGGTGGCATACTCTTGTAGTCACCTCTAAATACATCATTTATTGATGAACCGCACAGCAGCAAGCAACTGCGTGAGCCGGGGTGTAATAGGCTTGTCTTCTGGGTGGAGTTCTGACAAGAGGGGAGTCTGGATGTGGAAAATGGCAGCCCTCATGGAGGTGGGGGGGCGTCTGGCTTTTTTTTGAGGTTCTGCTGGGGTGGTGGGGCAGGGCAGGACTCGCCATCCCTCCTGGGAGCCTCATGAGGAGGCTGGGCACAGGGAGAGCAAGTAGCAGCTCTGCCCCATGTCTGTGAGTCTCTGGATCAGCATACCTGGGCCAGATTGAAAAAAAAAAACACTGCTGCAGGGTGGGTATCTATGATACGGACTGTGATTGGCTCATCTGCTGGGTGGAGTTCTGACTAGAGGGAAGTCCGGATGTGGAAAATGGCAGCACTCATGGAGTGGGTGGGGGGGGGGTCGTCTGGTTTGCTGTGAGGCTCTGCTGGGGTGGCCGGCCAGGACTAGAACTCGCCATCCCTCCCAGGTGCCTCATGAGCAGCTGGGCACAGGGTGAGCAAGTAGTAGCTCTGCCCCATATAATATAATATAATGGAAATAAAAAATATATATAATGGCAAATCAAAACATAGGAGTTGCTTTTTTGCTTTTTCTTATAACTTGTCTATGTTAAGTATATTTATGTAAACATATAGTGTATTTATAGATGAAATAAATTTTAATAACTAGCCTCCTGCCAAACAAATTTTACATTAATAAAAACAGTTAATATCTATGGAATGAAAGTTGTAAAGTTATTCATGTTGATCAAATTCTTTAATGTCCTTGTTCTCTGAAACAGTTACTAAAATAACAGTCATTGCAATATATACTCCAGACACTGAAGATAAGCTAAGTTTAGAAACTCAACAAAAGCCACCAGCCTTGTAAGTTACTAGACAGACTCTAACCAAACTTTAAGATTCTTGAAATGTTTAATCCTACACATGCATGATCCATATTTTCCTAACTGATTTCACATATTTCCAAGACTTGTAGCTTTCTGGTTTTGTTTTCAACCATGTACTTTGGTACTCAGGGCTCTGTGCTAAGGGATCATTTCTGGTGAGCTCAGATGACCATATGTTGTTCTAGGTATTGAACCTGGGCCAGTCATGTTCAAGACAAGCACTTTACACACTATAGTATATCTCTGTTCCCAGGCCTTGTATAAATGTGTCCAAATAAAAATAGAAGAGTGATGGAAGAAGGAAGAGGAAGCAGAAGAGGAAAGAGAGAGGAGAGCAAGAGAGAAAACTAGTTTTTATCACAAGTGAAAAAGTGAAGAAGGCTTTATCCTCACTGCTAATATAGCCACACCTCAAAATGTGTTTTCATTATTCATTGTTAAATTGAATTCTTCAGGAAGGTAAATCATAAGCACTCGTGGGTTTAAATAGCAAAGAATTGATATCGGAGTTGTAAAGTATACTTAGCAAAAATCTTACGAAGCTTTAGGACTGGAGATTTAGTACAGCAGGTAAGGTGTACAAGGAAAGCTTCTGACCTGCATGCAGCCAACTTAGGTTCAATCACTGGAGTGCCATAGGCTCCCTTGAAACACTAGGTGATTTCTTAGTGTAGAAACAGAAATGACCTTATATGACTATTACCAGATTTAGTCCCCAAAACAAAAACAAACAATAAAAAACTTAAGAAATTTAGTGTTAATAAGAATATAGCCTAATATCTGATTTAATATATAATTTATTTTATATCTCCTATTGTTAAACTGCCTATGTATTTCTATATAGTACTTAGTCTAACTCACATGCTCTAAATTTACACATATAAGTCCATGGTGTCTTCTTTCTTGTCTTACTGGCCCAAAGCAATATCAAGCCCAGCTCATCAGAACCCCACCCTAGAGAGAAGCCTATTTCACAGACACAGATGGAGCTGCTACCATTTCTCCTCATGCTTATGAAGCATCCAGGAGGTACGATGTGTTTGGGCCCTGGCCCACCACCCCAATAGAGCCTCGGAAGAGCTAGAGTAACCTCCGCACCATGATGGCAGCCATTTTCAACATCTGGATTCCATAGCTCGTCAGAGCTCCACCCAAGAGAGAAGCCAATCTCATGCCCAGCTCATCAAAACCCCAACCTAGAGAGAAGCCTATTTCACAGAAACAGATGGAGCTGCAACAGGCTCTCCTGGTTGCGTGCTGTCACTTTGTGCCTGAGTGGTACATCAGTAATTGCAGGAGCTCCACATGGCAGAGCCTGGCAAGCTACCCTTGTCATTTTGATATGTCAAAACAGTAACTATATTAGCCCTCATTCCCATGAACTGAAGGAATGGTTTGAGACTCTTCATGTTCTTGCAGCAAACACAAGTCTTGGGCTATACTAGCACACAACAGGGGTAAATGGAGATGTTACTGGCACCCATTTGAACAAATCGGTGAACAATGGGAAGACTGTGATCCGACTGATACTTGGTCTAACTCCCACGCCACAAATTTACAAATATAAGTCTATGGTGTTTCCTTTCTGGTCTTACTGGCCCAAACTGGGTAACTGATAGTATGTTCTCACACCAGGCAACTCTTGTTTATTTCTTTAGTATCTAGATTCATTTTTTAAAAATATTTTATTATACCACCATGAGATATAGAGTTATAAAGATGTTCATAAGATTCATATTTGGGTTTTGGTCATACATTGTTCCAGCACCCATACCTCCACCAGTCCCCATTTCCCACCACCAATGTCCCCTATTCCCTCTCTCCTCCCTAGCCTGCCTCTGTGGCACATTTTTTAATTTCTTTCTCTTTCTCTCTCTCTCTCTTTCTCTTTTCCTTCCCTTCCACATTGTGGATTCAAAGACTGAAAAGTGAATATAAAATTAAAGAGTAACTTTCTTAAGAGACGAAGGGATAAAGTTAAGAAAGTGTTAAGCAGCTACAGCAGTACCCAGAGGTCCTCCACTCTCTTTTATACTGACAAGGTCTGAATACACCAGCCAGATATGGTCAGATTTTCTGTTTTAAAAGAAATAACTCTTGGAGTTAGAGTAATAGTGCAGTAGATAGTGCTTATCTTAATAGTAATAGTGCTTATCTTCTTTGACTTTTTTTTATAAAATAAATGTTAACAAAGTATTTTTCTAGAGCTATGTACTGATACAATCATACTATAAATGACTTTTCCCCCCTACTTTTATTTAGAAGTGATTGCTGAGTAAAGAGCCAGACGTAAGCCCTGAACTACGCTGTGTGTGAACAAAATGAAAAGGAAATAAAAATGATCAATGAAAGATTATGAGAAGACTGGGTATATCTTATTAAAATGAAAAGTCACCAAACTTTGGAACTGGAGAGAGTACAGCATATAGGACATTTGCCTTGCACTGGTCAATCCAAATTTATTCTCTGCCACCCCTTATGGTTCTCCAATGCTGCCAGCAGTTAGTAATATCTAGGTGTGGCTTTAAAACAAAGAATAACCAAACCAAAAAAATCTTTAAAGAACATGGTAAGTAGATTTTCAAAGGAAGATAGAAAGATAGAAAAATCAAATTTCCAGGAACCTTTTTTGTTTTTGGTGGTGGGGGAGTAGTGTTCTACCAAGTGGTGATCTGGAGGCTCAAGGAACCCATTTAAGGGGTTGGTTCATTACAAGGGTCTAATTATACTGTGTCCCTCAGGATCTCTAGGGTCAGGAATATCACAGCATCACTTTGCCAGTGCTCAGGGAACTCCAATTCTACTCCTATTCAGTGTTTAGGAGTCAATGTGGTGCTGGAATTAAACTGGTTTGGGGTGGTAAAAGGTGTATGCCCTTATTGATCTACTATGTCTGGCCTCCAATGCCCTCGTTAGTTACTCTTCCTCAAGGTTAACACAATGGCTATTGCAAAACTTCACTAGCATTGTTATTCTTTTATCTTACTTCCACTATTTTATTTCCAGCAGAAAATGTTCCCTACTTGCTAAAATTTCATTTTGCAGCTAGAAACAATGCAATGGAGAACTGATTTTTTTAAATGTTGTGTCATTCTTTCACACACACAATGCACAGACACAGTAACACAAAAACACACACAACAGCCTCACATATATATATATATAAATATACATATATATAAGGTAAAAAGAAGCATCTATTCATGAGTACTGTAAAGAAGTCTAATGCATGCAATTATAGTCTTTAAGACATCATCAAAATTATTAAATTCACCCCTGCTCCTGTTTTGAATCCTTTGGTAATGATAAAATCTATTCGGAGCATTCTCTCAAGAAAACTTAAAAAAATATCATCTACAACAATGCTTAATTTTAGCCAAAAGGCAAAGAAGAAGTCTTCTACAACAACAAAACAAATCAAGTTTTTTTTTTAATTTAAGATACTGTCTTTCATCTCAGTCCTAGGAACAGAATAATAAGAAGTGTAAACAATCACTTCCATTTTTCTTTTCCGCTTTCATTTGCCTCCCTGATTTATTCTTTTATTTGTCATTCATAAATGTGTATCAAATGTTGCCATCAGCTTTATTAGAGTTGAGGATGAAGAGACAACTAGGTCACAAAAGAGTTTATGTAGTCCTTTGACTTGGTCCTTTGTCCTTTGACAGGCTCACTTATAATGTAATAAAAATAAATAAGTATAAATAAATGAATGCAACTAAATCTTATACCTTAAATGAGGACATGAGAATGTAATTTATGTAAGTAGATCAGAAAGATGTATGATAGAAAAGAGGCCTTTAAAAATAAATGTTTTAGGGAAAAATAAGTTTGATAGTTTTTGTCAAATAAGATGACTTCTGAACATATTTCCAGAACCAACAACTGTCTCTGGCATAATTTATAGAACATTAAATGAATATAATTAACCATGCATACTTCTTTAATTAAAGAGACTCTATTGTGCTCTGAGTTCTCAAATTCCTGGTTAATGTCAATATATTTGATCTATTCAATTTAAACATAGAGTACATAGTATAAATGTGCAACATTCTCTTCAAACTATCATCAAACACAAATGTTCATAAACATTTTTTAACAAGTTTCCACTGAGGATTCTTCATTTTGTGCCTACATCTAACCTTTCAAATTCATTTCTGTTGCTACCTTCTTCTGTAAACTGTGTGTGACACAGCACAATATGGCTAGTTATTTGTTTTTGCCAGAATAACAACATCTTTATCTGTAACTGTGTAGTTATTATATTGTCTTGTGATATACTCTAGTCTTTCTTTGCAAGTAGGTCTCAGCAATTTGAGAAAGAAAATAGCTAATTCCACTTCATTTATCTCCTCATAGTCTTTCTACTGATACCCATTTAATGGACCAGCAATGGCAAAAACAGGTAAGAAAATCACAATAACTTTTAAGAACAAAATTATGTTTTAAAACACCATTAATATAAAAATTTATAAACCTTAGATGATTAAAAAAATAACAGACCAAATAGTGTCTAAGTCATGGACTGTTAATCCCTTAAGCAGGGCTGGGACATGAATAATAGCAGGGGAGGGCAGTTTCTTTTTCATGGCTTGTGTGCCAAACAATGAGTTACAATTGCATTTTCCAAGTAGTCTATGATGCCATGTTATAATAATATGCATTATACAGAGGTAATGGTACATATGTAAGTTTTATAGTGTTTAAATAGATATGCTTTTTGAATGAGTTAACTATTGTCATCCTTTATGTTGAAATATTTAATTCAATTACCGAGTAAACAGATAATCATATAACACAATTTTAATGTACTCCATAATGAAAGCATAACATAGTTGTGAAAAGAAACAGTGGACTACTGCATTTTTATTTTATTGTAAAGATATCACAATCCTTTATAATTTCCCCTCACTTTTCTGGGAAAATAGCTTTAAAAGATTTGATAACACTAGGAATTATATTTAGAAATATGTTATGAGGAAACTTCATTTATACTTCTAATATTCCACTCTTGAAAAAATGTAATCTATTTAAAGATATCATTAAATTTAATAATCACTATGAATGTTTCTCCCTTTATTATGCTTGACTAATATGGAAGCTTATTTCCTGTTACAGTCTTAAGGCAATTTCTAACATGCAAATGTTTACATAAGAATTGAAATGAAAAAATATTATAAGTCTATAAGCTTAGGTAAATGTGATAAGATTATGATTGAAATAAGCTCTATTATCTTTAATCGGTATCTTTGTTTTATGAAAATCACACTGACTCTTTTGATATCCATAGCATAAACTTCCCCAAACATCTTTCTCATAAAATTAATTTAAATAATATTTTAAAAACAAATATATGACTTATTTTAATTTATAGTCACATCTGATAGACAAAAAAATGTGTTCTACTAAAGTTCACAGGATACCTAAGAAAGTGACTATGCAGTAGTTCTACCTACTTGTTTTTGCTTGCCCAGGTTTTGCTTTCTAGTCACGAACAGTACAAACATATTATATGTTTTGAGAGAGGTGAATAGGCAAAAAAGCAGATAGTAACCACATTACAAAGCAGAATTTACATTAATTTTCATTGCAAGTATATTACATATTCTGTCTTTTTTATGTGCATCAATCTATTACAGTGCCTAACTTATACATTGAACTGTACTAAAAACGTGTAGGTATAAGAGAAAATGATCACATGTAGGGTAGGATAGGGTTTGGATTGGAGCAGTCAGAGAAGAAAAGGACATCAAGGGCATCCAGATAGGCAAGGAAGAAGTCAAGCTATCATTATTTGCAGATGACATGATATTATACCTAGAGAACCCTAAACTCTATACCAAAAAACTCCTAGAAACAATAGACACATATAGTAGAGTGGCAGGATACAAAATCAACACGCCAAAAGTCGGTGGCTTTCCTATATACAAATAACGAAAGAGAAGAAAGGGATATTAAGGAAACAATTCCATTCACAATTGTGCCACAGAAAATCAAATACCTAGGAATCAACTTACCCAAGTGTGTAAAGGACCTGTACAAAGAAAACTACAAGACACTGCTCCAAGAGATAAAAGAGGACACAAGGAAATGGAAACATATTCCCTGCTCATGGATGGGGAGAATCAACATTGTCAAAATGGTAATACTCCCTAGAGCTCTGTACAGATTCAATGCAGTCCCTATAAGGATACCCATGACATTCTTCAAAGAAATTGACCAAACAATCCTGAAATTTGTGTGGAACAATAAACCCCCAAGAATAGCTAAAGCAATCCTCGGGAAAAAGAAGATGGGAGGCATCACCTTACCCAACTTCAAACTGTACTACAAGGCAGTAGTAATTAAAACAGCATGGTATTGGAATAAAAACAGATCTGTGGACCTATGGAATAGAATTGAGTATCCTGACACCCAACCTCAAACAAATGATCACTTAATCTTTGATAAAGGTGCAATGAGTCTAAAATGGAGTAAGGAAAGCCTCTTCAATAAGTGGTGTTGGGAAAACTGGGCAGCGACATGTAAAAAAATGAATTTGGACCTGTGTCTAACACCATGCACAAAAATCAGATCAAAATGGATTAAAGATCTCAATATCAGACTTGAATCCATAAAGTACATTGAAAAAAATATAGGAAAAACCCTCCATGACATTGAAGCTAAAGGCATCTTCAAAGATGAACCATCACTAACAAAGCAACTAGAAGAAAAGATAAACATATGGGACTACATGAAACTAAAAAGCTTCTGCACCTCAAAAGAAACAGTGACTAAGATACAAAAGCAGTCCACAGAATGGGAAAGAATATTCACCCAATACCCATCTGATAAGGGGTTAATATCCAGGATATATCAGGCACTGGTAGAACTTTACAAGAAGAAAACAAACAACCCCATCAAAAAATGGGGAGAAGAAATGAACAGAAACTTCAACAAGGAAGAAATTCGAATGGCGAAAAAACATATGAAAAAATGCTCATCATCACTAATCATCGGAGAGATGCAAATCAAAACAACAATGAGATACCACTTTACACCACAGAGACTCGCACATATTCAAAAGAACAAGAACAACAAGTGCTGGCGTGGGTGTGGGGAAAGCGGGACACTCATCCATTGTTGGTGGGAATGCCGGCTGGTACAGCCTTTCTGGAAAACAATATGGACATTCCTCCAAAGACTAGAAATTGAACTCCCATTTGACCCAGCGATACCACTCCTGGGAGTCTACTCTGGGAAGCCAAAAATACGCAGCGGAAACACCATCCCTACTTTTATGTTCATAGCAGCATTCTTCACAATAGCCAGAATCTGGAAGCAACCAGAGTGCCCGAAAATCGATGACTGGATAAAAAAGCTTTGGTACATCTACACAATGGAATACTATGCAGCTGTTAGGAAAAATGAAGTTATAAAATTTGCCTACAAATGGATGGACATGGAGAAGATTATGTTGGAGCGAAATTAGCCAGAAGGAGAGAGACAGATACAGAATGACTGCATTTATCTGCATAACATAAATATATAGGTACATATTATGATACCAATATCCAAGGTCAAGTGAAACATACATCAGGAGGTCCTGTCAACGGTGGAAATTATCACAAACGTGTGGGAGTCAGAGGCTATGTAAGACAGAAAATGGAACAGTGTGCTAACAATTGTTGAGGGTACTTATGCCAACCTAGAACTGAGTATTAAATAGAGGCAAAAAAGATACACATGACAACCCTTTAATGTATGTTCTGTAATCCATAGTCTGGAGGGGAAGGAAGAGAGAAAGAGAGAGAAATGGAAAGAAATAAAGAACCTGCCATGGAGGAAGGCTGGGGGAGGGGGAGGGAACCGGGGACGTAAGTGGTGGGAGATGGGCGCTGGTGGCGGGATGGGTGCTGCAACACTGTATGACCAAAACCCAAATATGAACTTTTTAATTGTATATCTTTGTAATTGTAAAAATTAAAAATTAAAAAAAAAAGAAAATAGAGTACTATATTACATAGCGGCTGGGGATCTGGGCATAAATCCTTCAGAGAGGAGGAGACTTTTATTGGGAGAAAGGAACTTTAAAAGATTATTCTGTTAGAATGAGGAAACTTGGTAACCATTTATAAGACAGGAAAGAGGTCTCAGGAGGAGCTAAACTTTTTCATCCCCATATCTGTAATTAAAAAAGGAAAAATAAATATCAGTTGTTTAATTCTTTCATTTTGGGGCATTTTTGTTGTCAGTCCTAGTGGATTTAATAGACTGTCCAATGCTCCTTCAGTACTATGAAGTATATTCTGACAACTATTAAAATAGAAAGCAATTAAATTTGTCCTTATTACTGGTGCTGTCTTCCTTTTCATTTCATTTTACCTTGATGAAATTTGTTCTGTCTTTTATGTTTTATACCAAAATCATTTGTATAACTTGCCTTCCTGTTGTTCAACAATTTGCTCAAGCAGGTGTCATCCCTGTTAGGTGCTAATATAGCCCAAGGGTGTCTGGTCAGTCCAGGAATATGAAAAACCTCAAACCCTTAGTTCAGGTCAGGGGAACTAGGATTTTTATTGTTACTGTTGGCATTCGAATATGACATGGGTAGTTTGCCAGGCTCTGCTGTGTGGGTGCTCTAGGTTTTGCATTTACTAATGTCTCACATGGCCTATTTGTGGTCACACACAACAGGGAGAGTCAGTAGCAGCTCTTCCCCTGTATCATACCAAAATTATAAAAATATAAATTAAGATGTCTAGTATATAAGTCAATATAATATATATTATCTAATATATATTTATATGTTATCTACTACAGCAACAAAACAATGATAAAGGATAGAAAGGTTTATCTCAAAAAATTGAAAGACAATTTGAAACACAAATAAACTATATATGGTATAACAATTATTCAAATGACTTTGTTAAATAACATTTTAAAGAAAACTGGACATTTTTATTTTATAAGTAAGATTATATTCACCAGGTACTCCATTCTCATAACAAGTGAAAAATTTAAGAACTAAAATTTGTATCTATAGCTTGATAGTTTATATTACATCTGTGTTATTCAATTAATTAAAATGATATTTACATTATTTTCTTGCTACTGATAAGTACTATTTTTGTGGATGATTGAATTGACAATGTATGTGACCGTAGTTTACAAAAAATGAATATGTTATGCTTATACATCATAATAATAAATCCTACTAGTCTCTATTCCTTTATGAATGAAAAACATCAAGAATTTTAACATATTCTTTATACAAAGAAGCAGTACTTTGTGATCATCATTTAAGAAGACACCTATTCTTTACAAAAATTTAATTTCACTGGTCACAAACCATTTTTAAGCTATTTAACCCGCTATGAGAGCCAGAATTATATCTTGAAGTTGTTGAACAATATACCTGCTGACAAGCTAACAGAAAATTGAAAGACAACTTTCAATATATGCTCCAACTAAATGCCAATTTAGAAACTAAATATAACTTCTGGATTCTGTTTTCACTTTTAAAATTACATTACGAAGTTTAATAGTAGAATCAACTTTCTTTCTTTTCATTTTACATTCTCAAGTATTGAGGGCTAGGCAAACTTTGTTCCAAGAGAACAGGAACTATAATTTAAAATGCAAACAAAAAATCCAAATGAACAAGTAATGTTACAACATGTAGTGTAAAAAGAAAACCTGAAACACTGAATTTCTCAGTCGTGAAGGTGAAAAAGAAAAAATGATTGGAGACACAACTTCTATCAGAAAATAATAGCAATTCTTACTTTTACAGAAAATTAGGCGATCAATAGAAACTTAAAGACACTTAAGTGTATTTCAAGCATGTGCTGTTATAGAACACTAACATCCAATTGCTAGATTTGCTAAGAAAACAGGAAAGCAATAAGGAAACTTTAGGGTCATTCATAGAATTATTACCCCGATGGTAAGTGTTGTTTCTTGTTCAGATAAAGGATAATGATAAATGATAAAAAGATAAATGATAAACTTAAGTAATCAGTAGAATGCTATTTAGAAAAGGGATTTACATAAAGAAAAATAAATATAATATGACCTACAAGATTTTAAATAGAATGGCAAAAGAGAGGATGGAAGTGGGTAATAAAAATACTGAATAAATTTAAAATTCATTATAGTCTAGGTAATGCGATGAAATATTGTTCAAACTTATGGTATTTATGTTCAAAGTTAATAAACACCAACACCATCAAGATGTCTGCAGCCTTCCACCACTAGCCTATAAAGCCTTTGATCCTGTCTTCATTCCCGTCATACCGCTTCTACAACTGTTTGCTATACAGTTTATACTCAAAGGGCATAGACAGTATTGCGAATGTTCAATACTGTCTTTGCTCTTGTTCAATAATACATAGGAGCCCACAAAAGAAAGTGTGCGATTGAGTAGTATTATTCCGGGTTGCAATTAGCAACCCTATAATCAGAAAACTCAGAATAATTTTCCTAGCTAGAAAAGTCTCTTTGTTAAAATTTCTATCTAATGTTTTATCACTCTATGTAATTTTTTAATATATGTAATGAATATATGTGTCCGCACAAAATCATGTTTTAAGGTATTTAGCTCCTCTGTGTTAGAATTTGGAAATATGATTTGTAATATGTTTACTAAGGTTAAATGACATGAGTAGTGCCCTGATCTGATATGATTAACTTCCTTATACAAAAAGATATAAGATTGTCTTTCTTGTTTTCTCGCCTAATATGTACACCATAAAAAAGTCCAGAGGGGAACATAGAGAGGGAAGGTCTCAACAAGCCAGAGTGTCCTCCTAGAAAACAAATCACTGGGAAACATGATATTGGACTTCTCCAGAAATATAAGGAAATCAATGTTTGCTGTTTCATCCAACTAATCTATTTCATTCTGGGCTATAACAGAAGGTCTTTTGTATTTAGGCACCTTTAATTCTATGCCTAATTTATTAAGAGTTTTCATCATTGAAGGCATTGAGTTCTGTCAAATGCATTTTGTACATCTATTGAAATAATCACATGATCTTTATATTATGATCTATTGAATTGGCATAGTACATAAAATAATCTCACATGCTTAAACACACTTGGATATTAGAAACAAATCCCACTTGAGCATAATATATGATTTATTAAATATGTTGCTGGATAACATCTGGTAGCATTTTTTTAGATGACATTCAAATCTGTGTTAATTAGAATAATAACCTATAATTGTCTTTCATGCTGTATCTTCTTTGTACAGCTTTAGTATAAGTGTAAGAGGTGCTGAAACACTGTATGACCAAAACCCAAACATGAATATCTTTGTAATTGTATATCTCACAGTGGTATAATAAAATATTTTTATAAAAGAAAGAAAGTGAACATTTCAAAGAGAAGGTGGCTCTTGACATATGCACTATTGTTGAATTTCAATAAGGGGTTGTTGAAGAGTTCTTAGGTTTGAATTTGTCACATTAAAGATGTTTGCATGAGCAGAGAAAAATGAATGTGCAAAGCATTACCATTACCAAATTTGAAAAGCTCACTTGCAGAATAACAACTAGCAACTGTCTATGTGGTTCATCAAAAGAATAAACATGAGAAAATCAGTTTCCAATAACTACAAAAGCTCAGTACTTAAGTAGTATTTTGCTTTTTATAATCATGTCAACTTTGATTATGCATTTTAATTGGCAGTAAAATTTGGTAATAAAGAGTTTCAGAAATTAGATTTTAAATTTTGCATTTTCTATAATAATCTTGAAAAGTTTGAAAAAGATGGATGTCAATTACTTTTAGTGGTAGAATCTATGTTTACTCCTGGAGGTGCTCGGGGAACCATATGGGATGCTGGGGATGGAACCCGGCTGGCACAGGCCAGCCCCGTGGAAGGCAAATGCCCTACTCGCTGTGCTATCGCTCCAGACCCAGATATTTGTTTTTTAAGATTGCCTATTCCTTAAGTCTTGGTTAAGATGTTGGTTTCTGTATGTACATATATATGTGTATATATATACACATATATATATATACATAAAATGTATCATGTATGAAATTGCTATATATATTGTATGTAATGCTATATATACATATATTGCATCACTATATATATACATATATATGGGAAAATGTTCATTTTTCCCACATTAGCAAAGCTATAGCAATAAGATGTGTCATATTGCTACTTTTTAATTTTCTATGTATTACTTGTATCACTTGTTTTCCAGTTGTTCCTCAATTTGCTAAAGCGGGCATCAGTAACATCTTCATGCATCCTGTAACATGCTAGTGTAGCCCAAGGGCAACAGCTCACTGCAGGAACAAGAAAAGTCTCAAACTATTCCTTCAGGTCATGGAAGTGAGATGTGTAATTGTAACTGGATATTTATTTATTTATTTATTTATTTATTGATTGATTGATTTTTGGGTCACACTTGGCGATGCACAGTGATTATTCCTGGCTCTTTGCTCAGAAATTACCCTGGTGGTGCAAAGGGAACCATTTGGGATGCTGGGGATTGAACCTGGGTGGTCGGTGTGCAATGCAAATGCCTTACCCACTGTGCTATTGCTCCTGCCCCTGTTACTGGATTTTGACATATCAAATACGACACGGGTAGTCTGGCAAGCTACTTGTGTCATATTTGATATGCCAAAATGTCAGTTTTTCTTGAAATATGTTGTATTTGATATTGCCAAATATGTCATATTTTCTTGAAAATTTGATATGACAAACTATCTTTGATATGCAAAAAATAAATGTACACAATGTAAAAACCAATAGGCAAATATTTGTAACCAACTCAAAATGTCCTTTCACTCATGAAGAAACAAAGGGCCATATGCAAGCCAGGGGTCATATCAGTTAAATCACATGCAAGATAATCCACCTATAACTCTAGCCTTGTACAACTTTTTAAACCAAATATGTATACAACTTAGACTTACAATTCAACAATATCGGTGGTTGAGAGATACCCCGCATGTAATGTCTTGCCGTGATGTGGCCAACCCAGTTTTGATCCACAGCATCTCATATGATACCCCAAGCACCACCAGGAATCATTTCTGAGTGCAGAGAATGGTGTAACACAAAATGCAAAAAAAAGCAACTGAACATTGAAGAAGGTTTAGGAAATAAATTATTCTTACCTATTAAAATTCTTAAATTCTTTCAATCTTAAGAAAGATTTAAATTACAAACTCAAGTGCCTTCTGATAATAAAGTGTATAGTTTAATATTTGTAACTTTTATAGTTATCTCTATATTACAATATTTTATATTGAATTATAAACTATACAGTACATAGTATATACATATTTGTATGTATACAATATATTGTGCAACAAAATCCATGCAGACATATATCTTATACAATGAATATGTATGTTATAATATTATATGATATGGTATGGTATGATATCATATCATATCATTTGATATATGATGTGATGTGATGCAGTGCGATGTGACATGACATGACATGCTATGCTATGCTATGATATAATATATAATATATAATATATAATATAATATGTAATATGTAATGTGTAATATATAATATGTAATGTGTAATGTGTGATGTGTAATATGTGATATGTGATATAATAGATATTTATTATATATAAGCTATATGTCTGCATGGATGTTGTTGCACAGTATATTGTATACATAAATATATGTACATACTATGTACTGTATAGTTTACAATCCAAATATAAGTATTGTAATACTTATACTACATAAGTATAAATATACTTTATATTTATAAACTTTAATATATATACTAAATATCTATTATATAACAGATATATATATGCCAGATATATATATATATCTGTTATATAATAAATATTTATTATATATAAGATATGTCTGCATGGATGTATATATATATCTGACATATATGTATCTGGTATATATATCAGATATATGTAAAATAGATATATATCTGTTATATATATATATATACAACAATGTCTGGCTTGTTGCGAGGCTCTGCTGGGATGGTAGGCCAGGGCTAGAACCCACCATCCCTCCCGGGTGCCTCGTGAGCAGCTGGTCACAGGGAGAGCCAGTAGCAGCTCTGCCCCATGTCTGCTAGTTCTAGCCCTGGCCCACCAACCCAGCAGAGCTGCACAACAAGCCAGATGACCCCCACTCCATTGGGCCGCCATTTTCCACATCCGGACTTCCCTCGTCAGAACTCCACCCAGCGACAGCCTATCACAGCCTGTCTCATCGAGTTCCACCCTGCAGCAGTTTTTTTTTTTTTTTTAATCCGGTCCAGGTATGCTGAACCAGAGACTTACAGACATGGGGCAGAGCTGATACTTGCTGTCCCTGTGCCCAGCCGCTCATGAGGCGCCTGGGAGGGATGGCGGGTTCAAGTTTGGCCCGCCACCCCAGCAGAGCCGCACAACAAGCCAGATGACCCCCACTCCATCAGGCCGCCATTTTCCACATTCAGACTTCCCTCTCGCCAGAACTCCACCCAGCCACAGCCTATCACAGCCTGTCTCATTGAGTTTCACCCCTGCAGCAGTTTTTTTTTTCTTTCAATCTGGCCCAGGTATGCTGAACCAGAGACTTACAGACATGGGGCAGAGCTGCTACTTGCTCTCCCTGTGCCCAGCCGCTCACGAGGCTCCCAGGAGGGATGGTGGGTTCTAGCCCTGGCCCGCCACCCCAGCAGAGCCACACAGAAAGCCAGATGACCCCACCCCCCACGCCATCGGGCCACCATTTTCCACATCCGGACTTCCCTCTAGTCAGAACTCCACCCAGCCACAGCCTATCACAGCCTGTCTCGTGTGGCCGCTTCCCGCCCGGGGTTCATCTATAAATACTATATTTAGAGTTGACTACAAGGGTATGCCACCTGCATGGCAAGCCTGGCAAGTTGCCCTGTTTTATATGATATGCCAAATCACTTGATCACTTGAATCCTGTTATTCATCGATTTGCTCGAGCGGGCGCCAGTAACATTTCCATTGGACCCTATCACGTGCCAATGTAGCCCAATGGCATCTGGTTGATTCAGGAATATGAAGAGCCTCACAGGTACACCCGGCAGAGCAGAAACCAGCTTTCGGGCGTTGGAACCCCCTGCTTTCCATGGACCACGGAGCAACTTCCGACCCGAGTCCACCATCCCGATGGAGTCTCCGGAGGAGCCCAGAGAAACCCCACACCTTGCTGGCAGCGATCTTCACAATCCACACTCTGCAGCAGGTAAGACTGGATTAGCAGACTAATCCAGTCTCCAGCCCACAGATTAATCCAGTCTCCAGCCTGGCTTGTCAGAAACCCAGCCTACAAGGACCCACCACGCAGAGACCCGCCCTTCAGAGGAGAGTATTTCAAGCCCAGGAATGCTTGAGCCTAAGAGACAGGTACACCCGGCAGAGCAGAAACCAGCTATCCCGTTGTGTTGCGCAGCGGCCGCGCCATTTACCTCCAAATTACCATAAATACTCTACCCACCCTCTGAGAGAGCCCCACAAAATAATGAGAATATAGCACCCTCATGGCAGAGCCTGGCAAGCTGTCCGATGCGTGTTCGATATGCCAAATCCAGTAACAGATATGCCAAATACCAGTAACAATTATATTAGGTCATTCCCATGACCTAATATAATGGTTTGAGGCTCCTTATGTTCCTGGAGCGAATAGATGCCCTTGGGCTCTACTAGCATGAGACAGGACATATGGAGATATTACTGGTGCCCGCTCTAGCAAATAGATGATCAACGGGAGGATAGTGATAGTGATAGTGATACAGCAATACGTCACTTGCCACTTATCTTCTGTTATTCATAAATTTGTTCGGGCGGGCACCAATAACATGTCCATACATCCTTTGTGTCCTAGTGTAACTGAAGGGCATTTGTTTGCTCCAGGAACAAGAAGAGCTTCAAACAAAACCATTCCTCCAGGTCATGGAAACGAGATCTATAATTGTTCCTGGTTTTTGCATATCAAATATGACACAGCTTGCCAAGCTGTGCTGTTTGGGTGTTATACGCTCAGTAGTAGACTCTCATCCCATGCATTTACTGATGAATTTGAACAGAAGATCAAGCGTTTCTCTTGGGTGGAGCTTTGATGATGTGTAGAGTCTGGATGTTAAAAATGACTGCCCTCATGGTGTGGGGTTCCTCTGGCTTTTTGTGAGGCTCTATTGAGATGGCGGGCCAGGGCTAGAAACCATCTTCCCCTCCCTGGTGCCTAATGATCAGCTGAACACAGGAATAGCTGGTAGAAGTTTTGCCCCGTGTGTCTGAGTCTCTGGATCAGGGATAGCTGTGCTTGAAATAGGCTTTGCTATAGGATGGGACTCTGAAGAGCAGGGCTTGAGATTGGCTTTTATCTTGGGCGAGGCGCCAACAAGCTGTGGATTCCAGATATTGAAAATGTCTGCCCTCATGGTGTGGGGGGGTTCCTCTGGCTTCTCATGAGGCTCTATTAGGATGGTGGGCATGGCTAGAACCCACATTCCCTCCCTGGCACCTCATGACCAGCTGAGCACAGGGAGAGCTGGTAGCAGCTCTGCCCGATGTGTCTGAGTTTGTTGCTATATATCACTATCACAATCTTCCCGTTCATCATCAATTTGCTTGAGCTGGCTCCAGTAACATCTCCATATGTCCTGTCTCATACTAGTAGAGCCCAAGGGCATCTGCTCACTTCAGGAACATAAAGAGCCTCAAATCATTATATTAGGTCATAGGGAATGACCTAACATAATTGTTACTGGTATTTGGCATATCAAATACAATGTGGGCAGCTTGCCAGGTTTGCTGTCACCACTAAATACAGCATTTATTGATGAACCATGTGGCCACGCGAGCCGGGCTGTGATAGGCTCATCTACTGGATGGAGTTCTAGCAAGAGGGAGGTCCGGATTTCAAAAATGGCAGCCCTCATGGGGTGGGGGTGTCGTCTGGCTTGTTCTGAGGCTATGCTGGGGTGGTGGGCCAGAACTAGAACCTGCCATCCCTCCCGGGCGTCTCGTGAGTGGCTGGGCACAGGGAGAGCAAGTAGCAGCTCTGCCCCATGTCTGTGAGTCTCTGGATCAGCAATACTGAGTCGGATTGAAAAAATTGCTATATATATAGCAATACATTTTGTATATTATATATCATATATTTTACATAATGTTATATTATGTATTATACTTAAATATTTTATATAGCAATAAGTACTATTTATTGATATATAACAGTAAATATATGTATATGGCACATTTATTGCTATCTATAGATATATCTATATAGAGAGTTATAGATATCTATAGAGATCTATAAGTATAGATATCTATAGAGATCTATGCATATTCATAGATCTATAGATATTGATATGGATATAGATATATAGATAAAGGTATAGATGTAGACAGAGATAGAGATAGAGAGACAAAGATAGATAGAGATACAGATAGAGATACAGATATAGATATAATATAGATATAGATATAGATATAGATGTAGATGTAGATATAGTATAGATATAGATATAGATATAGATATAGATGTAGATATAGATATAGATATAGATATAGATATAGATATAGATATAGATATAGATATGATGTTTCACTGTTCTGGTGTTCTGAAGTCAAATATCTAGGTTTCACAAGTGTTAAGCCAAAACACTCTTTTGATTTCAAGCTTTTTACTGTATAAGATTCAGTCTTTTAGACTTAATGCTTCTCAGGGTTTTAGGCTTACAAGAAGGGGCAAGTACACTTTCTTGTGTATTTAAGTGTATTATCTTCATTTCTGCTTTGTATAAGCTAATTTTCTAATCACTTCAGCAAAGCTTCACCTAAAATTATAATGCAGTTACATAAACACTGATGCAATGACATTTATGATTTTAAAGTTCTTCCTTAATTGTGTCATTAAAAAGTATGAATTATAGATCTGAAATTTATAAACAAATATCTGAAATTATATGTAAACCTCTGTGAAGGTTTATATTCCTTAATCAAATAGGCTACTGTTTGTAGCTAAACTCCCGAGAAAAAGAAAATGTGGTGGTAGGAACAGCTCAGAAGTAAATTCATTAATTGAGAAGTAATGGAAATTTTAAGCTGAGGATGAAAGTTGATATCAAAATTAAAGGAACATTTCACCAAGTTTTCTCAACTCACTCCATACTTCCAGAACCATGTGATGCCTGGAATCTTAGGCAAGAAAATCATAGCTCAGTCAATTGAACTGTTTCTTTGGCCCTGGATGTTGGGTTTTTTTAAGAAAAGTTTATAGATTAATTAAATCATAAGGAGAGTGAAAAATACTTTAATAAATATCACTGAAAGGAAAACATAGAGATGATTTTATAGTCAATTTTAAAATGTTCATCAGCACTGCTCATGAAGAAAATGCCAAGAAGAAAATGACTTTAAATAAAAAAAAAACAAGGATGATACCAAACAATGGATAACCAAGAAATGTGATTTTGTTACAACTGGTTTGGAAACTATCTCTAGGATTTCATATTGAATGTGCCTGCCAATGATGGCTGACTGACTAAAGGCACAGGTTAGTAAGGAAAAAGACCATAGTAGTTTGTAGACTATTTATTTCTTGTGATTTTGGTGCCAAAGTCATAGTGTAGAAAAAAGAAAATTGTTATATGATAAGTAAGGGCTTTAATAAAGTAAAAAAATAGTTCAATATGGGCTGTTGTGAGATATGATGAAACCAACAAATATAAAATTATGATTTATTTATTTACAAGTGATGTGGACACAATTGATGCAGGATTTCATCAAATTTTAATGTCACAGATCTATTTTTTATCTATAGAATGGATAAGTGCCTAAAGTATGAAAGTTAAGAAAGTAAAGGGCAAGAGCAATAGACATTTTAAGATGTGTGGGATGGTAAAAAGAAAGGACCAATGGGAATGGAGAATTGGTTTGCTGATAGAAGGATTATCTATAAAAAAATCTGTTTGTAAGCTTAAACAAACTGTGAGACTTTCAGACATCCACAATATTTTTAGAATCTCTTAAGAATGACTTTCCCAGTAAACATTATAGTTAGGCAGTTGTTACTAGCTAAAAATGCATTCATTTGGGAGTTTTGATGGTTGTTTTTCTTATCTAAAACTCTTCAATGAGATATTAGAGGTAGAGAAGAGACAACAGGGATATATATACATATCACTTGATGACTTGAATCCGTTATTCATCAATTTGAGCGGGCGCCAGTAACATTTCCATTGGATCCTGTCATGTGCCAAAGTAGGCCAATGGCATCTGGTTGATTCAGGAATATGAAGAGCCTCAAACTGTTCCTTCAGGGTCTTGACAAGGAACTCTGACCATCATGTAGGTGGGGGCCACGTGATCTTTTGACATCCCGTGGGATCCAGTAGGTAATGGCTCTAGTCCAGCGGTCATCTCCAAATCGCATTACATGTCCAGCCTATCTGAATTTCAATGCCTTGGGAAATGAGACAGCATCCCTGATTCTGGAATAGCGATGCAGGTTGGAACTCCGGATTCCTTCTCTCACTTGAGTGATGCGTGATATTCCAAGCATAGCTCTTTCAATTCCTCTCTGAGAAATCCAAATAGCATTCTCATCCTGCTTTCTTAGGGCCCAGGTCTCTGAGGCGTATGTTACTGCAGGGAGAACGGTGGAGTCAAAGAGATGTGCCTGGAGCTGGAGGTTCTTTATCCTTTTAGCTATTTTTTTCGATGCCTTTGAAGGCATTCCATGCTGCTCTCTTCCTCCTGCGCAGCTGCCAGGTTTTAGGTCGTTCATCATGTTGACTTCTTGACCTAGGTACACATAACTGCGCTTTCAGAGATGTTTGTTCCATTGAGAGTGAATGGGGCCTCTGGAACTAGTTCATTTTTCATAAACAAAGTTTTCTTTAGATTCAGCTGTAGACCTATCTTTCCACATTCTCGGTCGGAAGTCAGCCAGCATTTGTGCCGCTTGGTTAATGTTTGGTGTTATTAGAATGATGTCATCAGCAAAGCGGAGGTGGTGTAGTTGCCGACCATCTATCTTCACTCCCATTCTTTCCCATTCTAATTGTCGCATGATGCTCTCGAGGGTGGCGCTGAAGAGTTTTGGTGAAATGGTATCACACTGTGGAACCCGCTTTTGACATCAATGATCACTTCCTTGTAGAATGGTGAGATCCTGGTGGTGAATCCATAATACAGCTAATGAAGGATCTTGATTTCTTGGGTTTTAACACCCTGTTTGTCTAGGGCTTCGATGACTGCTTCAGTCTCCGTAGAATCAAAAGCTTTCTTTAAATCAATGATCGTGAGACAGAGCTGCATCTTGTACTCCCTACAAAGGTCAATGAGCTTGGTTACCATGTGGAATATCCTTGAACTTATATGATTTAGTGAGTTCATTGATATTTAGACTGAAATCTATTTATTGTAATAATTGTGTTTAATATTTTATTGCTTTGTTTTTGCTTTGCTGTGTTTTACTTACATTTTGTGTCCACAATTGCTTTGTTAAAAGCTTACTCCTGACTCTTGCTGAGATTTCAATCCTGAGGGTGCTCAGAGACTGTGAGTGGTATGGGGGATACAATCCTGGTAAATCTGGTCCATTAGACTTTGTTCAAATACCAAATCAGAGCTTACATTTGGGGTATTTTTAATAACTAAGCAAAATTTTATGTCAATCTGTATCATCTGTTTTTCTTTTTATTTTGATATTTCCCACATTTCTATAAATAATCATTATTATTACTTAAAGTAAGGATAAAGAGGCAGAAATGCTGTGGTCATACCTAGAGTCATAAAATGGGAAGGTAAAACCTAACAATTGGTCAGGAGTCTACTTAATTCTTCTCTCTTTCTTCTCAATATGACATTTTCTTCATGAACATTTCAATTTCATACATGACATATCTCAAACCTCATTTTCATATGAGAATTCAAAGTCTGGAAGCAAACTTTATTCTTCCGATTATATATTATTGTGAACCAAACCAACCAGAAACTGGCACTTAAAGCCTTACTTCTCAGGAATCTCTCAGGTCTTTCACATATATGTATGTGACTGCAAATGGAGTTATCATATTGTTTCTCATTCAATACATACATTTATGGTGTCTGAGATAAAAATACTCATGCAATTGGGGGAAAAGAATAGCTGAAGTTTCTTGAACATCTCTGTGATGTGTGTGTGTGTTGGTGTTGGTGTTGAAACCCACATTGTTGTAACATACCAGCCTCATTGTGTAGTTTGTATATATATATACTTAGATTCATATGCATCTATAGATTGTTATAGACATAGACATAGGCAGATAGAGGCATAGAGAGAAATCGGCATAGACAAAACATAGAAAAAATTAGGGGTAGACACAAAAAACAGACATGTATCTCTCAGTTTAGACTACCATACCTATCACTTCAGAAAAGAAAAATAAGGGTGAATGGTAATTAAAATCTATTAGTTAGCTGTATTGATTCATTTGAGTTTATCTGGTGAAGGGTTTCTTCCATTAGATTCTCAGACAAGTTATTCAGTTCAGAAAATGTTATTATGTGCACTCCTCCAATGGAGTATATTACCTGCTTACCTTCCAAATCCACTTGCTATTATCATATATATATATATATATGATAACATAATATATATATATATATATATGTTCACTGAAACACTGTTTAAAAATTGCCCAAATGCTCAAGGATAGATTAGCAATATACAAAACAGTGGAATATTACTGTGTTATTCAGAAAATGTTTTCTTAAGTAACAGAATTAATGGATCTAGAGGAGGAAGTATATGCTCATAAGTGTGAAGGAAAAAGAAAAAATACCAGATGATCTCACTCATATATGATATAAATATAACTAAAGCTAGGGAGTAGACAATATTTAAAAAAAACAAACCCTTGAACTCTGACAACATAACTAATATTAAAAAGTGTATCAAAGAAATAGGCTGAAAAAAGTGAAGATAAAATGGACTGTGGCAAAGTTTTATAGACACTTTGGGGGGAGATATAGTGTGCTAGCAAACATTTCTAAGATATGCAACATTTACAAACTCATACATCAATATTTGTCCAATAAATAAATAATAAGATAGCCAAGGTCACAGAAAATTCACACACACACACACACACACACACACACACACACACACACTGATTAGTAGCCAGAGCAACAGTACAGAGTGTAGGGCATTTGCTTTGCATTCAGGCAATCTTTATTTGATCTTGGTACCCCATAAGGTACTCCAAGGCACTTTATATGGTCCTCAGAGACCATCAGGTCTGAGCCCAGAGTACAGAACTAGGAATAAAAAACTGAGTACATCTATGTGAGTGCCAAATATCCAAACCAAAGAAACACATTTAATGATCATTTGATTTTCTTAGCTTTAATGTTATTTTTAATTAACCTATTATACCAGTGAATGGCTTAAAACAATGCTTTTTCCCCTTCTACCTAGATATTCAGACAAAATAGATAAAGTATCAGGAGAAAATAAATTGTTTCTGAGGACAATAGACCAAAATTATGTCTCCTTACCTTTTCTTCCATTTTTTAAAATATTATTACAGTCTAGCAGTTTAGATAATGTATTTATAGTTTTGACATTTAAGGTCTGGTTTAAACATGTTCTAACGGTTATATTGCCTTGGCTGATAGCCCTACTTCACTTTGACTTTGCTTTTTCTTGCATTCTTTTCTCTAATTATACCTCTCTTTGTCATAAGACTTTTGTTAATACGTTGAATTCAACTAGACTGATCAAATATAATTAGATAGCTAAGGTTACAGAAAGGCCTTCTTGTAATTCTTAAATTAGTGATATCTTCACAGACCTTTTTGTTATATAAAGTAACAATGCAAACATTTATGGAAGGAGATCCTCAGCACAGAGTGTAGGACCTTAAATGGAACATGTATTGTCGGGAGCACTGGAGTACCCAACAATATTAGGGAACGAGTTCCTTTCTGCTCTGAAGCTGGCAAAGAATGGATGAAAACTCAGGAGTCCAGTGCAATTTTAAAGGCTTTACTCTCACTGGTTCTGGTATACAATTTAGTAACAGGAAAACCCCGGATTTTAGGTTTTGGCTGAACTCCGGCCACATGTAGGTTTAGAATCCTAGGCCAAGATGGCTGCTACCATGTGCTAAGGCACAACAGAGAAGAGAAAGGAGAGAGGAGGAGAGGAAGAAAAATCAAAAAGGCAAAAAGGCAAAAAAAGGCAAAAGGTCTGGGAGAAAGCAGGCTACAGCTTTTTATAGCTTTTCAGCCCAGACCAGCCCACATCAATGGAAAGCAGTTAGGGTCAATTCCCCTCAGGTAACTTCTCCCAGGGCCTCACCTAGTTCTATTAAAATGTTAATATTGCCCAAGCCAAGGCTGCAGGCCCTTGGTAGATGGGGGGGGGGATCTGAGATGAACTGTATCTCAGAATACAGAGCTATGCATATGTAATAATGGATATTCTATAGCCAGGTATATATTTCCCCAAGCCTTCATAAAATTCTCATTTTTACTTCATAACTTTTTTTATATATTAGCCTTTAGACTTAATAGACAGCCATGCTTGCTTGCTTGGAGGCAAACAACATTTCTCCCTGGTCTAATTACTTGGAGATCCAACATGGCCTGGTAAATACACTGGTAATAGCTATCTATCCCATAATGACTGTGGTATCCTGAGGAGAAACTATACCTGCTAACATAGAATACATGGAAACATATACTGCCACATATCAAACTGTTTTCTTGCCCTTACACCTACAAAGTGGCCTGCAGGAGGTAATTCAAGGCAAGGTGCAGAGTCTCTTGACAACAATATACTGCACCAATGTATAATGGATAGGCACTGATGCCTAATACTTTATCAATACAGAAGTTGTCTACTAGTCTCAAACTCTGAAATGAGTTGAGAATATAGAGATGATGCATGTACATTTGAACCGCATTTATGGAGTTCCTCTGAGCTCCAGATTCAAATAGCCCATGAAGATGATAACCCGAGTTTCTCAGGCTAGCCTGATTGTGACCATGCTCCATGTTCAAGGTGATCTATCTAAAACAGAGAAGTCAGGCATGTGACAAGAACGGCACTTGTAGGCTGAGTTCAAGAAGGCTTGAGCTAATGTCAGAGGACCAATGTCTCCAGTGTCCCACAACCACTATTCTCCCACAGTTGTGATGTCCTATGTGCCTCAGAGTCCATATTGTATTGTGTAAATGGATGCTGGGGTCCTAGTTCCAGCTAGAGCCAGAGAACACACACTATTTCTCTGGCAGTGAGCAGCAGCTGACTGGTTGGTCACAGGGTGTCACTGAATCACATCTTATTTTGAGTTTCAGGTTGATATCTCTGTAGATTAGTACAAATTTGTACATGGCTTTTATGTTCATATAAATATGCAAACAATTTTTCCCAATTTGTTCATCTTTATCATGACTTTCTGTGTGTATATTTTAAAGGTCTCATGTTCATCATCTCTTCTGACCTATAGAAAGCCTCAAATATACTCATTAGAGTATGTTCTTTTTGTACTAGTATATGTACAATGCTAAGGATATAATATGAAATAAATATGATTCTTTACCCGATATGGTCATAGAGAATACTCATGCAGGAGTTTTCTAGAGCTCTAAAGGGAAATATTCATGTAATATAATATGAACCACTTGTGAAGTTTAATATACAAGTCAAGCATTATTTCACTTACTAAATCATAAATTATAATCAGTATTTTATCAGACTAGAACTATGCATATTTCCATTAGTAAATTACAAATACAGAAGAGACTTAATATTTGTCAGATGGATTTCAAGAGACGTCTACTATATTTCAATACCAGAAGACCTTGCAGAACAAGCATAATGCATCATACTCTGTTAACTGGTCCTCTAAGTGAGTATCCAACATACCTGAGGGATAAAAGGTCAGTTTGTTTTATTATGTCTTCAAACATTGTGAAGTGAAGTAGCTAACAAGATAGCTAACTGTAATTTAAATATATATTCAATACAAACTATATAGATATTTCCAATTTAGCTTCACCAGGTCAGTGAATTTATTTTATTTGTGATGACTTTCAGTAAATTTATTTTACTGAAAGTGATACCTTATCAGATAGGATCATGAGTACAAACTGGAGACCAAAGCAGGGATGGGGCAGCAAGGAAAGAACTTTTCTACCTCCTTATTGGCAAAGGAAGAAGAAATAAGCAGTAACTGAACCGAAGTACCTTCTCACATTATCTAGAGATCTTGGATTACTTTTGTCCATGTGAGAATAACAGGCTAAATCTCTAAAGAGGAACTTGCTGTTTATGAAAATTAAATTGATATGAGCTAAACACTGCTTTAGAGAACCACCGCCACTTTAATTTTCCAAGAAATATGACAGTTCAGAAGATAACTAGCTTAATGATTACATGCTAAAAAATACAAGTTATCAAGAAAACTTCAAGTAGTGATATTCCACGGGCGAGCCCCAGCTGTCTGAGGGGAGGCTCTTTCCACAGGCGCCGCTGCTGGCAGCTGGCCAGCGTCACAGGCAGGCAGCTGGCAGGGGAGGAGTAGGCTCTGCCAGCTGGCACTAAAAAATTAAAATTAAAATTATAAAAATATAAAACAACCTGAGGCGCACATGCATAACAATCAAGGCTTGGTGCCTGGTATCTTCCTTTTACTTCAGTCCACAGGGAACCCCTCAAAATGAGACAGCTCCGCCTTCACCATCCAAACATAGGCATGCTGCTCTTCTCTCTACTTCTGCTCCCTCTGAGGGAAAGTTTCCTGCACTCATATTTTCAAGACACATTACTTGAGTCATAATGTGTGCCAAGTAATGTGCTAAAGTCTCACAGTGGTGAAGAAAATATTATTTTCCTTCCTAACTTGGAGATATATGAAAATTAATAAAAATCACCAACTGATTTTAACACCCCTATAAATCTCTATGGAAATCAAAATGACCATTTTGCCTAAGCAATAGAGGAAAGAGCACAGAGTGGATATGAAGAGGTAATAATATTGTAGGTTTTAAAGAATATTATTTATGACTTTTATACTGAATCAGCAGAGTGACTTCTTCAGAAAGAAGTAACATAAGAAATGGAAGAGATGTAAAATGGAAGATGAAGTTTAAAGTGGTGGTGTACTGTTGAGAAAATATCTGAATTTATATAATAAATCAAAATAAAAAATAACACGTCTAACACCTCTCTTTTATAGTTAGATAAAAGCTGTGTGTCAGAAGGCTATGGTTGGTACCACATTTTTGCCATTCTCAAATTACAGCTTCTTGTTTCGGGATCTATGGTGACTTTGCTAGCTCTTCCTGTCCCTGTATTTCATGGAGTGGGTAAAAAGCAAAATCCCTCATTCAGACTTAAAATCACTTTCACTCAGAGTAAGTTTCAAATGAGGCTGTGGATTTGCTCTGTGTCTTGTACTCAGAAGTTTGCTGGTGAGTGTGTAATTATCAAACACATAGAGATGTAAAATTAAATCCCTGAATTTCCATGCTTTTGTAAGCAAAATGATAATTCAATTTAGAACAGAATTGATATTGGAAAAAAATTAATCATACTCAAGTCATACGTAGCAAATCTATATAAGTAGAGCTAATTGTTACTGTAAAATTTGTTTTGTAACTTTCTCTTTCCATTGTTTCCTCCAAATTCTAACACTCATATTAACACAATTAGGAAAGTAAATTTTTCAATGGAAAAAATTAGTAAAGGTGAATTAATATCAAGACATTATAGAAAATAAATCAATATAAATCTTAGATGAACTACAATAAAGGTAATTTCAGGATGGTAATTCAACGGCACCCTTCATGGGGCATAGGTACTATAATTTTTTCTTGCTTCTTGGGCAGCACCCTACAGTGTTCAAAGACTCTGCACTCAGGAATTACTCCTGGTTAGGCTCAGGGGACCTAAGGGATGCCAGTGACCAATAGGGTAGTTGAGGCAAAATAGTACTATTGCTTTGACCCATGGAGAGCCACTTTCTATACATCATACCCAGCTGTAAGGACCTAAAAGTGTAGCTATTGAGCTTGGTGATATGGTTTGTCTCTGGGACCATGCAGTAACAAGGAATGAAATTTAGTGTACCTGCATGAAAAGGTTGTGCTCCTGTTCTTTGAGCAAACTCCTAGGTCCCATGATGGCAGAGTTCTTAAGTGACAAAATGTTGTCAAATGAAATGGAAGAATGTGAAAAATTTTACTAGAACCAATAGTGGAATAGCCTTGGTCATCAGACTTCCTTATGAATGCATGAAACTCACTATAAAATAGCCTAAATTCTCATAAAACCTTTATATGTCAGGAAGCCTTAACTGAAAATAAGTTTGCTCAACCTGCATTTCATCCTATCTCTCAAATTTGCCGTCAGATTTTGATCTATGTGAGCCTCAAGGTGATACGTTATTGCTCCTAGCATCATAGTATATTCTAGATGGTCACATTTCATGCATAATGAAGATGGCAGTGAACTACAAAGGTTTTTTATCAACTCAAACAGAAATACAAATGTTGTCTAAGGGCAGTTTACAGTGTGTATTTTAAAAGAGTAAGAAAATAGAAATTTTTTAGGTCAATTCATAATTCTTTAGAAAAATCCATGACATTTAAAAGAATAGTAAGAGAATAATCTTTATGTTAAAGGTTCTTAAGATTCTTCTCTTGCATATTCATATGCAAATATAAATTAATATAATGGTAGTATTTATAATTCAAACAAAAATATATTATACTTTTAGGTATAGTTATTTTATTTTAGATATTTATTATTTTTGTATGCAAGACACTCTGCTAGACACTGGGAATACAAAATTAACTCACTCATTTATTCTAATTAGGATAATTATGCTATAAGGATAAAAGATTCATCAAAATAAATCAAATTAAGAATATATGTTTGCCAGAAGTGGTAAGAAGCAATCCACACAATTTTAGGACTAAACCTTTTCTGGGATTTACTGAAGACAAAATAGAAAAGGTAGAAAACACGGAAATAAAATAATTAAAGCCAGGGTACTTTAGCAGATGTGTGAACTTCCGTTTTAGCAACTTGTGTAGCCTGCTTTTTTTAAGTGTGACTCAGAATAAAAATCTGAGTTTTGTCCATTATTTCAAATGTTGCTTGCCCTTTTGTTTTTATTTCGTGAATAATGACTAATTTATTTTTATATTGTATATTGTGTACAGTAAAAATTACATAAACTACATACAAGTAATTGTCCAAGCTCTGAAGCAAATTTGCACCATTGTCCATTCTTAAATGTTTCCCTCTCTAACAACTGATAATAAAGTATTTAAGAAAGATGGCCATTGGTGAATCAGATACAAAGACATAAAATAAATTTATGCTCTGCATTGAATTAAAAATTGATAAAACATAGAGGAAATGCATCTTTTATCATATACTATTTATAAATTACATCAACATACATTGTATATTCATAAAATTACTATTACCTAAGTAGAGGTGAGCAGAAGATTTAAGACTCTTGACCTCCATGCGCTTAGAACTGCTGTGAGCCTTCATGCTGCATATGTACTGCTGAGCACTCCCAAAAGAGTCCATGAGCACTGCCAAATGTAGTCCAAACTATTCTCTCTACTAAAATGAAGTTTGAATAAAAAAAAATAGTAGTTCACAACTGATGAAATACCAACACTGATGATCAGAATTTTACCATGCTTTCCAAACAATACTATTAGAATCAATAAGTATCATCTCCCAGCACATGCTGATGGAACAGTAGATCTTAACACAGATCTAGATATTATTTCATACTAATTTTACAAAAGAAAAAAGGAAATTATCAGGAGAGTAAGTGATTTGTTTATCCTGGAAATTAGGTCTTCAGACTACAAAAGAATGCACTTGAAACATCATTTGAACTTTTAGTTTGATACTTAGTAAAACAGATTATATAATGCATGATCATATTCACCATCTACCCTGATGATGGTGGCAGGTATTTTTCTTTACTATGGTTTGCAATGTGCAACATAACATGTTATCTATACTGTATTTCCTGAGATATTTCCTTTTTTTTATTACTGTCTTCCATTCATCATCGATTGGTTCGAGCAGGCACCAGTAACATCTCCACATGTCCTGTCCCATGCAAGTAGAGCTCAAGGGCACCTGCTTGCTCCAGGAACATAACATTTATTTTTTATATTATAAAGAAAATTATTTTATTAATTTTTACATTTTTTAAAGTCATTCAACATGATTCTCTAGCAAAAATCTCTAAAATTTAAATTTTAGTTATTTAGGGGTAAAAACATCTCATGTCAATGTTCCACAGACTGTTGCCACTGCACAGGTATAAACGGTTGAAGAACACTCTTTTTGCACATCATTTCAGGAAACAGAAGAGCTTGTGAAGGCCAATTTTTTTTGCTGCTCCTGTATACAATTTAATGCAGTCGATAGTCCTCTGTGCAACACTTTCCTATATCTTATGATTATTCTGTGGCATTTGTATTTTATTCTGATATATGTTTCCTCCCTCCATTCTGAAATCTCTAATCTATTGTCTGATCTCAAGGTCTGATTGTTATGGGGGAGGGAGTAGATGGTAGGACATCCCTGGCGGTGGTCAGGAGCCCAGGAGTAAATCTCTTCTTGTATTGGTCTAATGGTTCCACATTGGCTTTTCCCTGACTTTCTTATTTCGTGCAGAGTGCATTCTCTGAAGGTTTATCCTTATAAGTTCCACCTTGGACTCTGTTTATCTTCTATTCCTCAGAGAGAAAATTATTTGAATTTTTTTAAAGAAAGAAATATTACCAAGTGAATGCAAACTATTACTTAGCTCAAATGTTGTGAAATTAAATGTATGTGCATTCAAAAGCCTTAAGACAGTGAAAGCAATGAGCGGTCACTAATTATTTGCTCTTTGACAATCTTTTACTCATAATCAACTTATTATAGAGAAGACTCCCTACCTGTATCATATTATCTGCAGGATTAGAATCTAAAGTCAGTACAGGAAAAAAAAAACTTAAAAAGATTTTGTTGTTGTTGATTCCTTTGTTTGGGGACAAACTCAACACTGCTCAGGGCTTACTCATCACTTGTCTTTAGGGATCAATTTTAGAAGTGAGCAGGGGACCATCTACATTTCTGGGGATTGAACCTAGTGAGTCATATTCAAGGCAACACCTTAACCATTGTTCAAGCTCTCTGTTCTAGCCTTGCACAGTATTTATGACTAATTCTCAAAAATTACTCTTGAAAATCTGACTCACATAATAAGCTTATATTTGTTCATTTAAATATAAATCAATATTTAAAATAATATATTTTGTGTAAAGTTGTCTAGGTTATGCTTAGAAATTAATTTTCAATACTGTTAGTAGTTATAATTTGTTCAGTAAAATTACTGAATTTTCAACCTGCTACTTCTTTGTTTTTATTTTACTTTGTCTTTGCCTTGTAACTACATCTAACATTTTGTTAGGCAATGTTTTCCTTTGCCCTTGATTAGTTCTTCAATAGCTTTCTACAGGAGGGCTAGGAAACCTTTAACAACCTGCTTTCACACAGTTATTCTGTAAGTACTTAACCTCTCTCTCTTACAAATGTAGTTGAATTGAGATTAGTTGCAATCAACTTTGCAGTGATAATAACATATTGGGTAATTTACTTATAGTATGTTTGAATTGGTCATTGGGTAGGAGGAGAGCACCATTCTTACATATTTACAATAGGTAGCAAAATAAATATTGGAAGATTTTGATAATTGTTTCAGGGTTTTAGTCAAATAAGCAGTTTGGAAAGAGGTTTCAGGTCTCAGCTACTTAAACTTTAAATCAATGGTTCTTCAGGGCATTGTACCATGTGCTAAAGGAATTCTGACAAATGGAGTGGGAGGTTTTTGGTTACACTCTAACTGGGAAAGGTCACTGACATTTCAGTAGGCGGGAGCTGAGATGTAGATCTATTACAATGTGCAGGGTAGTCTGTCGAAGAAAAATTACACTGGATCAGTTAAACTGTGAAAGGGGATATTACTCAAGCACTTGGCAATGGTATTAGAGATACGGGGGGAAGAACCTTTTTTAAAAAAAAGCATTCTTACTTAAACAATTCAGTAAAATAGAGGTTATCAGAGGATGGCAGGGTCTGATGTGAATGTGAGTAGTCCATCTGTATGTTTGCTAATTGTTGCTGTAGAAGTACTACGCCTGCTTTTACACAGAACAGAGGGACCCTTTGGGGACATTGTCCCACTAACAACATACCCAGAGTATGATTATGCCCTAGGTAAAACAAGTTTAGATATGAAAGCAGCCAACATGCAACCCAGAGAGAATAAAACAGTTAAAATCTTTTAAACAGAGAGGACAGACAATGTGAGTCTAGGATTACTAACTGTCCTGAATGTCCTCATCAACTGATGGCTCTCATTTGGGGGGCAATAATATATTGAACAGTGATTGTGTGTCTGTTGTCTCACGGTCTGCAACCACTGGTAAGGGTTTGGAACCGGTTTGGCAGCAATTAAGTTCGGCCCTACCTCCCTTTTTAAAGAGATAGCTCCAGATACTTAACTCGAAACTAGTTATCTGCAGGAAGATAGGCTGGTAACAGGTTAAAAGAGACAGAGAGTGAATTAGTATCTGGTTCCAAGTTTAGTACTGTAAGTACTCTGAGAAAGGGACCTTTAGTCTGAGGATGTGACTTTCTACGATGAGTAGGAAATGAATGCCATTTTGTTTAGGTTTCAGAAAGAAAACTTATGTGTGGATAGTGAGAGATAGCAGAGGGCAAAGCACTTGCCTCATACCTAGTTGACCTCCACTTAATCCCTGTCACCACATATAGTCCCTTGAGCAACCCAAGTAAGTAAACCCTGAGCATCACTGTTTGACCCCAAAATAAGCATAAACCCTCCAATCTCCTATTTTTATGTAAGTACCTTTTTGTAGTTTTCAATTATGTGACCTAGGCATAACATCTTATTGCATTTTACCTCTGGAAACAAATATTTTCACTTAATTTTAATTGAAGTGCATCATTTAGAAATGTGACCAAGTTTTTAATTTACTTAAGATTGTTGGTTAGCTTTGGAATTTTGCCAAGATTTGTTCATCCTTAAAGAAAATCATATTACTAATGGCCTTGTTGATCATAGATTTACATAAACCAAAAAACACCTTAGTTTGCTTTTTGTAGTTGTTGTGTTCTGGCCAGTGTTTATTCAGTTGAAAGGATGTCTCATGTTTTATTTTGCCTTTTATAAATGCTTATCTGGTTTTTACTTGTAAAATGCATATTATTGTATTATAAAATGATTTCATCTTATCTGTCCCAATTTAAAAGTTACTAAACTTAATAATTTTTTTTAAAGTGCCAGTGATACTGAAAACCATGGATATCTTAGTTGAAAGTTACTCTGATTGGCCCCTTTGACCCTTGTGCAAAGGGGTCAGTGATGGAATTGAGACAGACAAGTGGACCCCGACCCGTGCGCCCTGAGTTCCCGGGAAACGCCTCCACTCCCCCACAGGTGTGTGTGTGTAATTCTTGCGTCTCCGCGGACCCCAAGCTGCCCCAGGGAAGAGCGGAAACTCCATCAACGGGAACCAAGGCAAAGTGCCTTGGTTCCAGCCCGACCGACCCGACCTGTGCGCCCTGAGTTCCCGGAAACGCCTCCACTCCCCACAGGTGTGTGTGTAATTCTTGCGTCTCCGCGGACCCAAGCTGCCCCAGGGAAGAGCGGAGACAGACAAGTGCATTATCGCGGTAGACAAACACACTCACTGTTCAAGCTTTAGGTCAGCTGGACAGCCATCAGTGGTCACACGGGCCATTTATCCACACAGTATTGCTGTTCTGTTGCCCAGGGCTCCCATCAGGTGAGGCATTGTTGATTGAGACATTAAGGACAGTTGTAAGTACATCAATATCCAATAGTATGTGAAGATCAGAGGCTAGGGTGTTTTATCTAGATGTTAGAAGCTTCCCCTAAAAATATAAAGTCCTGACTATTTTCTATTCTTTCTTCAACCATGTAGTTCCTATATCTAAAAAAACCCTAAACAGTTTTATTCTAGGTAAGTCTGGCACATATTTGCAGACTGCAACTCGTTGTTATTTATTCTATTCTTTCCTTCTATATAATTCTTTCCTGGGTACATTTTTGTGAACCCTGTTATTCTAGTAACTAAACTCTCTTATCTAGAGGCCTCTCCTTTCCTTGGAATTTGTGTTAAGGGAACAAATACTCATATGTCTCCCTGTTTACCAGTGAGTAGGCCAGAACCTTCAATTATGCATATATTGTAGCAGACACTTTTAGCTGTCATACCACTCACACTTATCAACCAGGACAAAATATAGGGGTGCTCAAACTTCTGCTGAGCTCATTGACCTGCACAGCAGAAATCTTGGTGATCTTTACCAGAACACAAACCACTTCGTGAGAATACTTGAGTCTTACTTTAGACTCTCTAATCTGGCCTCCTATGACACCACTCTTTCATCCTACTTTGTTTGCAGCATTTTTTTAACTACTCCCTAGAAATGAAAGCCTGTTTCTTGAACCCTAAAGACACTTTCAGATCTGTGATTAGATTATTCACCCAATTGCAAAGCACTTGTATGCTTATAAAACATTTTTAATAAAATTGTCCCCATAAAAACCCACCATTTTTTCATTATTTGTTTTTACCAAAAATAAAAACCAAAAACAGACATACAAGAAATTGCAGTACTTCAGGGCACAGCAGTCCCCAAATGCAATATGGTGATAGTGATTTTTATGAGCTTAGAGGCTTTAAAAACAGCAAATGCAGGAACAATCTTGGTTGCGACTCCCATTATCTACGTAAAGGTATATCCTCCCTCCCAGAGAATCTCAATTTCAAATTCCCCCCAGGGCATTTTTATGCCACATAGAGAAATGATTCATCTTGGAAAAGTCAACACCTCATTCAGATAAAGTTTCTCACACACTACCATGCCACCCAGCTTTCTTCTAAAGACCTTTTTGTCTTTCCCAATAATCATTTACTTTTTCCTAAGATATCCAACTCACTCTTTCACCATTCTCATGAGAATATATTTATCCTTAAATTTTTATTAATTTTATTTAAATACCATGATTTACAAAGTTGTTCAGAGTACACTTGTTTCAAGCATCTGATATCCTATCACCAGTCCTACCACCAATGTGCCCTTACTACCACAAAAAACCTTTGTTTCCACCCACCATCCATCCTCATGCTTGCTTTCTTCACAGGCACTAATTATATTCCTTATTACAAAATGTGTCTTAGAATTGTATTGCTAAGATATGACATTTTTACCGGGTTGCTACATGTAAGTTCAATCATCTGAGTTACTGCTTTTGCTTATAGAACTTATTTAACAGAGTGGACTTCTACTAAATTTTTTTAACAAAGTTATTCATGTCAATCTCTTGCAACTTTTCATTATCAATCCAAAATCCACCACCATTGCAACTACGGAAAACAATTATTTCAATTTTCCCTAATTATAAATTGAGCCTGTCGTAGCAGGTACTCAATCATCTATTTTTGTATTCTCTATTATACCTAATTTGCTGATATATGGTAGAGAAATATTTTCTTACAAGAAAGGTAATGAGAATTGTTCAATCTTCCGATGGAACAGTCAGGACACATAGCCCTTTGTATAAGAAATTACTGACATGTTGTGACAGAGTAGGCATTGTGACTACATATTTCATTATTAGGCACCTTATACTTACACCTATAAAATGCAATGTGATACTGGTTTAACAGCATTTGAAAACTTGGAATATCACCCAGGAATTCAGAGATTGGTTGGTGATTATTTTTTTGGCACTTGAGGCAATTGATGGGCATGGCCAGGGGGCCTTCTGGAGCACAAGGAGTTGGGAAAGGCCCCATCGCCAGTTCTGTGAAAGCCTGGAGAATTCAGTAGCAGAACCTGCATACCTGGAATTTTCAATGGATTAACTTATTTGTGGGGGCTCATCCAAATAGTGAGGTCTTGCCTGGTTCATGACAGTGATTGTGAGGAGTGGAAGCCATTCCAAAACCTGTCCCCCTTCGCAGTTCCCCAGTGTTCAGCCTGGTGTGGGGAGCACCAGAAGCATCTCTGCTACGTATTGGTCTCTTTCAAGATTTATATGAGTCTCTGGATTATTGCCAGTTTATTTGTTTTGTTTTGTTTTTGTTTTGTTTTGTTTTGTTTTGTTTTGTTTTGTTTTGTTTGTTTTGTTTTGTTTTGTTTTGTTTTGTTTTGTTTTGTTTTTGTTTTGTTTTGTTTTGTTTTGTTTTGGTGGGGAGCAAAACCTGCCTATACACCTGGCTTACTCCTGGCACCCAAACAGGAATTACTCCTGGGTTGTTGCTCACCAAACAATTCCTGGGTTGTCAGGAATTGAACCCAGTTGAACAGAGTCCAAGACAAAGAACTTACTAAGATGGACTATAGCTCTAGAAAAATTTTATATATTTTATTTTTAATTTGGATATTGCTTGATAAAATAAATGAAAAAATAAAACATTTTTCAATACAACACAAATGTGGCCTGCATTCAATTTGCAAAATGGCCTAAAAAGATGAAAGATTATTATATATTTAAAGATTTGTTGGAATCCCCTTCAAATGTTCATGAAAATAAAATCATTGGCAATCTTGGATATACTTCTCTGATAGCTACAAGGTTATTATTTCTTTCCTTTTTAATTTTTTCTAAACTATCACTCTTGATATGTGGCAAAGTTAGTTAATCCTTAAACGCCTCAGACAAATCTCCTTGGCTCATTGCAACACATCTGCTTTGCTTTGGTGAGGTCAAATCATGCTTCCACACAAAGGTGGAGAAAGTATGAATATCAGTGGTAGTGATTGTTAAATAGTCTGTGGAAAATGGACAAAAGATTAAGCCAAGTTTAGATGACCTTCCGTGTACATTTTAGTCATTAATGGCTCTTGGCTGCTTATAGTCCTGTTCTTCTTCATAGAGCACTTAGCGAGGCAGCAATTTATCAACAGAGCTGATTTTCCTTCCTTGGTGTGGCAACACTGTAGGACTAGAACTGGTAAAAGGACAGTCAAAAATTTTTTTTATAATCGATAAATTTTGCTTCTTTTTTTTCACTGATTTACAATGTTTTTCAGAAAACAAAAGACAAACTTTTATAGCAATGAATTTGAAATATTGCATTCACTATTGATTTTTTATAAACCAAAATATAACTATTTACTCTAGTAATGGGAAAAATATGATACAGATCATTACATCTTAACTCGCATTTTCACATCTGTACCTTCATTGAATCCCGATTCAGTTTCAACTCCACATGTTTGTTTTCTATGTTTAAAGACATATGGGCTGCACTAAATTCTTCCACCAATCAGGGAACTTCAAAACATTATCCTTTTCCTCAGAATGGAGGAACTTCACCTATATCTAATGCTAGAGTGTATAGATTTTAATCCTCATCATCTCTGTTGCAGAGAAAGTAAAAAAGACAAACTTCGTAGTGTGTACACTGAATGAAAATTATAACTGCAATTAAAATGAATTACATTTTTATTTCTAAATGAGCAAATTTTGTTTCTTATTTCTTGAGAAGTTTGTTTTGTCATAGATGCAAAATCACTGGAAATAAATATTAATATTTATTTGTCTTTAAATGTAGGGCTGTTTTCTTTTTAACTCTGTAAAATCATCATTTGACAAAGCACAGAAAAGTACCTAAATTGTAACCAGCCTAATCTAATGATCAAGTCTTAAATTATTATTTGACTTTTTTGACTAAAAAAAAGATGAAATCATGCATGACACTATTATTGTAATTTAATTTCTATATAATGTCATTATATCTAAAGTATGCATAATTTGCCATGGTTTGGCAAAATAATAACACTAACATTTCTGAGCTGGAGCAGTCGTACAGTAAGGAGGCTATTGGCCTTACATAAAGCCAATATTCTTGAGCCCTTGCACCCCATATGGTCCCTGAGTCTCAGATATGATACTTGAGCCCAGAGTCAGGAGTGAGGCCTTAGTAACACTAGGCATGACCCCAAACCCTGTTGTGGTTCAGCAGAGTCCCTAACAGATATTGGGTTTGGCAGGATCCCCAGACACATTTGGTCGATGACTGTTTTCCCTGATGAATGGATGAAGGAATAGGACCACAGGCTCTTGAAAGTCTGAAGCCCTCTAGTTTTAATCTCTCCTCTCCTCACTCACTCATCTCACCCAAGTCAAGTCTGCTAGTTATATTCTGTTGGGGAATGCCACCGGGGTCCCGACAGTGTCAGGACAGAGGTTGTCTTCTACCTCCAAGGATGCCGGGAGAACAGATGAAAACTCACAAGTCGGTGCAGTTCCAAAAATGGCTTTTAATAGTAGAAAAGCTCTTTCACAGCACTCCAATATAATGAAAAAACTTTAGCTCTGGTCCGAACTTAGACCATACAAAGAGCCTAAGTCTCCCACCAAAGAGAGAGAGAGGATCTCACCCGATCTGAGTCCTACCCAGAAGAAGGAGCAAAAGGCCAAAAGCCAAAAGCCAAAAGCCGCAGGAGCCAAAAGCTGAAGGCTGAGGAACCAAAAGGCAAAAGGGCCTCAAGTCAGCCCCTTATATACACCAAAGTAATTTAACCGGGAGGGGCATGTCAACAAAGAACTCTAAACAGAGTGTAGTGCCACACCCTATTGCAGGCATAAACAAAGGTTTATACCTTATAATCCTGAGATTATCTCTTATGTAAAACACTGGAGAGAGAGGGGCTGATATAAAGTAATACATCTTAACTTCATGAGCTTCATGTAATCTATATGGTACCCACAAGGTCCTTCTTATTATTATCTGCACCAGGGTGATTCTGAGTATCTTGTTCTCATGTACTGAAAGGGTCACACTCGCCTGCTTAGAGCAAACTAGTATGATCCTTCCTATAGTCTTCCTATAGTCTCAATGTAGCCAGGGTGGTAGTCTCCTGGTAAATTCTAACTGTCCCACGCTGGGTGCAGTGGGTATAAAGAGGAGCTGTGCCCAATCTAGAAAACATAGAAGTCTTAGTAGATGTATAAGTCAGAAGTTATTCAGTCAAGGTGACTTCTGTAAGTGCCACACCCTCTAGCAGTGTTTACATAGAAGAGAGGTCTCATTAGAATGAACCTTGACTTAAGTAGATTAAGCTGGGAGTGGTCAAAACAACAAAACTCCCAGAATAGTTAAACCTGTCCTCCAACAATATACTTTACAAATGGTTAGGTACAGGAGTTACAAGAGGCAATGGACTTTGATCTTGAAACAATGAGATGTGTAAGTTCCTCCTTTCAGGAGCAAACCACTAGGGAATTGCTCCTCAAATATGGGATCCTGCCCAGGGACTATAGGCCTGCCTAAGACAAACACTGAATCCCTGCATGTTGTTTTCTCCTTTCCTTTGCCGGTAAACAATAATCTTAATATATTTCTAGTCATTTTTTAAAAACATGGTAAGAGTTACAGACATTTATCTACACCTGGGATTACTGTTGCAGGGTGACTTTTCCTAGATGTATCTTGCCATACTTTTCAGACTACACACCTCAGACTAGGTTACATTTTCCTTAACCCCAACAGGTTCCTAAATCACTTGCTTATCTTTGGACCATGGAAGAGTTTGTTCCATAATCAGGCTTTTAGTTTATTACACTGCTCATGACACTTAGTCCATCCCATGTTGAGGTCAGGGTAGCTTACACATGGCTTGGCCTGGATCCATCCAGTCCCACGATTAGACACTCTTTTTAAAAAAAAATATTATATCACTGTGAGATATACAGTTACAAAGATGTTAATAAGATGTTCATATTTGGGGTTTTGATCATAAAATGTTCCAGCACCCATCCCTCCACCAGTGCCCATTTCCCACCACCAATGTCCCCGATTCCCTCCCCCTCCCCTGCCTGACTCTGTGTCAGGTTCTTAAATTCTTTCTCTTTCTCTCTCTTTCTCTTTTCCTTCCCTTACACATTGTGGATTACAATACATACATTAAGAGGTTATCATGTGTATCTTTTTGACTGTATTTAATGCTCAGTACTAGGTTGGTATCAGCACTTTCGACAATTATTAGCACACTGTTCTATTTTCTGTCTTACCTAGCCTCTAACTCCCACACATTTGTGATAATTTCCACCTTTGACAAGACCTCCTGTTCCATGCTTTGCCTGACCTTGAATTTTGGTATCATAATATGTACATATATATATATATATATATATATATATATATATATATATATATATATATATATATATATATATATATATTTGACCCTCTTTTTGGGGATATAAGGATATAGAATAAATCAAAAAGGCAACTGAGGTTTTAAGTTAGGAAAAATGATGGATGCCAAACATTAAGTATTTTACTGTTAATTAGATCCTAGGTTAAAAATGCACTGTCTTAACTGTCTTCCTGTGTCTATACAAAAGGATGTTGATCTAAAATAAGAGTATACAAAGGGCACACATGAAATTGAAAAACAACATTTTAAAAAGCCACTGTAACTAGTTAGGGAAATTGACTCCTACAGGGTAGGAGACAGAGTGTTGTAAACAAAATGTAATCCAACAAAAGTCTATAAATGTATACACATAAATATATATTCAAAGCTATAGTAACAAGAAAGCAGTGACTACTATGCAAATTAGTTAGATAAATAAAAAACAGAAAGAGAGAATGGAAGTGATGGAGACACAGAAAGAGAAGAAATTTTTTTTAAAAAAAGAGTGAGACTGCATGTCTTTTTGACAGAAAACAACTGAGGCACACTATTCCATCCCTGCTCATCCAGCCTTTTCATCTTGTGATAATGACAACTGTCAACTTAGTGAGGATTTGAGTAGGATGAACAAACTAACAATAATGATTTTCATTGATTTCTTCTATAGAAGATGGTGTAGAACAGGGACCATAGGCCTACGTCAGACAGAGGTGTCTTTAACTTGTGTGAAGTGGTGATTTAAGAGTGTTTGTAGCACCTTTGCCCCAGGTAAAGTGGAAAGGTGAAATAATATGCCATTCAAAGCAAAGCTGAACAAGCTCCTCATTAGCAACAGAGTCCAGTATGCCTCTAGGGGATGTCACTCATTTCAGATACTGTCTACATTAAATAATAGCTCATTTTAAAGCAATACAAGGTCTTACTTTTTTTAAAACTACTGTTACTAACATTATTATGACTCTCCATTCCTAAATTGTCACTTACATGTTCAGTTATAAATTTGGGTCCCCTAAAATCATTGCCTCTCCCCTTATGGTGAGTACTTCCTTTCTCACTTTAGCCCATGCACATACTCTGTGCCAAGGGACATGTGGGTCTGACGTGGGCAGGTCTCTCTAGGGGCAACTGGCATGGAGGCAGAGGAAAGGGCAGGGCCCAAAACTCCACTCCGAGTTGGCCAGCTTGGTCTCTCACCCGCTCATGACAGCAAACCCTTGGAGCAATGTTGGACTCAGCCAGGGGATGGCCGGGCCCCTTACCGAGCTCCATGGGTTGCTTCCGCATGGGGCCAGCAGAGCAGTGCAGCTGTGGGTCTTAAGTGGATGAGTCTGGGTCTCTTCCGGGTTGCAAATTAGCTGAGTCTGGCGTGGGTGGGTCTCTCTCTTCTGGGGCAACTGGCATGGAGGCAGAGGAAAGGGCAGGGCCCAAAACTCTACTCTGAGAGACAAACACAAAGAAGGAAAGTTACAGTCCAATCTCCTTGATGATCACGGTCTCTAATATTAATATTTTTATGATTCTATCTCCCTTCCATGAATTTGCCAGAAAGCCCTAACTGACATAGTCCAGGAAAAGGAGTACACTCTCAGTTAACGACTGCTGATACAACTAATGCTCTCTGAGCAGACAGCATACGCAATTGGCTCTGCCCTGGTAGAGACGAGTCTCTACATTGGTTAAGATAGATAAAGGAGAAATGCAGAATGGTTATCTTATGGGAACTTTCAATCCATAATGCTGCCGACTAAGGAGGAATGCTTCCAAGACAGGGGTCCTGAAACTGCTTTATCTCTGCTTTTTCTCCCTGAAGAATCACTCCATGTGATTGCATGTGACAAAAGTGTTTGTCCTATACACTAAGGCCCTCATATGTTGAAAGTGGCGCCAGCAGACCCCCTTCGCTGAGACCAGTACAACACTCCTCTCCACCCAGGATACCAGGGCAGGATAAGATAATCAGAGTAAGGACCTATGGAATGTGGGCAGGTTGTGAGAGAAGACACATGTAAGACGTGCCCTGCCTGCTTATACATGCGAGATGTACCCTGCCTGCTTGCTCATGTAACCACACACCCTAATGCTGACCTCTGAATCTATAGGCTAAGAAGTGATGTACTTTAAATGGATAGGTTGGAGATGTACATGGGGTTACACACTCATTGGCTATGTACTGCATGGAAAGAGCATATGTAAGATCCCTCTTAGGAGGCTTGGGGTCTTGCCCACCTAATCGGACCTGCATGTCTGTGTGGGAGCTTGACACTAACTAGCTAGTCCAATAAACTCTGCTTTGTTAATTGCATTCTCGTGACTCTCTGTCTCTCAAAGGGGATAAGATTCTTGGGTCATAAGAATGTGTAAAATTCTGAGCCAGCATAGAGTAAGAAAGTTAGATTTTTGATCAAAGAATGTTATTTCTCTCTCTCTCTCATGTTAACTGGTCCTACACAATAAATATTGTATGTGAAAGACAAATGGATGTCTCAATATAAGAGGCTATTAGACTCCTGATCCTATGCCTTTTCTCTCATTTCTGTCCCCTCTTAGTCCTTCACAAAATTCCTGTTTCATATCTGTTCATCCTTGACTTGGCCCAGGGCATCTCTAGAACATAGGGCTAAGGCTGTGACACAAGAACTTCTTTTAGTCTTTAGTAATGAGTTTTTGGAGACCACATCATGTCAGATATTTATGAAAACACGGAACCCATGTTTATATGTGTGTATGTGTGTGTTGGAGAGTCATTCTCAGGTGTTTACAGCATTTACTCCTGGCTGTGTACTCAGAGATCACTCCTGATGGCTCTGACAACCACATGGATTATAGGGCATTGAACTGGGTCTTTGGAGTGGCAGAGCAAATAGCATGCACTGTACTATTTCCACAACCCCAGAAAAATGTTATATTACTTTGATAATCATTAAATAAAATATTTTCAATTGCTTAAAAATTTTCATAATTCAATTCATATCATTGATGTTCAGGGTGGGGGTTGAGGAGGGGATAAGCAGAGGATAGAAGCCTAAGTAGCCAATATCTATTGATATAAATATTCTTGTATTGCAAAAATCATATTGTGAAACATGAAATTTCATATAAAAACCTTGAAGTCAACTTAGTCTTGAAACACAAAGAAATAATTAAGCATAACTAGGGAAAAGTGAACACACAAATCATTTAAATATACTATATTTGTCTTCAACTGATCCACAGACAGACATGGGGCAGAGCTGCTACTGGCTCTCCCTGTGCCCAACTGCTCATGAGGCGCCGAGGAGGGATGGCAGGTTCTAGCCCTGGCCCACCACCCCAGCAGAGCCTTACAACAAGCCAGACAACCCCCATTCCATGAAGGGCCTCCATTTTCCACATCCAGACTTCTCCCTCGTCAGAACTCCACCTAGCAGACCAGGCTATCACAGCCTGGCTCGCACAGCCACGCTTGGTTCATCAATAAATGCTGGATTTTGAGATGACTACAAGAGTATGCTAACCACACGGCAGAGCCTGGCAAGCTACCCATGTCGTATTAGATATGCCAGATACCAGTAACAATTATAGACTTCCATTGATCCCATGACATGATGGAATGGTTTGAGGCTCTTTATGTTCCTGGAGCAAGCAGGTGCCCTTGGGCTCTACTTACATGAGACCGGTCATATGGAGATGTTACTGGTGCCCGCTCAAGCAAATCGATGATGAACGGGAAGACAGTGACACTGATACAGTGATAGATTTCACATTAAAGAATCAATGCATTATCTTACAAATATAATTTTTAACATCTCCAGAGGGCAATTGTTAATTATAGGTCATGAGGCAGTCGGGAGGCATGGCGGGTTCTAGCCCTGGCCCACCACCTCTGCAGAGCCTCACAACAAGCCAGGCCACCCCTCCTCACTCCACGGGCGCCGCCATTTTCCACTTTTGGACTTCCGTCTCTTCAGAACTCCACCCAGCAGACCAGCCCATCACAGCCTGGCTCGCGGTTCATCAATAAATGCTTTATTTGTAGGTGTTTAAAAGAGTTTGCCTCCCGCTCGGCAAGCCTGGCAAGCGCCTTGTGTTGTATATGATATGCCAAATTCCAGTAACAATTATATTAGGTCATGGGAATGACCTAATATAATGGTTTGAGGCTCTTTATGTTCCTGTAGCAAGCCGATGCCCCTGGCTCTACTGGCATGAGACAGGACATATGGAGATATTACTGGTGCCCACTCTAGCAAATAGATGATCAACGGGAAGATCGTGATCGTGATCGTGATATTTCGAAAGGCCGAAGTACCCAAATCACTTATGTGTCACTCTCTCTCTCAATCTATCTATCTATCTATCTATCTATCTATCTATCTATCTATCTATCTATCTATCTATCTATCTATCTATCTATCTATCTATCTATCTATCTATCTATCTATCTATCTATCTATCTATCTATCTATCTATCTATCTATCTATCTATCTATCTATCTATCTATCTATCTATCTATCTATCTATCTATCATCATCATCATCTATCCTTGCATGTGCAAATTTATTGGATTTTAACTAATTCCTATAGAAAACTTCTCTATAATCTTTCAAATAATTAACTTCATGAATGTCATCTAATTGATTGAACTCATTAATGTCTTCAAAGTCAAGTACATAAGAAATCCCAAGATTCTGAAAATGGAGCAACATAAAACTCCCACATGGAAAATAACACACACAAGAAATATATACACACATACATGCATTCTTGTTCTCTTGATCACTTGATCACTTGATCACTTGAATCCCGTTATTCATCGATTTGCTCGACAGGTGCCAGTAACATTTCCATTAGACCCTATCATGTGCAAATGTAGCCCAATGGCATCTGGTTGATTCAGGAATATGAAGAGCCTCAAACCGTTCCTTCAGGGTCTTGACAAGGAAGTCTGACCATCTTGTAGGTGGGAGGCCACGTGATCTTTTGACATCCCGTGGGAACCAGTCAGTAATGGCTCTAGTCCAGTGGTTGTCTCCAAATCGCATTACATGTCCAGACCATCTGATTTTCGATGCCTTGGCAAACAAGACAGCGTCCCTGATTCTGGAATAGCAAAGGAGGTCAGAACTCCGGATTCCTTCTCTCACCTGAGTGAGGCGTGATATTGCAAGCATAGCTCTTTCGATGCCTCTCTGGGAGACCTGAATAGCATTCTCATCCTGCTTTCGTAGGGCCCAGGTCTCTGAGGCATATGTTAATGCAGGGGGAACAGTGAAGTCAAAGAGATGTGCCCGGAGCCGGATGTTCTTTGTCCTTTTAGCTATTTCTTCGATGCCTTTGAAGGCATTCCATGCCACTCTCTTCCTCCTGCACAGCTCAGGTTTTAGGTCGTTCATCATGTTGATTTCCCGACCTAGGTACACATAACTGCTGCATTCTGAGATGGTTGTTCCATTGAGAGTGATTGGGGCCTCTGGAACTAGTTCATTTTTTCATAAACATGATTTTCTTTAGATTCAGCTGTAGATCTATCTTTCCACATTCTCGGTCAAAGTCAGCCAGCATTTGTGCCGCTTGGCTAATGTTTGGTGTTATTAGAACGATGTCATCAGTGAAGCAGAGGTGGTGTAGTTGCCCGACCATCTATCTTCACTCCCATTCCTTCCCATTCTAATTGTCGCATGATGTTCTCGAGGGTGGCGCTGAAGAGTTTTGGTGAAATGGTATCACCCTGTCAAACCCCTCTTTTCACATTAATGATAACTTCTTTGTAAAATGGTGAGATCCTGGTGGTGAATCCATAATACAGCTCACGAAGGATCTTGATGTATTGGGTTTGAACACCCTGTTTGGCTAGGGCTTCGCCGACCGCTTCAGTCTCTGCAGAATCAAAAGCTTTCTTTAAATCAATGAACGTGAGACAGAGCAGCATCTTGTACTCCCTACAAACCTCAATGAGCTTGGTTACTGTGTGGATATGGTTGATTGTGCTGAATCCTTTCCAGAAGCCTGCTTGCTCGCATGGTTTTCCTTCTTCTAGTGTTCTGCTAATCCTGTTCAGCATGACTCGTGTAAACAGCTTGTAGATGACGGACAACAGGCAGATGGGTTGATAGTTGACGATGTCGTGAATGTCTCCCTTCTTGAACAGTAGAACTGTCCTGCTGGTTTTCCATTGGGAGAGCACCTTGCATTCGAACATGTAGCATGTGAAGAGCTGACCTAGTGTATTGATGAGTACCAATGGTAGATTCTTCACGTGTTTGGGTCTGAGTTTGTCTGGGCCTGGTGCTGTTCCCTTCTTTACCGACGAGATGGCATGTCGGATTTCAGAACGGCGAACGTTCGAATGACATATCCATCCTGTGGAATTTGGTATGTGGGCAGGTGGATGTGGCTATCAAAGAGATTTGAGTAGAAGTCCTGCAAAATCTTCTCCATTGCCTTTTGGAAAATGTGATAGATCCATCAGGGCGTCGGTGGGCAATCATCTTGGTTTTATAGTTAGCGAAGGACAAGCAGGCGGTGTGAATGCTTTGCCAAGCTTCTGCTGCATCTTCCAGTATTTCTGCTCTTCTGTCTTTGAGCTCTTCTTTTATCGCTTCTCTGCACTGTTTAGCAAGCTTGGATGTTAGCATTTGGTCTCCTGAGGCTCGCGCCTTGCCACGTTGGTGAATGAGCTCAAGAGTGAAGACAAGCGTCCTTTTGTGTCTTTCTCTCTCTCGGCATTCTTCGCACAATCATGGAGGTGCTGAACCAGTTGGTTGTATTCTTCATTGATATTGTCAATGACGGTATCTTCCCATGTTGCTGCAATGGTGCCAAAGAGTTCCCAGTTGGTGGTCGTTCTGGGAGTTCTCTTCTTAAACTTTGCAGCCTTTTATCCCCATTGCGGGAAGTAGAATTTTTGCACGAAGTAGACGGTGGTCTGATCCTGTTTGGAATTTGGGGACGACAGCAACATCGGTCAGACAAAACCGTCGATTGAAGATGATGTGGTCAATTTAATTGTGGAACTGTCCGCCAGGAGATTCCCATGTCCAACGTTGCACTTTAGCCTTCTGGAACTGTGAGTTCCCTATGAATGGTCTTGGTGGACATGATGAACTCAGATAGTCTCTCACCCTGTTCGCTCTATTCTAGGCCATGGGTCCCGATGTGGAGTTCTTCAGCCGATCTTCTTGGTCCTATCTTGGCATTAAAATCACTGACTATGATCTTGTAGGTGTGATCTTTTTTATAGGACTCCTACAATTCCATGTAGAATTTCTCAGTTTCATCTTCTTTGTATGTGGATATTGGTGCGTAGACAATGAAGATAGAAATTGCTGGCAGTGGGCCACATCTCTTCAAGTGTAATCGTCCTATTCGATTTGTTAGGCATTCAAATGAATCAATGTTGACTGCCATGTTCGTGTTGACAAGGACACCAACGCCACCACTGCTTTTTTCCGCATGTTCCAAGGAACAATTCTTCTCAGGTGTCAAATACAGCATGATGCGACTGACGCCTCCCTCGTCTCATTCAGACCAATGATGTAGTACTTGATCTTTTGCACTTGCACCATCAGATCCTCAATATATGCTTTCGATGCCAGCGTACGTGCATTGAAAATACAGTCATTTAGTCCTTCTTCATTTTGGCAGCCTAGGATGGCCGTGAAATTTTTTCAGGCACTCCTTGTTTGCCTTTCTTACTGCTGCTGTGTTAAGGGCTCTTTCGGGGTCAGGAAAATAAACATTTCTGTTACTGATTTGGCATATCGAACACGCATCAGACAGCTTGCCAGGCTCTGCCATGCGGGTGCTATATTCTCATTACTTTGTGTGGCTCTCTCAGAAGGGTTGGTAGAATATTTACAGTAATTTGTGAGGTAAATCGCGAGGCTGCAAAGCGGCTGCCTGCAACGGGAAAGCCGGTTTCTGCTCTGCCAGGTATACCTGTGTCTTAGGCTCAAGCATACCTGGGCTTGAAATACTCTCCTCTGAAGGGTGGGTCTCTGCAGGTGGGTCCTTTTTAGGCTGGGTTTCTTACAATCTGGGCTGGAGACTGGATTAATCTGCTGGTGTGGAGATCTTACCAGCTGTGAGTGTGGATTTTGAAGATTGCTGCCAGCAAGGTGTGGGGGGTTTCTCTGGGTTCTTCCAAGGCTCCATCGGGATGGTGGACTCGGGTCGGAAGTTGCTCTCATGGTCCATGGAATGCAGGGGGTTCAACGGGGAAAGCTGGTTTCTGCTCTGCCGGGTGTACCTGTGTCCAGGCTGTACTCCTGGCTGTGTACTCAGAGCACAGCTTGGACACAGGTACACCCGGCAGAGGTGTTCTCTAAATCACTTAATTTGGAACACTATTTAACTTTTTGCAAATACTTATAATTCTGCTTTAGTTAGTGACCAAGTTACAAGTCACACAAGACAAAATTCATTCAGCACACATATTTTTAAAGAATCTGTAATATTTTAGGAATACTTGTTCTTTAATAAACGTTAACTTATTGAATGTTATTTGTTCTGATTTTAGCAATCTAAACTTAGAAAAAATGATAATACCTGAGAGAAAAAAAAATACATGGTAAGTTAATCTTTAGTTTGATTCTACATTAATTCATTATGAACCCCTTAATTTAAAAGGGTAGTGAGAGAGTTAATATGTAAATTAGCTGCTTTTCTGGGTTAAGATAAGATTTCACAAAACAAATGTAAAAAGAAATTTAGAGGACAATGAGGTCACATATTGAAGCAAAATCATCCTATTCTAGGTAATTCAGATTTTTACTCTGTGGCATTTGACTTGCATTCATAAAATCCACCCCAGGACTAAAATTATTAGTGAATGGTTGGAAGCTGAGGTGAGCAGGCATTTAGTAATTGTTCAGTGGTCTGTAAAATGAATTTCTGATCTCAGTCCAGTCATAAAACCTATCATCACAATTGATGCAAGTCAATGCCTTTTCTATCAGTCTCATCAGGGATGCCTGGGTCTGCCTGAACACAGACACAGAAATGTCTCCTGTAAAGCCAAAATCTGTAAGTCAAAAATTAAGGATCACTGGTAAGGGAGTTACTGTCTCTGCTTGAATCATTTTGTAGCCAAGTATAGGGCTTTAAAAGATGAATCTAGTTCCTTTAGGAAGATTTACATTCTTTCTAAAGATAGAGTGGAATAGATACCACAAAAAATACTGCATCCTGTAGAAAAGAAATTGAAGATAAGAAACTGCTTCATCCCAAGGGCAGGAAAGTAGACAATCACCTATGTTCCCAGTCAATACAACAGACTCACTTAGAAGTATAGTGAGCTTCAAAGAACATCCTTTATGTCCAAATGGATCAATGGAATTCAGAGTGCTTTAGAGGGGTCCAGTTCCCACATGTACCTAAAAAAGTAAATGGGCCATGTGCCTCTGTGAAATGATATGAACATATTTTGTTGGCAAAAAATTCTAAGTGATCTTTAGGTCTTTATTTTTAAGTAAACACTGTCAATATGTGTCACTTTTTCTTTCCTTTGTTTCTTTTTTGTACAGACTTTAATTTTACGTTCTTTCCTATCAAGTTGCATTTTGTTGCTAAACTTAGCTTTTATGCAGTGTTTGGAAACATTAAAAATATTAAACACATTTTATTCAGTGTAGAACTGGCCTTTTCTCCCCCTTCCCTATTATTCTCTAAGAAATCAGTAAGTTCATTCTTGCATCCTAAGGAATTAACACACACCCTTTGGCTTGCAGAATGACATAAACCTGAGATTTATAATGTACAGGATTTTTTTTAATAATTATTTGATTCTAGAGAAGGGGAAAGCGACATTTTAGAGTAGAATTCATAAATTTAGGTTCTTTCATGTTATAGTTCTGTGGAATATCACTTGTTTTAAATGTGTAAGGAGCTGAATTCAATTCTTGTCACAAAAAAAGAGAAAAAAAATCATCTATCTAATTCTTGAGGTGCTACATACAGCAAAATCCAAGAAACCCTAATATTTTTGATGTGATAACCAAGCATTTATAAAAGAGACAACTCCCTGACTAGATAAACTTCAAATAAAAGATGAAATTCTCAAATTTGTAATTTCCCACCATGGAAAGGGGAAATGGTGGTTTGGGGGTGATTTTAGACAATACCCGTCTGTGCTCAGGGCTTACTCCTGCCTCTATGCACAGATATAACTTCTGGAAACCATGCATGGTACTGGAGATTGTACTAGGGTCACTCACAAAGCAAGCACCTAAACATAATTATCTCTCAAGCCCCTTGCACTATTTTTTATGTTCTTCAACTTAATAAAACTCCTCTGATTAGTATAGAATACTGTTTCAAAGTAAAGGAATTGCTGTTCAAAGGGAGAATTGTCATAATTGTAATTCTTAAGGAAGTTATAATTTACATAAGCAATAATAAAGATCAATTAACCTTTGGTATAATAACATTCCTTTCACAATGCTATTAATATAAGCATGCAAATTTATCCTTTAGTTTAAACATACATAAATTATCCAATGTCTCATTTTTATTTGTGACATTTTTCCTAAAACAAGATTAAGAAGGTCTGAGAGCAGAAACACCATCAACAATTCTATGTTTATTGCAGCACTATTCACAATAGTCAGGATCTGGAAATCTGAATGTCCAAAAAACACATGATTGGATAAAGACACTATGATACATTTACACAATGAAATGCTATGCAGCTGTTAGGAAAAAATGAAGTCGTGAAATTTGCCTATGGACAGGATCAACATGAAGATTATCAAGATCAAAAATACTTCATAGAGACAAGTTTGGAGAAAGGTGATGGGATGGAAACTGGGGACATCAATATTGGGAAATGCTCACTGGTGGAGGGATGGGTGTTGAAACACTGTATGACTGAAACCCAATAATGAACAATTTTGTAATCGCTCTATCTCATAGTTATTAAATAAAAAAATGATTCTAAAGAAAAATGTGCCTTAGTCAGAAAATAAACTGTCATTATAAGCCTACCTGAACTGTAAATGTACCTGATCTTCAGCTCCATGATATCACCTCTACTCCACCTGAAACATGTATGTGTTGGAATGCCCTACCCTATGTGTAGCAGAGCCTCTCAGCAAAGCCAGAGGAACCCCCACACCATGAGGGCCACCATTTTCCACATCCGGACTCTCCACTCATCAGAGCTCCACCCAGCAGAAGAGCTGATCACAAGCCTGGCTTGGCGGCCACTTGGGGCTGCGCAGTTCATCAATAAATACATGAGATTAGAGGTGACTACAAGAGTATGCCACCTACACGGCAGAGTCTGGCAAGCTACCCGTGTTGTATTGGATATGCCAAATACCAGTAACAATTATAGACCTCATTCCCATGACCTGATGGAATGGTTTGAGGCTCTTTACGTTCCTGGAGCAAGCAGATGCTCTTGGGCTACACTAGCATGTGACAGGACATATAGAGACGTGTCTGGTGCCCAATCGAGGAAATAGATGGTCAATGTGAAGACAAAGTGATACAAGTGATACAAGTGATACCCTATGTGATTCTAAAGTAAATTGTTTAAAGGACTCAAGGGGTAAACAAAAAAAAGAAAGAATCTCTTTCATGGAGTCTTTAATCAGAAACAAAGAAAAAAAGAAGACAGAGTTATCAGAGGAGCTCAGGTAATCCTTTTTTCCCTTCTGCTTCCTTTTCCAAGTACTGATCCCCTAGCCAATGTAATTCACTAAGATGATCATACTTGCCCGTGAAACCATTGTGATGTAGTCCCCATTAACATCTCTAGGAGTGTTCCCTTCATGCTATGACTTTTAGATGCCAAATACATTTGATTTTTAGGGCCCACCATACATATGATGGTCCAGGCACACTAGAACTTACATATCCTAACAGGTATTTATATTTCTCTGACTCTTGGGAATTTGTCACTGGAAAAATCATGGGACAAGTAGAAAGAGTTTCTCTCTTCTTAAATTTATTGTATCTAAAATATTCCATTAATCAGCTTTAATGTCCCATAGACTAGTTTATAATAGTTCCTTGCAATTAAATTTTAGATTGTGACCTGAGTGAGATCCAGATACGTAGTCAAATTTTAGGAAACAGCTATCAGAATAGAGCCCATTTCTCATAGTTTAAGAAAAAAGTTAAAGAATAGGGAAGGGACTGAACAACAAACTGATTAAATTGTCTCAGCAAATATTAAACCTGGAGCAAAAACGTTATGCTCTCATAACAACCTCTGAAAAGAAGTTCCTAATTATGAGGTATTCTTTTAGCTGTGCTCAGCATCTTGCTACAACATATGGAAAGTTTCCTACCTGCTCTCTCTCAAAACATTCTCTTAATTGGGCTGAAGGATGCACAGGTATTAAGGGTCTGGCATTCTATTTACAGTTGTAAACCTTCTTCATCCTCAAATTTATAGAAGATACACTGATTTACTATGTGTCAGGTAGTTATTCTACTCCTCTTCCAATTGTTTAGGACAGGAAAGGAAAACGTTACAGGTTATATGACATAAATAGAACTGGGATTTTCTGTGCTTTTCTGCTGACTTACAAACACCATATTTGACCCCCTAAAACAACAAAACTTGTCACTGTCTCCTTGATAACCAGTGCTAGAATTCGGCCCAGCCCAAATGGACTAATTTTCTGTATTTTGGGGCATTAAATATGGTTTCTTTCAGGTATTTATAGAGTAGTTCAAATTTTGAAAGTCCAAGAGGGCTACCCTCTTATGTGATGACTTTATTTATTGTATCTAAAATATACAACACAAAATCTTTGTGTCTATACAGTGAGCTTTAAGGGCATCCTCCCCTTGAGGTCTATCCAGCAGAGTAACCAAACATTAAACCTGACAGTTTAGAACTTCATGATGAGAGCTCCAAATGATAGGTCATGGACAATGTTTTTACTGCCATTTTTGATCTGCAGGCTAATAGCACAGACTACAGAAATTCTTTAAAAAAGGGCATAGTTCTAATATGTCAGAGAATAAAAAATTTAATTTGTGATTCCCTTTGATTTACTCCATAGCAGCAATTGAACTTATGTATATGTGTATTAAAAACATTAACTTGAAGTCAGAGAGATAATACAGAAGGTAAGACAATTGAGTTGCATGCAGCCTTTCAGGGCTTGAACCCCAGCAATATTTATGATTTTTCCCTAGCCCCGCTAGAGGTCGGCCCTAATAACATTCATGTGTGCTCCCAAATCAAGCAGACAAAACAATATTTATACATCAGAAAGGGGAGGAACTTTGGTGCCTAATCTTCTTTGTTTTATGAGTGAGTTAAGTAAGAATGAGATATAAAGGAAAATTTATAAGTTAAAAAACTTAATCATATTCAGAGACTACATCTACTGCTCTTTACAAAATCCAAGAATAGAAACATTGATAATAAGTAGCATTTTCTGGTTGGTAATTGCTATGTGATCTCATGTGTGATCTATAATACCACACAAGATAGTTTTAGCACATAACAGATACCTAGTGGGTTACAGCAATGAAACACTTCTATACCTATAAGTTTATAATTTGGAAGCAGATTAAAATATGTGCTCCAGAGAGCACCTGGATCTAACACTTAGCTTCAGTATGTCCTTGATTATTTAACCTCCCAGAGCCTTAGTAATCTCATGAGCAACAATATAATATTGCCTTATAGGGTTTTAGAAATAATACATTTAAATGATAAAGTGTCAAATACAGATTAGTTGTCAATAATTCTCAGATGATGATGTTAGTATAATTTGGCATAAAATAATAATGCACTTTTCTCTGAAGACAATCACTGCTCTATTGTTACCCTTGGAAAGTCATCAACTAAGATGAGGTAGAACAAAAAAGTAAAAACATTATACAGTAAAGAGAGACTATGCAATTCTTGTCTCAGTAAAAAGCACAGAGAAGTTCAAAGCAATCAATCCTATGAAATCTACTATGTGTGCATAGAAATAAAAGAATTGCATTTTTTCTGTCTAATATTATCAAAATAAATATTTTGGCTCTGTCCTCCACTATTAATGAACACTTGCAAATATTTGTGTGATACCTCTATTATTTTGAATCAGAAAATGTGTGTCTATTTGCCTAACCTATTGCTGATGAATTTTTCACAAGACATTGATGAGTAAATGTGACAATTTCTCCAAATCTCAAAGGAATTCTATTAAATAACGGAAGTAAACCATGAATCAGACATCCAAATTTGACCTATTTCATTGGAAAAATGTAATTTATTTAACTGTCTGTTTTATACTGGTGGTTTTATAAGTAATCACTTAGAGCAGGTGGTATACCTAGGGTATACCACCCACACGGCAAGCCTGGCAAGCTGCCGCTTTATTTGATATGCCAAATACCAGTAATAATTATATTAGTTCATTCCCATGACCTAATACAATAGTTTGAGGCTCTTTATGTTCCTGGAGTGAATAGATGCCATTGGGCTCTACTAGCATGAGACAGGACATATGGAGATATTACTGGTGCCCACTCTAGCAAATAGATGATCAACGGGAGGATAGTGATAGTGATAGTGACACTTATCGCAGGGTGAATACTCTCTTTAGTCCCAATTCAAAGTATTAAAATATCTCCATGTGGGCCCTAAATGTAGACAGATGCGTTTTATTTCTATGACTGCATAGTAGATTTCTTAGGACATATAAGCATTGCAGAATATAAAAGGACAACAAATTTGGTATGGAAATTTAAATCCAAGTAGAGTTAAGCCAGGCATATGAAACCAAATAAATTGCAGTCATATCTTATTTGTTCAAAGTATAGATGGTGGTTTCTAGTCCTGGCCCACCACCCCAGCAGAGCCTCGCAACAAGTCAGATGACCTCCCACTCCATGAGGACCTCCATTTTCCACATCCGGACTTCTCTCTCGTCAGACCTCCACCCAGCAGACCAACCTATCAGCAGCCGTGCGGTTTATCAATAAAGGCTGGACTTAGAGATGCCTACAAGTGTATGCTACCTGCACGGCAGAGCCTGGCAAGCTACCCGTATGTATTTGATATATATGCCAAATACCAGTAAAAATTATGGACCCTCATTTCGGATGGATTGAGGCTCTTTATGTTCCTGGAGCAAGCAGATGCCTTGGGCTCTACTAGCATTAGACAGGACATATGGAGATGTTACTGGGGCCCGGCGAATCGATGACAAACGGGAAGACAGTGATACAGTGACAGTGATAGATAGTGATAGCAATAGGATCTATGTCTTGGACTATATTATATTTTACTTGAGAGCATAAATAGCTTACTCTGAGACCAAGTCTGTTTAGTCATTACTGACTTACTAAATGGTTGTAGATCTTTAATCTAGTTAGTCAATGAAAACTTTTCAAGTTGTTGTTAAAGTACTGAAACCTCACACATAATGATGCATCTATGTTGCAGGTTGTCTTCTGAGAATAAAAGTTAAGCTATAGAACCTGTGGCATTTCAAGAACTTTGCATTCATGTTGCTCCAGATAAGAAGGTCAAACACAATTTACATTGTCCTTACAATGAGTTATTTTACAAGAAGACACTAATAGACAAAAATACAAAAGTTAAAGTAGAGAAATGGGACTATGGTCATTGAAAAAATTTCAGCACATCAAAAGAAGCAACAAAAATTAAATTTTGGAAGAAGAAATTGAAAGTCTGGTTTGTGGGTAATATTTTAACTATAATAAACCATTACACAGGGGGAAATTCAGTAATCCAATTTGAAAGATGGCATTTTTAAAGGGGACATACAAGTGATTAGCATGTACATAATAGAAGGTGGTGAACATCAGTAATCGTTAGAAAAGATGAAGCAGTTCATAATGAACTATCACCTCATAGCAGTTACAATAGCCATTATCAAAAATTAAAAGAAAATAATAGTTTGTGAAAAAGCATTCAAAAACAGTTCTTGTTAGATTGGCTGCTAGCAGAGTGAAAGGGATTTGAGATAGGAGGATTTACAAAGGGAGTTACCTGCACAATAGTGAATGAAATTGAATTTTGGTGACAATCATGATGTAATATGTACTGATATAAGTTATAATGTTGCATTTATAATTTACTTAAAACTTACATAAAACAGTGCACTCACTTAACCTCAATAGAAAAAAAATGTAACAAGACTTACACACACATCCACTTTCCCAAAAGAGGGCTGAAAACTCAAGAAAATAGTGTTGAACACAGAGCGATGATTGCCTGGGTCTGATTGATATGGGAAAGAGGAAAATGTGTGTCAAAGTCAAACTATGCCTGGTGGATTCGAACCAGCCTATACAACATAGACACAACTAATTAATTATTTAGTATGTTAAAGATTTCTTATGTTATAAGGACAGAAAGGGATGTAGCCTCAAGGAAGGCAGGGTTCTAACTTCTCCCTGTTCAATCCACCTTGCTTATCAAGATGAGCAATCTTGCTCATCATGAGCAAGATGAATGTCTGGTGGATTCAGACCAACCTGTATAACTTAGACACAACTGGTTCACAGCCACACAAGACAGCTTTCACTGGATCTTAAATCCACTTACTCTACATGGTAAAAGACAAGAACTGATCCATATCACCTGGTTCTTAGAGACCTGGAGATTCATGCTGGACCAAGGAATTGTAAGAAAAAGAAAGTCAGTCCTAATCCGTGCCAAAGTGTTCCAAAAATCTCAACTTTTCTCACAGAACAGAATATTTCAGGAAGTCATGAGTAGTGAAATAAAAGTTATATTTAGAGAACTCTGATGCTGAGAGAGAGAGAGATAGACAGATATACAGAGTCAGATAAAGAGACCCAGAGACAGAGAGAGAGAGAGAGACCTCGAGAGAGAGAGAGAGAGAGAGAGAGAGCGCATAGACTTCTCCAGGTGGGAATTTCTTGAGTGCATGTTTCATATTGAGATGTGATAAATCTCTAAGGTCGAAAATCGTCCTCTAAATCTTATACAAATTTGGTTTTCTAGTTGGACTTTTCTCAAGCTGCTTCTGCCTGTGTAAAAATCTGTTCATCTATCATTAGGGGCTGTTAGAAGAAAAACCTTGGATTCTCACTGTCTTTTTCATATTCATATCATGACCTTTAGATTCTCTTGAAACTCCTTTTCTGAGGAGTGCGCCCTTTCCTCGCCTCACTCTATGCCTCTGGGTGATGCCTCTTTTTCTCCATCTCCAAAGACCTCACTCAGTATTTGCATCTCAAAAGGATATGGTCTTCCTGCCTCTGGGCTACTTCAGGCTAGTTACTAGAAAGCTTCAGGGGAGTTCATCAGCAGGGCCCTCTTGATACCTACATAGGTCAGTATGTAGTTATATCCCCTTTGATTGACTATAATTAAAACAAAGTGCGAACCATTTAAGAACTCTGTAGATAGACTGGATTCATCTGGATAATTCTGGTTAATCTCCTATATTAAGGACGATTGCTTTGTGACAACTAACAAGTATTCACAAATTCTAGAGATTAGGACACAGACACTTTTGTGAGACCATTATTCTTCCCACCACACCCACTTTATGCCTTTCTTCTTTTTAAAACTTGATAAGAATCACTTAGGGATTTCCTTGAAATCTCTTCTTAATCAACTCACAGTCCCTTATCTCTAATGAATAGTTGCAAGCCACAGCTAAATTGCCTGTTTAATTATTATGGCAGAACTTCATTACAGCCATGCTATAAACATTTCACACAGTATTTATCTATCCATCTATAGAAAGCCTGTATAAAGTAGAATTTTATTTTATTGTTTCTCTATAGAATGCACCTCAGTTAAACTGGACCCTGAAGAAGTTTTAATAAACATACTTTTGGATATCTATCTTCAAAATAAGACTTTAAAAAAGAAAAAAATATATATATAGTTTTCAATAGCTATAGAAAAAACAATAACTGAAAATATTCTATGCCTGCAGATATATTTTATTAACCATTACATACCTAAAGAAGGAATTGTTGATTCACAGGAAGGTGCCTAAAGAGGGACAAGGTATTTGTGATGGAAAACCAAAGTGGTGTTCTTGTATTCTTACTCCCCAAATCTCAAGTCAATTGGAATAATTTATTCATGAAAGAGGGCATAGTATGGACTGAAAAAATATGTAATTTGAATAGGCAAAATAATGAACATAGTATAATATAAAATTTTGTAAAAGGAACACATGTTTTAGCTAAATCAAGTAAATTGATATCTGTAAATATTATTTGATCCAAACCTGGATGAAAAAATCAAGAATCTTTCAGAGGGGCTCAAGTGATAGCACAGCATTTAGGGTATTTGCTTTGTATGTGGCCGACCAGGTTCGATCCTCGGCATCCCATATGGTCCCCCAAGCACCGCCAGGAATAGTTCCTGAGTGAAGAGCCAGGAGTAACCCCTGTGCATTGCTGGGTGTGACCCAAACAAACAAAAAAAGAATCTTTCAGAGACCTCTTTAACAGTTGGGCAGTGCATTACATACAGAGGGGGGCAGTAAGCAAACTATTAAGAGAAAAAATGTTGGGTGTTAATGAAAATGCTGAAGGTAGGTGTGTGTGGTGGGGGAGGCAGTGAAGCAGTGAATGTGGCTTGTGAGCTCTTTGTGATGCTACCTATTCACCATGGTGAAAAATATTGATGACATGAGGCTCTCTTCCTTTGAGATACGCATGCTGAACTTTCAAGAGATGGAGGAAAAAAGTACTTGGAGAAGTGTAGGTTCCCTCAAAAAGAAGAACCTCCAAGATAAACCAAAATGTTGTAATAAAAATATGAGGAGAACATCAAGAATCCCAGCTTCTTCCCATTGATAATGACCTAGAAAGCTATGTAGAAGTTTGGAAAAAGCCCTTTCATAAAACAAGTTGTGTAAAGAAACACATGTAGGGCACAATCTCCATCTCAGACATTTGCCTGAATCTAGAACTGAGATGATTTCTTTCTTTATCTTCTTGGTGAATTTTCTATCTTGGAGATTCACCCATATCACATCTTGAGATTGTACTCTTGAATTCTTACCCCCTGGATATACGACTATTTTTCTTTTCTTAAATTTCCACTTTACTTTTTTCTATTTTTTTATTTACCTATTTAATATTGGGATTATATGATTGTATTATTATTCAACTTGAGGTAAGTTACTTAACTTCTCCACCAATAAAATACACATTTTATACATGTGCATACAAGATTGGAGAGATAGTACAGAGATTAAGGTGCATTGCTAGAATGAGACAAAGTCCAGTTTGATCCATGGCACCACACAGTACCCCAAACATCATTCAATGGAAACTTTGAGGCCGCCAGAATTCCTGAACATGGTTCTGGATATTCCAAACACAGATGTCTAGCCAAGGTAATCCTGAACACAGATGGTTAGCCAGGTCCTGAACACATATGATTATCAGAATAACACGTTCACTATACAACTCTAGTAGAGTGGACTCTTCAGTTCTTCACAGTGAACTACTAGAGACATTAGCTTGGAATTTTGAACTGCAAGACTTCTTGAACACTGAACTTCAGCTTTTGAGGCACCAAAAGTTGGTAATATTGTCATTAAAAAAGTTGACCTAAATAGAACATTATATATAAAGTTTGGTTAGTCTATTTTGATTTGTTTTTACTATTATATGATATTATTATTACTACTCAGAGTAGTACAAACCCTTATCAAGTCTCACACCTAAGAGGTATTCCATCCCAGAAACACTGCCACAAATATTAAATTTGTTTTAAATTTGGGTATATAAAACTTCATGCTTCCTAATAATTAAAAAAAAGAAGTAATTTCTTAAATATTTATTTAAATTCACTTTTAAATCCACTTATGAACAAGCTCTTAACAGAATTATATTCAGATAATTTAGTAACAAGAATAGCCCCTGTCTACTGAGAGCCCACTCCATGCTGCTCAATAGAGCAACACTCTATGTTGAGAGCTCCGTTAGGCAGTTTACACACTTTATCTTGCTTAATCTCCACAATACCTTTTCTATATTAATATTAATATCCCCACTTTTACAGATGGGGGGACCTGAAGTTAAGAGTAGTTTATTAATTTTCCTGGGGCCATAGTTTAATGGACTCTAAGGTACTCTTGTTTTCCACTGCACAAAAATGGCTCAACTGAATACTTATCTTAATATATCTATTGAGCTCCTATTCTATACAATGACCTTCAATTATAGTTGTTCTGCAGGACATGGATCATAATCCCCATTATACAAATAAGGATACAAAGGCTGAGAGACCATGGCTATTTATCCAAGAAGGTATTATTTATAGGTTTTGAAACAGATTTTGAACTAAGCTTTTCTGGCTGTAGAATATGTCTTTTTCTGCCTTACTTGAAATCTCCCAGTAGAGAGTTTGATTATTGTAATGCTAGTTACTAACAAAGGCTGTAGCACATGTTTTCTGATTTTAAAGTCATAATTACTATTATCAAATGATACATTTAGATCCACCAAGAATCAAAGAATATTTACAATGGAAACTTCAATTATGTTTAGCTGATTATATATGATATTGATTTAAAATAGTCTAAATTTCAATTTACCTGTTTCTATTTGACTTCTATTGAAAACACCTTACCTATATCACAATGTGGAAGGCGGGTTCTAGCCCTGGCCCACTATCCCAGTAGACCCTAGCAAGAAGCCAGAGGAACCCCTCCACCCCCGCACAATGTAGTTAACCATTGTCAACATCTGGACTCCGCAGCTCATCAGAGCTCCACCCAAGAGAAAAGCTGATCTCAAGCCCTGCTGTCAGATTCCCACCCTACAGTGAAGCCATTTCAAGCCTAGGTATGCTTAAACCAGAGACACAGATACATGGACCAGAGCTGTTACTGGCTCTCCCTGTGCTCATCTGGCCATGAGGTATTCAGGAGGGAAGGCAGGTTCTAGCCTTGGCCAGCCATCCCAATAGAGTCTTGCAGGAAGTCAGACGAGTCCCCCACCATGAGGGCAAGTATTTTTAACATCCGGGCTCCACAGCTCCTCAGAGCTCCACCCAAAAGAAAAGTGATCTCACCCTGCTGCACATGGCTGCAAAGCGGCCGCGTGGTTCATCAGTAAATGCACAAACTGAAAGATACTACCAAGAGTATCCCACCCACACAGCAGAGCCTGGCAAGCTACCAGTGTTGTATTTGATGTGCCAAAACCCAGTAACAATTATAGACCTCATTCCCATGACCTGAACGAATGGCTTGAGACTCTTCATCTTTCTGGAGTGAGGAGATGCCCTTGGGCTACACTAGAATGGACAGGACTTATGTAGATGTTACTTGAGGGATGGCCCTCAAGCAAAGTGGTGAACAATGGGAAAAACAAGTGATACAAGTGATATCACAATGACATCTTGAAACAGAATACATAATTAAGGTCAAATTCTCTGTTGAATTTGTCTGTACAGATTTTTATCCTTGTATCTCATATTATATTATCAAATAAGAAATCACAAAATTGAGAATTTTACTTCATTTAACAGTATTTTGAAAATCAATGTCTTTAAGGATTTTTGTTTGGCCTTTTGCTGTTTCTGTATGTCAGTTTCTTCCCTAATCTCATATGTTTTTGCATTATCTTACATAACTACAGTCCAGACTCACACTTTACTCCATATTCAAGACACTTCAACCTAAACATGTATGGCCAATTAATAAACTAAGCAACTAAACCTAAATAATATATTGGATTCTTGATCATTAAAGAGCTCTTTCTGAACACACAAAGAAATAACTAATTATTAGAGATAATATAAAAGAAAACAAAATTTTATAAAGAAACCATGATACATTATTTAAAAATCATATTTATAAATAAATTATCCTTTCATTTTAGGTATTTTATGATTATCTCTATTCTGCATTATGGTGTCATTCTTATTTTGAGTTTCTCTGCCACCAATGCATTCTAAAGCATGCACAGCATATAACTTTGTTCTCTTTTCACACCTTCAGCAGATCTTGGCAATTAAGGTGAGTTTTATTTTCAGAAAGCATAATACAAATAGCTAGTTATTGAACATTCTTTATTTGCTACTCTTCTAATTCTTCCCTCACCCTACCCCCTCCTGCCCCCTACTCTTATAATTTTTAACCTATATTTTATTTGATATTTTAACAGTGCTAAACAAAGTCTTTTTTAGTAGTTCGATTTTACAGGCAAAAAATGCTGGTGATACCAAGAATTATGCTACTCCAAATGTAAATTGAAAAGTATGAATTGCTGGCAAATGCAGAGGAAAGTGATAATATGTAATGTAATTTCTACTTAAATTGGCAAATAATACAGAGAATTGTGTTTTGAAATATATTTAGAGATCCCTGAGAAAGTCAAAGGAATCTTGATACTACTTTTCTGATAAAGGTTTTCTTAGAAACTGAATATTTATTCATCTTACTGCCCTGAAAAAAATCATATATTAAAACATTGTGGACAACATGATAGTATTTCAGGAGTCAAGTCTTTAAAGGTGATTAGATTGCGATTGCGATATTCTGTTGAATGTTATCAAAGGCCTTTGAAAAGAAATTTTAGAAATTCTTATCCACTTTTTTCATGTGAAAGGACAAATTAAGATCATTAGATAGGAATCAGAAGCAGGTTCTTATCCAAAACAGTCAAGGCACCTTGAGCTTGGAATTTCCAGAAAGTAAGAACTGAATGGTAACTGTTTAAATGACCCAATCAACCTATGTTGTTTTGCTTTTATTCCAAATGACTACAAGTATTTTGCAGATCAAATAAATGACTTAACTGAAAGCAGATTTTAAATAATACCTTACATATTTCATTATGATGAGTAGAATATTAAACAGTAACCTTTTATTTGTCATGAAATCATTCTTTATCTCTTGAAATCTTTTCGTCAAATTCAATGTTTATACTCTACTCAATATTAGGATATTATGAACCATTTGAATTAATATTTACTTTAAGGTATGTACTGTATTCTAAAAGATAATTATTTTTCTTTTGTATGTTTCTCTGAATATCTATTTCTAAAATTTCAAATATTAGAGTAGTCATTAAAATAAAAAACAAAATGAAATAAAAGGTGTGTCTACAATGAATATAGTTACCATTATTACAATAATAAATTCAACTCTAAATTCCAATAATTTTGACACTAGAGTTACAGAAATAATTTTATATGGTAGAAAATAATAGTAATTTGCTGATGGATTTAAAATATAGTTTTAAGCAGTAAATTCAAAGAAGAAGTTTTTATATTACATCAATTTCATTATATTCTGTCACAAAAAGAATCAATTTTCATTCTTTATTTTAAAAGGTATGTTTTATAGGGAATCAAAGTCCATAAGTCAGCTCTTAGCTTCGTGTACTACTGTTGATGCAGGTGGGCCTCATGGGTGGCTTATGTGAGGCCTGAAGGGAAGAGAGATGGTCTCTTTCTCCCCAGCCACCTGGTCCTGGGACCCGCTGGGTAGGCTAAGGACTGATAAAGTCTGCAATGAGCCGCTGCATGGTGTGGTTCCAAAAGATGACTCTGGACATCATTAGGGGCACAAATTTATTTCTATGTGGCCCCCACCCCACCCCATCTGCCTGCCTACTCACTGTGAATAATATATTCAGCAAAAGTATGACAATAAACTTTCTGATCTTACCTTACTCAAAGTTAGAAACACTTTGTAGTAATATGGATAACTACCTTATACCTGTACAAATTACTTTTTTTTTCTCTAGGACAACAGCATTAAAATTTGTGATTATGTTCTTTTTATAGGAATATTGATTTTGTTAAATGCTACGCTTAAGCTAATAAAAGTGCTTCATCTAGATAACTCTACACAAATCCATTTTCTTTATAATAAAGTTTCCTTCTGTTGTGTCTTGTGTCAAAGAGTTGATGATACTTGAACCAAGTATGGGAGCATTAGTATAAAACTGCTAAGTGGAAAGAGAAAAGTGCAATACACATAAAGATAACATTTTTAAGGTTTCAAGACAGAGCCAATTCTATATTAAGAAACCTATTTGCCACTAGGTCTGATTAAACTTTTTTTTATAGAACTTGATTTTTATTATAGAATTTGCCCATTCTAACATTTTAAACTTCATATAATTGTGAAAAAATACTGTTGGGGGCCTTGACCAGCAGCCCTTAGTATGGATGAAGGAAACCTAGATCTTGCCAGACTTCATCCCTGTGGAAAAGGAGAGAGATGTACTTGGGAGAAACTCTGCCTTGCCAATGCCGAGAAAAGAAAGAAAGACCAATGATGCAGTCCAGAGTCCTGAATAGCAGTTCTCATTTTACTGAGCATAGTTTAAGTCTTTTATACAATTTTTGAGTGTAGGGGGTACAAACACACATCATGTGATATTTGCAAGCCTCTGGGCCATGTAGCATAACCATCACAGATTTAGCATTTGCAAGGTAACATTTGCAAGGTAACAATCATTGATTTACATATTACTGTGGTCAGAGGTCAGAGGACTAGGCACATCCTGCCTCACCTTAAAGGTAAATCATTTGCCTGCCAGTCTCCCATTGGAGAGTTCTGGGCCCAATCCCCCAGGGCCTTCTGGTGAGAAAGTGCTAGGCCCCAGCTAGCAGCTTAGAGCCCAACACTGATAAATTGTCAGTATTCTTATATGTTTTATAAGAATAAAGGAAGAAAAGAGCTGAAACGAAAGAAAAACTACTAATAGGATTAATAACTTAGCCCAAGTAATCATATTCTTTAAATATTAAAGATATCAACACTTGGAATGGGGAGTGACAGCACAGTGGGTCGGGCACTTGCCTTGCATGCCGCTGACCTAGCTTTTTAATCTCTAGCACCACATATGGTCCTCTGAACTCTGCCAGAAGTGATTCCTTATAGAAGAGCCAGGAGCAAGCCCTGGGGACTGTGAGCTGTGGCACCAAAACCAAACCAAACAAATATAGCTATCAGTGTTGTCTCTCTCTTCTCTCTATCTCTCTGTCTCTGTCTCTCTCTCTTTGTTTTTCTCTTCTCCCACTCACCACCACAACTGTAATATAATATTTAAATTTCAAATGCCAGAGTATAAACAAAATCTTAGGTTGTAGAATTAGAAATGATGTCCTTAGACATGAAGAAGCTATCCAAGAAATGTTTTGCTTATTTTGGTTTGGGGCCCCATCTGGTGATGCTCACTCCTGTTGGTGCTTGGGCTACCATATGTGATACTGGGAATCAAACAAACGTAGGTAGTATGCAAGGCAAGTCCTTGGGAACTGCTGCACTGTGGTTTCAGACCTGAAATTTTTGAGATAGCATCAATAGAACAGATGATATGAGTTAAGGACATGAGTGAAATTCAAGAGGAGGCAGCGTTGATTACTTCACAGAAATATTGAAATATAACTTAGTGTTGGGGAGTGCTGCCGGAGTCCCAGAAAGTGCCAGGAAGCAAGTTCCTTCTACCTCCGAAGCAGGAGGGGAATGGATGAAGACTCAGGAATCCGATGCAGTTTTAAAAGGGGTTTACTATCACAGGATCCAACATACAATCCAAGAGCAGGGAAAACCTCCGGACTCTGGGTTCCCAGCTAGGCCCCAGCCAGGTGTAGGCCAAGATGGCTGCCACCACGTGTTGAGGCCCAACAGAGAATGGAGAGGACCGAGAAGCAAAATACCAACGGAAGCCGAAATGGCAAAAGAGGGGGAAAAGAGAGCTTCTTTCTTCTTGCAGCTTATTTTATAGCTAGAAATCTGCCCAAACTCCCCAGCCCTGCCCATTCTTGGCTGGGCTATCTAGAAATGAAAACAAGAAAATAGCTTTATAGAATGTAGCAACTTCAGGAGACCATCTGGTTATTTACAAGGACCCAGATCTAATTCAAAGCCTCCTAGCAGAGCTGGGAGAAGCTATAAGCTAAATGTAACTTCCTGTGGCAGGAAGGATCAAATGCCCTCAGGTAATTTCTCCCAGCACCTCACCTAATATCTTAAGCCAAGATCTGCCTGGAATTGCCTTTATAGGGTAGAGAAGGGGGTTTCTGAGATGGCATGTCTCTGTACCAAAGACTAATACTAATGCCAGTTAAATATTTCTCCAAGCCTTCACAAGAGTCTAGTCTACTTCATGGTAGTTTTGTATTTTAGTTGCCTTTGAGTTATCAGGGAGCCATGCTTGCTTGCTTGGAGGCAAAGCATTTCTCTCGGTCTAACTACTTAGAGATCCAACGTGGCCAGGCAAATATTCTGGTAAGATCTAGCTAGTCCCACAATGCTTGTAGTAGCATGAGAGAATATTTATACCAGCCAGTACAGAATACATGGTCAGATAAGACTGCCACATTCAGACTATCCCCCTGTCTATGAAGTGACCTGCAGGAGGCAATCCAGGGCAGATGCAGAGGCCTAGGCTTTTAGGTGTCCTGCAACAACTTAGTATGCTGTAGACTTAGATGAGGTTTTAAAAACTATTGTGAATTGTTAGATTAGCCTTTGTTCAAAGCTGGAAGTATCCTACTAAGCAAATGTCTTTCTCCTAACCAAGTGCAATGATTTGCCAGTCCTTGATTTTGTGTTTGTAAGTGAAATGTTCTTTTTACTTTTTACTTTACACTCTTTGCATATTCTCATGTTAGAGAAAAGTTCCTTTCTATAGACTCAGGAAGACAATTAAGGCTATGTATTTGTAATATAGGAGTTATTAACTCTGAAGTATTTAATCCTGGGCACCTATCATATTTTCTAACTTAAAACCTCAGTTTCCCTTTGATTGAGTCCAGCTCCTTATACTCCAACAGTGAGTGATGCAAAAGTAACTAATAAAATCTGAGCACATAGGGGCTGGAGTGATAGCACAGCGGGTAGGGTGTTTGCCTTGCATGACCCAGACTTGATCCCCGGAGTTCCATACGGTCCCTCCAGAGCACTGCCAGGAGTAATTTCTGAGTGAAGATCCAGGAGTAACCCCTGAGCATTGCGGTGTGACCCAAAATGCAAAAAAAAAAAAAAAAAATCTGAGCACAAAGCTGGGAAACTTAGAATTCAGGAAATTGCAGATTGAAAGCCCATTCTAGCAAAAATGTTCACATTTTTTTTAATCAGGGAATCACTGTTTCATCACACCCAAGTGTAAGCAAATATACACCTGTGGAGGAAATTATCTTTGCTACTAAAGAATTTTTTCTTTTTGTTTTTAGTGGTGGATGTTGGGGGTGAAAGAGTGAGGTAGTGGTGAATTAAGCTCTTTTTTTTAGTTATGTTATCCTGATCACAAATTATTTATAAAAGTACAGGCTATGTTTAGCTACTAACATATACAATTAATCAAAACATTTTAATAAGATAAGAAAAAGTATTGCTTAGAAATGCCTAAGAATTCACTTTGTGCATGGCTGATTCATCCGTAAATGCGCAAACTGAGAGCCTACTACCAAGTGTATCCCACCAGCATGGTAGAGTCTGGCAAGCTACCTGTGTGGTATTGGATATGTCAGAACCCAGTATCAATTATAGACCTCATTTCCCATCCCCTGAAGGAATGGTTTGAGGCTTTTCATCTTTCTGGAGTGAGCAGATGCCCTTGGACTACACTAGCGCATGACAGGACAAATGGAGATGTTACTGATGCCCACTCGAGCAAATTGATGAACAATGGAAGACAAGTGATACAAGTGAAGTGAAATGAAGAATTCACTAGAAGATTGTACCCTAATTTTGTAGATTCTAAATCATATCCAAGGAACTTGATTGGTAATTGAGATTAGATTACCTATAGTAGCAGCAGAGTTGAGATTGAAATGTAAATAATAGATATTGGCACCAAATTTAGTGAGCTCTAGAATGCAATATGAATCTGAATGTAAATGTTAAATGAGAAAAGTTCAGAAAAGGAGAGTGCAGTAATCTTTTTAAGAAATTAGAGAGAGAAATCAATAATTGTCAGGGCACACTAGGCACCACGACAAAATCAGGGAGCAGGGCATAGACTGCCACATTCAGACTATCCCCCTGCCACATTCAGACTATCCCCCTGTCTATGAAGTGACCTGCAGGGAGGTCCCCTTCTGCCCCAGGAGAAGGGGCACGAAGAAAGACACGAGAATACAGCAAAGTTTCAAAAGGCTTTACTCACATTTGTTCTGGTATACAATCCGACAATAGGAAAACCCCAGACTTTATTTTCCTAGCTGGGCCCCAGCAGGTATAGGTTTAGAATTCTAGGCCAACATGGCCACTATCATGTGCTAAGGCCCAACAGGGAAGAGATAGGAGAGAGGAGGAGAGGAAGAAAAGGCAAAAGACAGGAAGGGCAAAAGGCCTGGAAGAAAGCAGGCTACCGCTTTTATAGCTTTTCAGCCCAGCCCAGCCCACATCAATGGAAAGCAGTTTGGGTCAATCCACCTCAGGTAACTTCTCCCAGGGCCTCACCAATTTCCACTGCAATGTTAATATCATCCTAGCCAAGAGGGAGGGGCATCTGAGATTAACTGTATCTAAGAATACAAAGGCATGAATAAGTACCAATGGATATTCTACAGCCAGGTATATGTTTCTCTAAGTCTTCACAAGATTCTCATCTTTACTTCAAAGTTGTTTTGTGTATTAGCCTTTACACTTATTAGAGAGCCATGCTTGCTTGATTGGAGGCAAAGAGCATTTATTTCTGGTATAATTACTTAGAGATCCATCATGGTCAGTTAAATATACTGGTAAGACCTATGTAGTCCCACGATGACTATGGTAGCATGAGAGAACATTTTTATACCAGCTAACATAGAAAACATGGTAAGATATACTGCCACATATCAAACTATTTTTTGATCCTTATCTACAAAGTGGCCTGCAGAAGGTAACTCAATCCAGATGCAGAGGCTCTGGGCAACAGTGTACTGCAACAAATAATGACAAAACAAGATTTCTTTATTGTATAAGAAATAAAATAATTGCTATTTTATGAATTCTAATTTCCAAAAAAGCAACACATTTAACTCTAGACTTAATGCTATGAATACTAAAAAATTTAGTATATAGTAAACATATGTTTTGAAATGCAACTGAAAAAGTAGCAGTTACATTCAAGGAGTCATTACATATCATTTTACTATAATTTTTTTGTACACTTATAACCTTCTTACAAAATTTGAGGAAGGGCAGTGGTTGAATATTTTCTTTACTGTGTGCTTCACTAACAGAGTTGGGACAAAGGCATACTTAGCAATAGTAAAATAGGACAGAAGTCTCTCTTGTATTTGCAAGAGGTCCAGTTATTTTATCAAAGCTATCGATATTTCCTTTGCTTCACATCTCAGTTTAACCTTGAACAAAGTAGCCTTTTTGAAGCCTTTGTCAGACATCACAGTTTGGTAAGACCTTGGGACAAACTATGCCTTTTTATAATAACAATGAGTATGAATTTAATTGTGTCAAAATAAAGACTGAGCATAGCTATCATAGGAGCAAAGAGTTTTACATGAATACTCTCCTATTATATGTCTATATTTTTCTTTCTTTGAAAGAATCTGAGGGTAACTGTAATTCCAGATAAATTGAAGTGACAGTGATGAAAATACGAATATCATTACTATAAAAGTATCTCTATTTCATGTAACTTTAGAATTGCTTATAAATTTGAAAGAACCATCACTTGATCACTTGATCACTTGAATCCCGTTACTCATCGATTTGCTCGAGCGGGCGCCAGTAACATTTCCATTGGACCCTATCACGTGCCAATGTAGCCCAATGGAAAGAACCATATATTTCCATATACTTGGACTAGTTTTACCATTCAGTTTCTTAAGAGTTTTTAACTATCTGGAATAATGAGTCTTTCACAAGAAGCGTTGGTAATTAATTTAGAATCTTACTAAGGCTAAAGTGGGAATGAATTTGTGATGGGATAGTGTCGGGGAGCTCCGCCAGGGTCCCCGACAGTGCCGGGAAGCGAAGTTCTCTTCAACCTACGAAGCTGGCGAAGAATGGATGAAAACTCAGGAATCCGATGCAGTTTTAAAAGGCTTTAGTTATCACAGGTTCAGGCATACAAATCAGCAAAAGGAAAAGCCTGGTGCTTAGGATTCCAGGCTAGAACCCCAGCCACGTGTAGGCCAAGATTGCAGCCACCACGTGTAAAGGGCCTGTAAAAAGGAGAAGAAGACAAGACTCCCAAGAAGGGTGAGTGCTCACAAAGAGAGAGCCCCAAAAGAAGCTGCGAGAGAGGAAACAGGCTAGTTTTATACCCCTGCAACTCAGACCTTCCTCCCACTGTTATGGAAAGCAGGGAGGGTCAAATGCCCTTAGGTAATCCCTCCCTGCACCTCACCTAGGCCCTTTTGTATGCTAATGTTTTGAGCCAAGATCTGCCTGGAAATGCCTTTACAGGGTAGAGAAGGGGGTTTCTGAGATGGCATGTCTCTGTACCAAAGACTAATACTAATGCCAGTTAAATATTTCTCCAAGACTTCACAAGTCTCTTCTACTTCATTGTAGTTTTGTATTTTAGTTGCCTTTGAGTATATCAGGGAGCCATGCTTGTTTGCTTGGAAGCAAACAGCATTTCTCTCTGGTCTAATTATTTAGGGGTCCTACGTGGCCAGGCAAATATGCTGGTAAGATCTAGCTAGTCCCACGATGATTTTGGTAGCATGGGAGAATATTTATACCAGCTAGTACAGCATACATGGTCAGATAAACTGCCACATTTAGACTACCCCCTTATCTACGAAGTGATTTGCAGGCGGCAATTCAGAGCAGATGCAGCGGCCCTTAGAGGAGTCCTGCAACAGGATAGGAAATGAAAACTATATGTATATATATACATATACTTATATATATGCACATACACATACACATACGCATACATATACACAAACACATACACATAACACATACATATACATATACATATATATGTATAAATATCTATTCATATTATATATAATATATAACATATAACATATTATATATATATATATATATATATATATATATATATATATATATATATATTGAGCTGTGTATGAAATCAAGGTGCGAAGACCTGGGAGGAACTCAAATGAGGCATGGAGCATTATATTAGTCAGAATTGAGAAAAGGAGAAATATTTGACAATGAGGTGTAAGTTACTCTCTCCAATGTGAAATCCTCTTGGAACTTGATCATCTCTATATTCTCAATTTGTTTCAGTGAGTTCAAACTTCTCATGCAGATAGTAGAGCCTTAGTTTTCAGTGCCCCTTTTTAATACGTCCATCCAAGCCTCTGAAAGGGGCTTCAGACAATGTGTTTACAATTGCATTTGTTTTTCTTCAGCGTCTTTAAAATTGATCACTTAATCACTTGAAATCCCATTATTCATCTATTTGCTCCAGCAGGTGTCAGTAACATTTCCATTTGACCCTATCACATTCCAGTGTAGCCCAATGGCATCTGGTTGCTTCAGGAATACAAAGAGCCTCAAACCGATCCTTCAGGGTCTTGATGATGAAGTTTGTCAATCTTGTAGTGGGCAGCCAGCATTTTTAAATTAGTAAAATTTTTTCTATAGGTTTCTATTAAAGACAGTGTCAAAAAAATACTTAAGTTCAGGCTTTGTCACACTGAATATCTCATCACCTAAGATAGAAGAAATATTCTAATAATATTTGGATTGTGGGCTGCAGAGATGGCTCAGTGGTTCTTCTCCCTCTACCAATTTGGAACCCCCGTGTCACATGTCACCACCGCACCACCACAGCAAACCTCTAGGTCTCTGATCATTGATAGGTGTTTCCCTGGAAGCCCACAGCTCTGCAGGGTGGGGACAGTGGTCCCCAGACCCCCAGGACCTATGCAGTTCTGAATCTATCACTGTTTAATAATCTGTGACAGATTATTAGTATGATTGGCACTGAGTCCCCTGAACAGTGTTTTGGGAAACCCTGAGACTGATAAATATAGAAAAGAACAATAAATTCACAAAAGATGAAACTTGATAATTTCCCTAAACTTACAGAAAGAATTTTAAAAGATAAACCTTTTGTGTATTACATGGTCACCATATATTCCTGAAAACAAAAGAACTGAAAATATTTTTGGAGGTAAAGTATTAAAGAACAGGCAAGAAAAAAAATCAAATAGAAACAGTGAGAATTTTGTTTAAAACTTCTTCCAAGAGCACATAGTTTGAAACCTTTATATTTAAATAAAATAAGTAAATTAGATCGAAAATTCTGAGCTTTGTTCAGAAAAAGATATCAATGGAGCAAACATAGTTATATTCTCTGATTGCTAGCACGAACAGCCTTGAGCAACTTTTTCTAATTCCAAAACAGATTTTAGAAGAAAATGAGTGGTCACTGGAGAAATTAAATACTAGTACAGAGAATTTCAAAGTATTTCTATCAAACAAAATAGGTTATGAGAATTGAATGAGCAAATCAAATAAATTGGACTCCTCAGACAAGTCTTTGGACAAGCTAGTAGGTTTTCCATAAGAGTTTGCAAGGAAATCAACAAAAAGAACTGAAGGGTTTTGTATTTGAAAAATCTTCACTAAATATTTATTTCCAATTTTTAAATAAAAAGAAAAGAGCAATAAAACAAAATTGTGTCCTTAATCCTATTTGTGGTGTTAAGAGAGGCTGCATTAAGCATATTAATGTGTTTGCTTCCCTAATTTACGATTCCCTTCCTTCTTTAATGAGATCTGCTCTGCCACCCATAAAATAATTGTTATGGTAAACTGACTCTTTAAAATTAGCTACACACCAGTTGGTCCAGAAAACTATTCCTCTAGACCATTCATGCACAAAATATCTTTGTGTGAAACCCTTTCCAAATGTGTAATGACTTAAGTTACTCCAGAAGTTTGCTCACAGAATCTCTCAGTCAAAGCAAACATACAAGCTTTACTCTGAGACTTTCCTTAGAAGCTTCACCCTAAAATTCTCTTTAGGCAGGGCTTCCAGAGTCACTGCAGTTTGGGACCCAAAATGCTTGTATCCCACTGTTATTTACAAAGGATTTGTTTCTTTAACCTTTAGTGATAGTCCTACTAGAGTCTAGTTCTATGACCTGGAAATTGAGGAGGAGCTAGTTATGGTTCCCCAGGGCAGCTTTTGGTCCATTTACATGGAACAATCTAATCTGCCTTTCCAAACTGTTTCACTTCTTTAACTTGCACCCAGTGGCTGTTAATCCACTTTAGAGAATAAGGATGAAAGAAGGCCAGTGAGACAGGAATAACTGACTCTTCCCTCCTCAAAGGTGAAACACAGAGACTTCTGCAAGATATTTCTGCTCCCAGTGATATAGAGGTTATAAAACTAACAGTATTTCAAAGACTGCTTTAAAGTAACATGGCAAGGAAGGTAGAGATGTATCAGACAGGCTCATTTCCTTTTACAAACACAATATTCAATCAAATGGGCTGAGGGGACTCCACGTGAACTACAGTAGTTACTGATTAGCATAGAGATTTTTGAGTTGTTCCAATTTGTGTTCATGGATGCATCCTGCAAATCTGGAAGAAAAATGCATGAGGCTTTAGAACAATTAATATCGTATGTTATGTAATTCTGAAAAATCTCCACGGGTAAAATTGAGACCATAAAGCCTTTAGCAATTCTTAGTACATATTAAATTATTCTACTGAATTTTCTCTTTTCTTCAGAGCATGATGTTGTGAGTAGATTATAAATTCCTCCAAGTAGACTGACAAACTCTTATAAGGTATTTTTATTTTTAGTATTTGAGTTAGGGACATTAATTGAATAAATTTTACAAATACATAAATAATATTTTAAGTGTAGGTCTTAATTGTGAATGTAGCAAGTCTAGTCATGGACTGAGGTTATTCTAAAAATTTATTTTAAATAAATTTTTTATATTAACAGAATTGTAGGTTTGATCAATTTGGTGTTTTTATTTCATTATTTCATATTAATTGATTTTTTAAATTTAAATGCTTGTGCAGGGCCAATAAAAGTTTATGTTAGAATATATCACCTCCAGGCAAGATCTGCTATCACCTAAAACACTGAAAATGACAATCAAGCAGTAGGAGAGAAATTAGAACAGAGATTCAGGAAAATCTTTACTGGCAAGGGATAATAACAGCTAATATTTTCAGTTTTATTATGGGGAAAATGATGAATTATATTTTCACAGACTTTTTTTTCCACAGAAACATCACTATTCATCTTAAATATAAATTTAAAAAATGTGACTCGTTTTCCAGAAACTTATTTGAGAGTCAATAGAAATGACTAAGCGGGGTAATAGAAAATTCCAGAGTAATACTGCAAACAAAAGAAGAAAGACAATAAGATGAATAAATGAGGGCAATTTTTTATAAGTCTACCTTCTACCTTCTTTTCTTTTTGTTGACCCGGTCACACAATGGCACTTGGCTGGGATGCACTAATTTCTCTTGGAGCTTGTCAAGAGTAGCACTCGGAGAGGTTGCAATCCTTTAGCTAAGGTGATTTGCACATGATTACAGGGTTCATACACCTGGTTCAATGCATGTAGGACTTGCATGCTTGAGTTGTATAGCTGACACTCATGCGGCCGCTGTTCTATTGACCAGAATTGACTTGCTGTGCTGCACGTCTCAGAAGGTAAAGGTGGCAGGGCCACTGTTTCCATTAAAACATCTCCAGACCCAATAAGAATAGGGTATTTTAGTTTTGGGGTGAGTGGGCACCTCTCTTGTAGTGTACAGACTTAGAAGCCCTAGTAGGAATTCTCAGTAAATTGGGTCAGTGGTCAATACAAGGGCCTGAAGATGCAATGGTTGGTTCTCAGGTATGGATGAGTCTCTGGATTACCCAGTCACCAGGGAAGAGTGGTTGGCCTCCAGCACCACACCCTGTGAGCCTCCAGAGCTGTGCTTGGTGATGCTCTGTGTACTATATGGTGCTGGTCTCAAATCCAGGTCAGATGCATGGTAGGCATGCACACAAACCACTGCACAATCTTTCCTAGCTCCCTGTTTGTTTGTTTGTTTGTTTGTTCGTTTTAATGTAGGAAAGACAATGAGCAAGTGATATGTTTTATTTATTGTGGGTTAAAATACTTAAGTTGGGCTCACTTCTCATATCCGCCTCCTGTTGACTCATCCACATACTCCTTTTCTATCAATTGTGAGCAGAATTTCCCAGGAGATATTTGCCAAGCAGCTGAAAATCCATTGAATGCCAGTCCTCACCCCTGAAAACTCTGGGACACTCTCTGGAATTGGAAAGCGAAGTATCTGCCCTGCTGAAGCTCCGGCAGCTGCATGCACTCCACCTTGTTGCAGCCACACCAAAGGTTCAAATCCACTTCATGAATATTCATTGCAGAAGCATCAAACAATTAATAACTTCAGTTCTCACAATTCCCAGGTGAGAACTCTGGTGTTTCTGGGAGTTGGAGTGGGCAGTCTTCCTACATCGCCCCATTAAACCTGTACTTCAGAAACGGTGGCAGCCACACCCACGTTCCTCCCATATTGCCAGATAAACTCACTGTCCAGTTAAATAGTCTGCATTTTCTGGAGTGACATCTCCAAACTCTGTAACATTAGCATCCCAGTAGGAGCACACCAGGTTGGATGGAAAAGTAGTATACAAACGACCTAAACTCAACAAACAACACTAACACATATGGCTCAACTGGCAAAAAGCAACTTAATAAATTCTTAGAAAATGACTTAATAAGACTATGATCACATTTAACAAGTTTTAAAAAGTTGATTGCATACATATTGATTTTTAATAATTGAGCCTTGATATCTAGTCAATTTCAGATATTTCATTGTATCAAGAATTATGGTTTTTATCTACCTAAAAAGAAAATAAATTAATAAAAAATAAAGAGTTGGTTATTATTTGGTCTAACAATGGAAACAGAAAAGAAGTAATCCCATACTTTTCCTTTTTTTTTTCTTAAGACTGGGTCTTGTTATTTTTTTTCTTTTTTCAAGAGATCTACCAACATTGCATAAACTGATTTTACCTCCACAAATCATGAAAAAAAGATATGGGAAATGAGAAATTTATAAAATATTCATCTATTTAGAAAATATATTTTCTGCCAAATAAGATACTTTCTTACAGATTTCTAAAACCTCAACATATGTTGTTTAAAATACTAAAACTTAATAAAAATATTATTAACAAGTATTAAAGTTTTTGGTTCTCAGATAATCATGTCACTACACCTTAAAACTCATGACACATAAACACCATATTATTTCAATTTTAAACATCTTTTTAAAGAAATACTCAGACGAGACAGACTTTTATTTTCCTTTATCTGCTTCAGGCAGTAGGAATTTGCTGTGTTTTAATGCAACATTTAGAATTTAGCTTATTTAAATTGTCCCAACTTCAAAGCTTTTAAAATACAAATCCATCTCCTTTTGGCAGTCTCAATGTCAAAAAGTTATCAAGGGAACAAAGCCCACCTTCAGTTTAATAAAATGCTACCTTTTTAAAAAAGACATTTTCATTATCTACTAGCTAAACTCTAAACAATCTCCACAATACTGAATTCAAGTTTGTCTATTTATAAAAAATGTCAGAAAATAAGGAATATTAAAAACTCCAAAGAGACATAATATCAAAAGATTCAACTCAGAGTTAACAATGCAACCCACAGAACTGCCAACTAAAACCACAAAAAGCTGTTGGAAAAATAGAAGAGAAACCGACAATTCTGGCTTCTGTTATCACTTTCATGAAGACAAACTATCATTACAGATACTGTACTCATTGGAGTTCTTGATTTCCCACATATCAGAAGCAACTAAAAACTCACCGAGTATCTACTGGTAGTGTGGGTAAATGATGTATGGGGTAAAAATTAGTTTTACTCTTATAGATTAAATAACATCATTATACTGTTATACTTCCATGTAAAACTGATTTTTTCAACATTTATTGAGCTCACACACAGCAGAGATGTAAGGAAGAAGGGTCACTCCCAATTCAAAGGCCATCTGAGTGTTTCAGTTGGAGGAGAATGAGTTATTTCTAGGGGAACAATTCAGGATCTTGCTCCTGCTCAATATATGCTTATCAGGTGAGTAATATCTTGAATATGAATTGGTTTTCTTGACCCAAGCTTCTGAGTTTACCACGTTGCTGTTTGGAAAAGTGATGATCAAAAGGTGAGTAACTTCCATTACCCTCCTTCTTGATCCTCCTGATTCTCCCTGGAGAAGTGCTTCACGTGGATATAGCTGATAAAGACTGGCATGACATCTTGCAAAGCCTGGATCCACTTGGTCTACATAGTATGGAGGCTTAAACATGGCCACAGCGTTCTTTAGAAATATGGTTTTTATGCTTTTTGAAAAAAAGTAAAGTCAATCTTGACCTCTACCTAGAATCCCCAGGTTCATTGTCTATCCTCAAAAAGAAATTACAGGAAGAAACACATTGCAAGGTTAAATACATTTATTTAGGGAATAGAAAGGAGGCAGACAGATAGACAGACAGACAGACACAGAGAGACAGAGAGAAAGAGAGACAGAGACAGAGTCAGAAACAGAGATAGACAGAGACAGAGTCAGAGAGACAGAGAGAGACTATCAAACAAAGAGAGAAAAATGTTTTAGGAAAGAATGGTGCTTCTTTATATGGGGAGAGAACTGAGTGTACTCTAATAAGTTAAAAAAAAAAGAACCACACAGCTCAAGTTGAGACATAGGTAACACCAGAATAAAGATGTAAACAACTTGATTTGTAAAGTTGGTTTTATAGATTCTTTTCTTTTCCCCAAATTGGCCCCATATGGGGCTGTCAGTGTACATAAGAGTCTGAAGCTATGGTCATGTTTAATTGGATTAGTTTTTAACTTTTGATGATATTCTTTTATACTATTTTTGTTCTGTCGACTGTTGTAAAGACATGAATTATGTGACAAATTAACGGACTTGCTTGTTTTAAACCTGGGTAAGTGACTTGCCTAGAGTTCTCAAAGAGATTATCTGAAGTTTATATCTGGATATTTGTGTTTATATGAAGTACATATGCATATAAATCCTTACATTATATATCACTGAGATTGGGTTAAACATAAAACTTCTTTGCTTATATGACTGTGTTAGATGAATATATGTGATGTAGAGAACGAGGTGTTGGATGATGAGCCCTGTTTGACAATAGTGTACAAAAGAAATAGAGAGGATTTTGTCTATATTTCGTTTTGTTTTTTTGGGTCACACTGGTGGGGATCTGGGGACCATCTGAAGTGCAATGGATCAATCCATAGACTACTGTGTACGGGATAAGTGCCTTACCTGTTGTACTTCTAATCAATCCAAAATGAGCTGATTTTCTATAGGTATTAGGAAATACTCAGAACGACTCTGAGGCTAAAATCACGATCACGATCATGATCTTCCTGTTGATCATCTATTTGCTAGAGCAGGCACCAGTAATATATCCATATGTCCTGTCTCATGCCAGTAGAGCCAGGGGCATCGGCTTGCTACAGGAACATAAAGAGCCTCAAACCATTATATTAGGTCATTCCCATGACCTAATATAAAACCATTATATTAGGTCATTCCCATGACCTAATATAATTGTTACTGGAATTTGGCATATCATATACAACACGAGACGCTTGCCAAGCTTGCTGAATGGGAGGCAAACTCTTTTTAAACACCTACAAATAAAGCATTTATTGATGAACCGCGGCCGCTTGCGCCACGCGAGCAGGGCTGTGATGGGCTGGTCTGCTGGGTGGAGTTCTGACGAGAGGGAAGTCCAAATGTGGAAAATGGCGGCGCCCGTGGAGTGAGGGTGGTGGTCTGGCTTGTTGTGAGGCTCTGCCGAGGTGGTGGGCCAGGGCTAGAACCCGCCATGCCTCCCGACTGCCTCATGGACGGCTGTGCACAGGGAGAGCAAGGAACAGCTCTGCCCCATGTCTGAGAGACTCTGGACCAGCATGCCTGGGCCGGATTGAGCAAAAAGCTACTGCAGGGTGGGTGTCGATGATCCTGGCTGTGATGGGCTGGTCTGCTGGGTGGAGGCTAAAATAATCTACAGAAAAACCAAAAGGTAAACTGGGACACAAGCTCTATATAAGGATCACTGAAGGGAGTTTCTGGAGTTCTTGGGCTAAAATGGATCATCTCAATCAGAAAGAGTAGATTTTTGTACACAACCTGAGGAGTCTTGCCTTAAAGTCAAGACTAACTGCAAGGTTTTGGGAGGGACCAGAAGCAGTATTGAACACAAGTGATGTTGAAGATGTATCAGGAACTTAGAATTGCTTGTAACCTTAAAGGCAATATGATTCCATAAATAAACCATGTTAAAGATCAAGTCAAGTGGATGCAAATACAATGATATCTTTCTGTATGACAGACATTAGCTGTCTTCACTGTATCACTGTCTTCCCGTTCATCATCGATTTGCTCGAGCGGGCCCCAGTAACATCTCCATATTTCCTGTCTCATGCTAGTAGAGCCCAAGGCATCTGCTTGCTCCAGGAACATAAAGAGCCTCAATCCATTCCAGAATGAGGTCTATAATTGTTACTGGTATTTGGCATATATATCAAATACAACACGGGAAGCTTGCCAGGCTCTGCTGTGCAGGTGGCATACTCTTGTAGGCATCTCTAAGTCCAGCATTTATTGATGAACCACTGCGGCTGCAAGCGGCCGTGCGAACAGGGCGCTGATAGGCTGGTCTGCTGGGTGGAGGTCTGACGAGAGAGAAGTCCGGATGTGGAAAATGGAGGCCCTCATGGAGTGGGGGGGTCGTCTGGCTTGTTGCGAGGCTCTGCTGGGATGGTGGGCCAGGGCTAGAACCCAGCATTCCTCCCGGGCACCTCGTGAGCGGCTGGTCACAGGGAGAGCCAGTAGCAGCTCTGCCCCATGTCTGCGAAGTCTCTGGACCGGCATACCTGAGCCTGATTTAAGACATTAGCTAAGCTTTTATTTTGTTTCACTTTGTCTTGTTTAGTTTTTTGGGGGCTTGCATTTCTAAACATGGTGATGAGCAATTCTCTGTGATGGGCAACCAGCTAGGTGCTTTAATGCTAGGACCAGAGGCTGTGGTGCTGTAACCACCATGCGTTGTAGGGACTATAAGGACCATCCCAGCGGGGCTGGGTGTCATGTGACTTTGGGTATCAAGTCTGTCATGCAGGAGCCCTAACCCCTGTGCTTTGTCTCTCTCTGACCCTCCTGTCATTGAAATGCAAAATTTCTCATTTAGTAGAAAGGAAACTCCATAACAGTTATCATCTTCCCTCTTGAGGTTTAATATCAGTGGAGGGTCAGAAAGGCTGAAAAAAGTTAAGAACAATGGAGAACAAATTAGAGTTTGAGTGGATTACTTCTTCATTCAGTTTGTGCTTTTCTAGTTGCGACATTGCCTCTTGCATGCACATTCATTGAATATGGGATACTATATTTCTTAAAATATCTCACATAGTTTCGCAAGTGAAATTAGTGGAAATACATTAATTCTATGTATTTAATAAATATTTATAAATGATAATATGAGGGCATTGTATACTGTACAAGAAAATATAGTAAGTTACTGGTCTTATTGAATTGAGTCAAAAAGACAAATGTTAAGATATGTATAAAAATTGTCCAATTATTGCTCTTGGTGACTTCTAATTTTCTATTTTGCAAACAACCAGGATTTAAGAACTACTAGATGCTAAGTATTACACCATGTATTTTTATATATTATTTATTTAGTTTCTACCTATGAATCAAGTAATCCTCATTTTGTAGATTAGAAAACTTGCACAATTAATATATGCCTATGCCAATTTGTTGTCTTTCCAGTAATGGAGAAAAATGTGTCCTATTCCATTACAATATCTATAAGTAAACAGTTTCCTTAAAAATACTAATTTAATAAACTTAAATTTGTTTCTTATTGCTTTCATTTACATTTTTTTCAGATGATGCTGAAAATGTATTGGCATACTCAGAATTTATTAGAGATCATTTACTAAGCATGTACTCTGCATGGCAGAAGGTATAATGGAAACCAAGAGGATTTTTTTTTTAAGAATTCACAATAATAGTTGAAATTGAAACAGAAATCATTTATTCATCATTAACTATTACTGTTTTGGTCAGAGTGTTTCAATTGGTAAATCTCAACTAGGAGGGAAACGGCCACTAAGAATCATTGTTTCCTATGCGATTACTTTCTCTTGATGATGGTTTTTGGTTTAGGGGACACATCAGACAGTCTGCAAGACTTGTTCCTGACAGGGGACCTTATGCAGTGCTGGGGATTAAACCCAAACCCAAGTCAATTTTGCACACTAGATGAGTATCCAAATCGCAGTAGTATTTCACCAGCCCATTAATTATATAGCTTTTATAAGTATTCTGGATTGATTAAAAAGTCTATTTTACTATTTACACAAGTGTTTTTACTTATTTTTTTTATTTTAATCATTACCCCCACCTATCACACTCCAATGACTTCAGTGTTTAGGTAGCTTCAAGTTCAAATCAGCTTCTAGTTCCAGATCAACTCTTACAGAGTTGATCCAACCTTAAATTAATATTTATATTTGATATGAAAAAAGAATGCGCTTCTCATCTGAACTAATATTGACTTAAATATAAACTTATTTCATTTTTAAATGCATTTAAAATGTCTTGAATGTGCAATATTGCCTAGAGGAGATTACCTTTTCCTAAAATTCAGACTAGAATCAATGCCACCTTTCTGGTGTCTTGGCATTCATGTCAGCTTTTTTAAGCCGAATCATACTGGTTTTCCAAACTCTCAATTCACAGGAAGTGAAATTACCCCAGGCTTGGACTTCGCAGTTGAAAATCAGCTGTTAATTTAAAGTTACTGATGGACACCAAATTTATAAAGGCTATATTCATTTTTATAAAGTCATGTCTTGATTTGGGATTCACCTATTTTATGCTTCCCCACTATTTTTACATATTTAAACTATAACTTACATAATTTTGGCAACATCAATTAGTAGATAGAATCACACAACATTTAACGTGCACCATGAAACTATTTGTGAGACTGGCTATTTATAATTAATTATGGTCTTATGAGACTGACTAAAACCACAGGGCATTTATAGTTTGCTTATTAGAAGATCTCATGGGCTGGCGGTTGCTGGTAAGTATATGAATTTAATACACACAAGGCTCTGGATTAGCTTTTTTATGATTCTCTTGGTCTTTAGCCTCATCATAACAAAACAGCTGCATCCAGTAATAGAGACATAATTTTATCAAAGAAAACAAAACAAAAAAATGGTCCCAGAGATTTCCCAGAAGACTTCATTTCTATGTCATTGACCAGAACGTTATTATCATCGTGGTCCATATTACCATCTGTGAGATTGCAATAAACCTGTTCTATTCCTGAATAAATTAGGCCTGTAACATAATGAAAAAGCTTGAAGTAACTTTTGTTTTAAATACAGAAATATCTAAGAAATAAATGTTTTACAAGCATAGTGACTGGTCAATTTAATCAAGTATTAAATCATTTTGAAAACAAAAGAAAATGTTTGTCACAATTTCATTTGGTTCAGGGCCAAGCATTATAAAATTTGAATATATAAGCTTATCAAAAATATCACAAATTAGGCACATATCCTAAAATCAACTAAAAGCTTTTCTTATTAAACCATATTTTATAAGTACTCCAATTTAATAAATATGTTAAAGAATAATGGCTTGGTTCCTATCTGCATCAAATAGTCCAGAGTTTATTGACCTAGTTCAGACTGAGTAATAAAACGTGCACATAAGTGCGATTAACAAAACTATTGTGAGAATACGTTTATGTAATGAAGAGAAGTGTTTATATTCTTAATTGTCTAAAAAACACTTGATTTCTTAAACTTAATGCCAGTAAGTATAGTTTGTTCTTAGTAGAAAGATTATATTGAAATTATTAGACATTATAAAACATACTATGCACAGAAAAGTAAAGCAAAAATTGTTGAGCAAAATTTAAAAAGCTCATAATTACCTCTTCATAGAAATGTTTTATCTTGTTATTTGTTTTGGGGTAATATTGGTGATGCACAGAATTTACTCCTGGTTATACATTCTGGAATCACTTCTGGTGTACTCAGAAAATCATTTGGGTGCTAGTGATCAAAGCCAGATGTATGCAGGCTCTGGGGATCATACCTGCTGCCTAGAAAAGAACCAAAGTCAGCTTCTTGGAAGTCAAACATCCTCTCCAGCCTCTAGTAATATTTAGTGGATATAGCAGATTAGTTTAAACCAGAAAAGAAATGTGTTTCAAAGTATTTCAATTGCTTTATTATTTTATGTTTGTATTTAAATTGACAAGTTATATTTATCTTTGAATTGCTTATTTTAATTTAACGAATGTGACCTAAAATCTAAGTTAACCCCTACAATGCATTCTTTTTAGATGCTATGGAGTTAATAATATTAAAAATGGAGCTGTACTCTACAAATTTGCATTACTGAAAGATTTATTTTAATTGTAGAGTGGGAGGAATAGTACAGTGGGTAAGACATTTGCTTTGAATGCAGCCAATCTAGGTTTGACTCCTGGCACCATGTATGATTCTCAGAACATGACAGGAGTAATCGTCAATTGCAGTTAGAAGCAAGTCCTGAGAACCTCTGGGTGTGGCCCAAAAGTATTTTAATTAAAATAAACTTGATTTAAGAAAATAACCTCTTCTTATTCTATTCTTGCTGTTGGAAACTTAAAGATATATGGTAGTTTGGAATGGCAAATTGTATTTTCATTATTTCATTATAATCAGTTACACATAAAAATAAGATTTTTTAAGGAACTGATGTCATATATCATTATAAAAATGTAATGATTATTTACTGTCAGTGAAGACAATTGCAATAAAATAAATTTACAATACATAATATATATTAATTTTCAGAATAAAATAAAGTTAAAATTATAGCATTGATAATTGCATATTTTGTCTGATTTTCCAAAATAAGTTTTTTATAATGTGAAAACTGCATTTGAGGGAGCGTCTGAACAATCAATTACTATTGTTAAGGAAAGATGTTCACCTCCATTGTGTGTGGAGAAGAGCATTGAGTAGAGTAATAATATTTTGATGAAGAGAAAAATTATAAAGAGAGCTATAAAAACTTTCAAGAGGAGTTTCTTAGAATATATTTAATAATAAAACTAAGTACAAGTACCGTATCCTATTTGATCATCAAAATAAAGTAAATTATTATTATTATTATTATTATTATTATTATTATTATTTTGCTTTTTTGGGTCACATGCGGAAATGCTCAGGGGTTCTTCCTGGCTCTGCACTCAGGAATTACTCCTGGCGGTGCTCAAGGGACCACATGGCATGCCTGGGATCAAACCTGGACCGGCATGGGCCAGCTGTGTGCTCGGCAAATGGACTATCTCTCCGACCCCAAGTAAATGATTATTAATCATTTACCTTTCTCACTCTTTCACAGAGTTCTCAAGGAAGACCTTTCAATTATACTTAATTTATTTTAGTTTCTTTAGGAATACTTGCTAAAGTGTTTAGGATTTATGATTTGACCAAGTATTGTCTTTGTAACTTAGAATTTTACAATGGTGTTGCCAAATGTTGATGTTTTCTAAAAATGGGGTTTTATTGTAAACATTTTTAAATACAACACAGTCAATATAAACTTGAAACAATAATGTAATTTTGTTAGCTTTATCAATAACTTCAGGACTATAATGTACCTAAGAAATGCATATCTGGTAATTTGAATCTTGATATTTAGCAGTCTTTCACTTCCGAAACCATCTCATTTTTTGGAACTTTTTTTCTTTTGAAAGTGTGAACAACTTTTATCATACTTGCAGTCCAATTTCCACTCTCATTGGTGTAATGAGTGTGGTAAGAAGTTAGATATGATGATTAATATTTAAGCATTATAGAAATATCCTTCATTCCATTAAACTCCTGAAGACATCCTAAATTCAGTGTGATGCTCTTTATTTTGACTACACCAAGGCATGAAGCAGTTTTGCTCTCAAGTTGATCCAACAGCAAAAAGGGAGAGTATTTCACAAGTGTAATGCTAAGCTTTCAACCTTGAGTTCTAAATTTTTATTGATTCCGTATTTGCCTTTTTGTCAGCTAGCATCGCTTTAAAGTCCAGATCCCACATTGAATATTAGGGGAAAATTCTTTTGGTACATTTATGTAGCAGGTCTTCACCACTGCACAAGAGTGATTGCTTCTAGTTATTTAAACATTTAGTAGGTAAATTATAGTTTATTATGCATTTTATAATACTTTAAACAAAATTTACCTTTAAAGAAATTCAGATAACTTATAATTCAGTATTTAATGCATAAAAATTGGACAACTATGTTTGAGGTTAGTTTTGTCACATTTACATCCTAACAACTGCAACACAATTCTTGAATAGTTTATATTTGAATTTGAAAGTTTGAAATGTTTTTGAATTATTTATTCTATAAAACAAAGCTGGAAAAGAATAATGAAAAACATGGCATTAAATAGGAATTTTTCAACTTCAGTTTAGAATAAATGAGTCTAATATCTACATTTCTTGTATTAAAAAAGCACTTTAAATAAAAAACATATTGAGGGGAAATAGACAGACCTTTGGGCACCCATTTTCTGCTTCTATTTTTGTTTCTTGATTCTACATTATTTCTTTCTAAATATATATTACTTATAAATTTAAAAGCTGTAAATAAATATCAAGTTGGAGGAAATTATACTTAAACTGTGTAACAATATCTGTATCTAATGTATATACATACATTTTAATAAAATTTTGCACCATTTTCATATTTTTAGTATCACTTGCTATAGTTAGAAGCATGAATGTTTTATTACTATATGTTTTCACTACAAAGTTATTAAACACTACCACTTCACTACAATGGGTTCCTAATTTGTTTATTGGGGGTGGACTTAGGAGGTACTCATGGTTCTGCTTAGGTCATCACTCCTAATGATGCTGAGAATCAACCTAGGGCCACACACAACCCAAGGACTTATCACCACATTTTAATCTCTTTTTTGGATATCTACTTGTTAGGTTAAAAAAAAAAGTAAGTCCTTCTCTGCTTCACAATAGTTCCAAGTTAGTAGGAGTGACTGACAAATTATATGTCAGTTATAGATTCATATGATAATGTAGGAATTAAAGAATATATATGAAAACTATAGGTAACAGGCAGGAAAAATAAAAGAAAATTCTCTATACCATCTGCTAATGGAGTAATCATTAGTGCTTTCTTCACACTTTGTAGACTTACAGCTCAGAAATGGTAGGAAAGTTCAAATTAGCCTCTAGATTAAAAATAGGCCTACTTTTTCCACAAGACAGATCTTATTTTAAATAGGATCCTGAAGCTCATAAAATATCAGATAAAAAAAATAGGCAGAACATTTCTTCTAAATTGGTTTAATAATGCCTTTAATACCTTATAATGCCTGTAATACTTTTATAATGAGCACTGGGATTGTCTTGCAAGCTCTTGTAATAGCACCAATGTGCACTTGCAAAGACTCAAAACACTTCACATTGTATAGGACCCTACAATTAAATTATAGTCCTGAAGTGATTCAGCAAACATTTATTGATTCCACATTTATTGAAATCCTTCTATATCAAAATCTCATTGAAAACAATGGTGAATAAAAAAGTTGCATTTGTAAAGAAGTTTAGAGTCTACTAAGAACTACTGGCAGAGAAATAGATAAATCAAGGGCTGGAGTGATAGTCCAGCGGGTAGGGTGTTTGCCTTGCAAGCGGTCGGCCTGTGCCGGCCTGGGTTCTATCCCTGGCATCCCATATGTTCACCCGAGCATCGCCAGGAGTAGTTCCTGAGTGCAGAGCCAGGAGAAACCCCTGAGTATTGCCGGGTGTGACCTCCCCCAAAAAAAAGTTAAAAAAAAACACAGTGGAAATTTTTATGAGAGTGCAGTATTCGATTATTTGAAATAGACAGTAAAGACAGAAATCAAATCTTAAACTCTGACCTATAGAACAAGGAGTTACCTATTCAAGAAAGAAAATAACAACAGCAAAAAATAATGCAAACAGCAGAACAAAGAACTCTTCAAAAGGCCTTGATTCAAGAAAAGAGGAAAAATAGAGCATGCCATTTTCAAAAAAGTTAATTAAGGAGATTTTAATTTAGTTGGATCAATAAGTGCTCATACTGGGGGTAGAATTCAGAGGTTGGCCAAGTAATCAGAAGACTAAACATGCTGATGTTTGCAGATTATTTAAAGACATGTGGACTTTCATATTGAAAGCAATAGAAACACAAACAGTATTTAAACTCTCTTATAATCAGAGTTCTGCTGCTTGCCACCCCAATATAGCCTCAGAAGAATCCAGAAGAACCCCACACCATGATGGCAACCAGTTTCAACATCCAGACTCTACAGCTTGTCAGAGTTTCACCCAAGAGAAAAGTCAATCTCAAGTCGGCCAGTCAGAGCCCCACCCTAGAGAGAAGCCTATTTAAAGCCCAGGAATACTGGTCTCAGTGGCTAAAGTCACGAGCTTCCACGGAGATGGAGCTGGTGTCTCTTTCCCCTGCCTCTTTCCCATCCGAGAGGTCTGGTGGACCCAAATATGAATTGCTTCTGGGCTGGTGGCCATGAAACAGAGTCACAGATACATGGGGCAGAGTTGCTACCCACTCTCCCTGTTCCATGTGGTCACTTTGAGGCTGTGAGATTCATCAATAAATGAAAGAACTGAGAACCTATGTACCAAGAGTATCCCACCTGCACGGCTGAACCTGGCAAGCTACTCATGTCATATTCAATATGCCAAAGACGGCAACAGTAATAGACCTCATTTCCATGACCTGAATGAATGGTTTGAGACTCTTCCTCCCTAGAGCAAGCAGAGGCCCTTGGGCTACACTAGGACAAGAAAGGGACTAATGGAGATGTTACTGGTACCCACTTGAGCAAATCCATGAACAATGGGAAGACAAGTAATATAAGACAAGTGATAATCAGAGTTCAATTCAGACCAAAAATGATTGACTATTTGTAGAGAATATATTTTAGGACTTCAGTTCAAGAAGGTAGGCAAGTATCTATTAGAACTTACTATTCTACCACAGTTGCTATATTACATCTATTTCAAGTAATGATCAAAATATATTTGTTAGAAATCAACTCATGTTCCTTAGTGACTAACAGTTAGAGGCTGAAGTGATATTTACCCTTTTATTTAAACCTCATAGTTTACGAAGTTGTTCATAATTTAATTGCCACAAATATTCAGTATTCCAACAACAACCTGCCACCAATATGATCTAGTTTGTGCATCACAATGTCCTAATTTTCCATTTTCCTAACTAGTCCACAAGCCTGCCTAGCAAGCACAAACTAATTATTTTACATTGCTTGTTACAATTAAATGGCTAATGGAATTATCAAAAATACTAATGTAAAAAAGCTTGTAAATTGTTATAGCTCACTAGGAAGTTATTAAATCCTTTTATGAGGGTTTACTAAGGATTTTGCTGCTAGTTGATCTTATGTGTTGAAACTTTTATTTATTGAGCTTCCTATCAGGAAGTCAGTATTGTAGAATTAGGAGGTGTTGCTCTGAATCTTCAGATTATTTAAATGTCCATGAGGTTACACAGCAGAGGTTGTGGGATGTGGATGTGGCAGCCTGGGGTTCTGGAACTATGGGGGTGGGAGAGGCTACCTGCCGCCATTCCCAGAAGACCCCAGAGTTTACAGTCTTAAAACCAATGTACATGGAAAGTTAGGCAGTTTGGTATCTTGGCAGAGCTTAGCCATGAGACAGCAGGATTGGGACTCTTGCATAGTGGTAGCTTTATCACTGTAACACTGTCTTCCCATTCATCATCGATTTGCTAGAGCGGGCACCAGTAACTTCTCCATATGTCCTGTCCCATGCAAGTAGAGCCCAAGGGCACCTGCTTGCTCCAGGAACATAAAGAGCCTCAATCCATTCCATCAGGCCATGGGAATTAGGTCTATAACTGTTACTGGTATTTGGCATATCAAATGCGACATGGGTAGCTTGCCAGGCTCTGCCGTGCAGGTAGCATACTCTTAATAGTCATCTCTAATCCAGCTGACCTGCTGGGTGGAGTTCTGACTAGGGGAAGTCCGGATGTGGAAAATGAGGCCCTCATTGAGTGGGGAGTCGTCTGTCTTGTTGCGAGGCTCTGCTGGGGTGGCGGGCCAGGGGCTAGAACCTGCCATCAATTCCGGGTGCCTCTTGAGTGGCTGGGCACAGGGGAGAGCAAGTAGCAGCTCTGCCCATGTCTGTGAGTCTCTGGATCAGCATACCTGGGCCCAATTTAAAAAAGACTGCCGCAGGGTGGATCTCAATGAGCCGGGCTGTGATAGGCTCGTCTGCTGGATGGAGTTCTGATGAGGGGGAAGTCCAGATGTGGAAAATGGAGGCCCTCATGGAGTGGGGGTGGGGGTCGTCTGGCTTGTTGTGAGGCTCTGCTGGGATGGCGTCAAGGGCTAGAACCTGCCATCCGTCCCGGGCGCCTCGTGAGCTGCTGGTTACAGTGAGAGCGAGTAGCAGCTCTGCCCCATGTCTGTGACTCGCTTCTCGGCCTTTGGGCCAGTGGTAGCTGTAGGGGGTTGAATTAGGCTTCAAGGGTTCTAGCAGCAATGAGACTTAGCCCACCCCATCCTGAGGATGCCTAGAGTTTTATGCTGAGAAACTGATGCACCAGTATTTTTTGCAGCTTGTTAATCTCTTCCAAAATTTAATTGTGAATCTGTAAAACTGGGTTAGTGGATAAGCCCATATAGTAACTGTTGAGGAATGTTTTGTAGTTCATTATTATGACCTCCCAGTGAAGTTTATTCTTGTGTATATTAGCTACTGGAGTACCCAAGTAGCTCTGGGACCCAGAAACACAAAGATGTTAGAGTGCATTAACTTTCAGATTCAAACATATCTTGGAAACAGGAGATCTGATTTTTCTAGTATCTACATGGAGATTCAAGTAGAATTGAAACAGACATTTCATAAATTCCAGTTACAAGATTTTTACATGGTTCTTGTGTGGATCATAAAATGTTGAATTATATTTGGAGATGTGGGAATCTCATAATTGAAGCAATGGAAAGGGATGGTATAAAGTGAGAAAAAACAGAGTTTGAAGAAAACTGATAACATGAAAAATAGGAAGAAGTTTCTCATAAAGTATTCTGCCCTGTGGATAAAGAAGAAACTCTACCTGGATTTATAGTTTCAAAAGAATAAAGATGTGCAATGTTGCTCAGAGAGTGGGTAAAATAAAAAAAGTATATTTAAAATTAGTAAAAAATTCGAGCAAAAAATTCAGCAAAGGAAAATTGGAGAGTATAAGATGAAAAACAAAAGATTGATCAGTTGATGTGTTACTCTTGTGAAAGGGTGACAAAGAGATGAAGCAGTTGGGACAGTAAAGATAGTTGAATGAAGACTTTTCTATATTTTTGTGTTGTAATTAACAAGAGCATGCATTGTTTTAAAATTCTCATGGAAAATAACTGGTAAAAGAAATAAATTGAACTATTTGAAGAATCCATTTATGACAATTCATGAAATTTAGTTTTACTGGAGAAAGTTGGTTCAGGGATTTCACATGCTTATTTTATGCCTCTAAAAGACTGTATTGAGAAATTTCCTATAACATTCAGAATTTTGGTTTTACTTGATCATTTAAAGGATTTGACAGGTTGTTTACCCAATAGCATTAGGAGAAATGGTCGTGGTGGCCTAATAGTTAGCAGTATATCTTTTAGAGGAAGTAAATATAATGATTTTGTTCAATTCATTGTTCACTTTGGGTCTGGACTCAATCAGTGTTTAAATTTCACACAGTAGACTAGCATAATAGTAAAGTAATAACATAATTCTAGTATTATAACATATATAATAAATAAGATGCAAGAACAATTATAGAATAATTAGAAAGGACCAGAATATAGGGTTTCAGAAAAGTAGAATTTTAATAAAAGTGCAGAAAGGAAGGCAGTGAGGACAAAAATATTTAATTCTCTACTTGCAGAAAAAGCTGAAAGCTTCTGGACTAAAATTAACAGCACTACTGAGTCATGACAAGCTCTTTGAGAATAGCTGATATTTAGGAAGAGTTTTGATGAGAGCAAATAGTTTGTAGGAATAAAGCTAAAATGCCCGTATTTTGGCTTTACTCCTATCGTTAACTGTTTGCAATAGTCAATATTATTGGAAGATAATTTAAATATATATTAGTACCATTTCTAGTTATTCTAATAATTTCAAATGCAAAGGAGCAACTTTGGTATTTCATGCAGCATTCTGGGTGCTGTAAATGAAGAGCCACATTTATCTTTATCCTTAGACTGGAAAGAAAATGCTCTCCATTTTATTTTATTAAGATTAATCTTATATTACATTATTAATTTTAATAAATAGTGAAATTTTATAAAGAACATGATTTTCACTAAATATTCCTGAAATCATCAGCTGTGAACTGGTCAAATAATTTATATCACCTCAGATTAAATTAATTAATGAAATGTTGAAATGCACATAGTGGTCCAATGCTATCCTACTGAGAAATAGATGTTTCTGCTTGAACTTCTTTGCTTTGAATTTAAAAATTGTATAAGAACACTGACTAAACACAAAAATAATCACATGAATAAATTATTAGCAACAAATACTAAAAATAAGATACAGCTGTTTTCTATATAATTATATATCTGTATATAGATTTACATCTACTCATATACATTATGTGATAAAACTGTTTCAATTTTGTTATCACTGTTGTAGGAAATACTGATGTATCTTCTTTACCGAAAAATTTATTATTGTGTCTTTTTATGCTGATTAATGCATGTAAGGAGGCAGGTATTTTCTATGCACCTGATGTTTAATTATTTACATCAACAATTATGTTAAGGCAAATTATTAAAGATCAAAATATAAAAGCAAAACAGAAAGTAACCTTATAAGTAGATTAATGGTGTTGTGCAAGTATTAAGCTACTATTAATTGAATATTCGTATGTAATAATGTCATTTCCTGTCACACTATATTACAAACTAGTGTACTGTAAGATCATGAACCGTAGGAAGCTGACATTTAAAATATTTAGTCAGCTTTTCCTGTGGGAAAGGAAAGATTAATGAATTAATACTATGTAGTATGTCCTTGGCTCTATAAATAATTTATTTCATATCTCTAATCTGTTATCCTTGCTTATCAAATTAAGAGATACTTCATTGAAAATTAAGTCAAACTCAAGATATAAAAACAATTAAAATTGTTGATGGAGCAATAGAGAGTATTTGTACTTTGAAGCTTCACATATATTCATTCTCTATGCTGCCTAAGGAGTCCATTCTCTCTACACCAGAAAAAGAACTCCTGGTGGTATTCATGAGAACTGAATTTCTGTGATGATAATTAAGTGTACTTTCTAAATTAATTATCATACAAACTTAAGTCCCATTTTAATGCCCTCTTTATTAGTAATAAGCCTGATATGTAATTCACTTTGTTTCTCATCTGATTTCTCCAAGATAAGAAGTAGAAAGCAAGTTCCATGTCCACAAAGGGGAGAGCTGTAATTTGCTTTGGGTACATGAAAGGAATTCAGCATTTAATCTAGCAGTAGGGACTTCAAGCAGATTTCCCAGTAATGTGGTTTAGTTTATATTTACTGAAAACTTATCTGTCTCTTTAGACTGGGTTAGAGTAACCCTGGTTTAACTAGCACAATTTTTGCTATTCATGTTTAATCAATAAATTGTTACCATTTATAGTCCATCAATAAAACATTTAAATCAAATATAAATATATCGCACACTGGTTAAGTCAAGCTATAAATAATTTTGATGTTGAAGCAAATTAATAAATATTTTATTGCCTTTTTTTTCTAAAGGCAATATATGATTCAGTCCACAAAAATTTTAAAAATGTCTAAATCTTTTCATAACTCATCTTCTTGGTCCAATGGAGGGAGGATGCTGACATAGGGAGTGAGTTAGGAGATAAAACATTGACTACTTGAAAGTGTTATGGAAAACTTTGTAAACAATGTACATAAATAATATATAAGTGACTAAACTAATCAATTAAAAGTAATCAAGTCTAGATTTCACAGACTAGCAATCTGTCACTGAAACTTGCTTCTTCTAGGAACCAAAATAAATTTCAAACTCGAAACTTGAACTACACCTCTTTTTTCAATTTAAGAATTATGAAACATAGAAGCAGATACTAGAAATCTAACTATGTTATACAATGAAGCAATTGAATATATATAATTCCTCTACTGTTGTAAAAGTTCCTTAAAAGTGTAACTATAAATATTAATGAATACATAAAATAAGCATCATTGAATTTATCGCTTGTCACTTGTCTTCCCGTTGTTCATTGATTTGCTCGAGTGGGCACCAGTAAATCTCCATACATCCCGTCTCATGCTAGAGTACCCCAAGGGTATCTGCTCACTCCAGGACCATGAAAATACTCAGACCATTCCTTCAGATCATGAGAATGATATCTGTAATTGTTACTGTTTTTTTGTCATATCAAATATGGCATCGGTAGTTGGCCAGGCTCTGTCGTGTGAGTGGTATACACTCAGTAGTAGGCTCTTATCTTGTGCATTTACTGATGAACCAATGGCATTACTTTTTGTGTGGAGCTCTGACAAGCTGTGGAATCCGGATGTTCAAAATGGTGGCCCTCATGGTGTGGGGGGGTTCCTCTGGCTTCTTGAGAGGCTCCATTGAGATGGTGGGCCAGGACTAGAACTTGCCTTCTCTCCCAGGCGTGTAATGATCAGTTAGCACAGAGAGCCAGTAGCAGCTATGCCCTGTAAAGAATCAACTAATCAGTGTATAAATGTGAAAGATCCTGGAAAGGACCTGGTCCTAACTTCCATTATTGTCTAAGAGTGGCCATGTACCAGGGGAGCTGTGGGTCTGGAGTGTCTCTCCTCCAGGGTTGCTGGCTCTGGTAGCTGGGAGCTTGCAGCCACACCTGCCAACATGGAGGTGGAGGAATGGGAGGAGGAACCCAAATCCCTCTCCAAGTCTAGCCAGCGTGTCCCCCTTCATGTCTGAGCGAACCCTTGAGCTATGGTGGACTCATTGCAATATATAAGAATCAATGAAATATATTTAATATGCTATGAAATATAAATAATATCAAGAAATTTGCTTCAAATTCAAATTTTCCTCTCCATTTGTAAGGCTGAATAGTTTTGTTAGGAATACTCTGATTTATATTACATATGGAAGGTTTCTCAGTTCATTATGCAAATAACTTCAAGATCCTGATAAAACTAATACTTTTTTCAATGTTGTTTTGGAAAATCCCAAATCAAAGAGTTTAATTTGTAAAGCTAAATTTTCTGAACCCCCATTGGAGTGGCCCTGGTGACCCCAAGCACTATAGGGAACAAGAAGTCCTTCATTGAAGAAGCAGAGCATTACTGTGCCTAATTTGCACAGCTGGGCTCAGAATCACTGGGACGGATACCCAAATACTATGAGCTCTAATTAGGACTGACTTCTAAAATAAAACTCCAAATTAGAAGGCTATTGTATAAGTTGCCATATTATATAATTTATATATTAAACTGATACACACATACTTGTATATTATATGTATAATATTATTATGTATGTTGTATATACATATATAATATGTTTCATATATATTAGATAGTAAAGATTTTTAAAAAGAAGCATTTGAACTGATGCCATATGCTGGGAAAATTGGCTATTATATCCTACACAGAATTTATTTAGGTATGCTTAACAAGGAGGAAGGGATGCAGGAACATCATTTAAATAAAACAGATTTTATTTATTTGGAATTCTGATCTTCCCACCAACAGCACCAGAGGAACTTATATCTTCCTATTGAAATCCTAGGCCTTCCCTAAGATAAATGGTTGTTTTTGTCACAAGAGAGAGAATAGAACAAAAGTTTACTGTTATAAGTGATCTGAGTATTAGTACGTATTCCACTACTATAATTTCCAGCGGGTGGAACTAGTAAGCAAGAACACTTAAGTGATAAATAATTTATCATATAAAATTTTAATTATTGAATTAAAAGACAAAGTTCATAAAGGATTTTATCTTTTAGAGTGAGATTCATGTTTCGAATAAACTATCGCATAAAACAATGCTAGATTGATCCTATAGTCTAAAATATTACAAGATATTGTCTGTTCATTATCAAACGACAAATCTTTCACTAGAACTTCAAAACACATTTTTCTCTTATTTTAATAGCAAATATAATGTTATCTTTGTTTTTATTTGATGGCCAGGAATCTCAGAGACAAATATATGATCTGTTCTTAAAAAGTATTCAAAATTTTTACTCAAATGAATTAATTTATATGTATACATATATCAATGTATATATACACACATGCATATATATCAAAAGTGAATACATACATATTAAAGTTATATATATTTATATATAGTTTCTATTTTTATAATATGCTTGATACTACGCAGCCTTATAGTCTTAATTTCTGCCTCAATATTTTATTTTTATTTACATAGTTGTTTTCATAATACATTTGTTACATAATACAGTGGTCAATGTTTGAATATCAATTCAACCACTAAAATGACCTTGTTTCCACCACTGTCCCCTTTTAACAAACCATCTCCATACCTGTCCCTTTAAGTTGCCATACAACGGTTTATTTTATGCTGTAAAGGAATCATCAAAAATGCTCAGTAAAAGAAAAGATGTGAAAACTGTTATATCTCACCACAGCATTGTTAAATCCTTCTCTAATGATTTACTAAATTGTTTGTTACTAACTGAACCTTGCTGTTGCTTTGTTTCTTCAATTTAGTTTGTTTCTGTGCTACTTTTAATTTTTACTTAATATGCTCTTACTGAAATTTTAGAATTGATGAAATTAGAGCTGTCCCATAGCCATGTATTCGGCCATGAGGTACAAATACTTAAGTATCTATATTCTTGGCCAATGGGGTTAAAACATCCTCAAAGTTCTCAGTTTGGACACAGAGTGTAACAATTATTTTGAGGGTTGATAGCTCTGCAGAGAATTTGAATCAAGTGGTGGAGTGGAGCCATTGTCATGGGTTGTGGGCGAAGCTGCCAGGTTTCTGCAGAGTGGGACTATGCCCAGACACTCTCAAGAGAGTGCAGGAGTTCTCAGCCTGGGGATCTGCACGTACATGAATTTTAGCTGCTTAGCTTGCATTCCCTTAGAAATTGAGTTGTGAGTTGGTAGAACAGGGCCCTGTGGATAAGGCGACATGGCAATAGTGGGAGGTGAGCATGTTTGCTAGGACTTCCAGAAGTGTGGTGGGAGGCTGCCTACCCACACTCCTTTATAGAACCTAAAGTTCTCTCCTGAACAGCAGGAATACCTGAATTTTTTTGTGGTGTTGTGTCTCTGTAGACAGTTTTAGCAAAATGGTGGCAGTAATTACTTCATAATATTCATTTTTCTGAGTAGGAAATTTAATTAAGTCTAAAATTTATTTAAGGTATAACTAAGATATGGTTTAAAAATGATGATCACTCTCTACCTGATCTTTTCCCCTAAGACAATGTTCCCAAATACCATCTCTTGGTGGGAGGAGATGGTTCAGAGAGTAAATGCAACAGATTGTAGGGGACACCTGATGTCATGAAACTCTAAGGAAGAAACAATAGCCTGCAAATGTAGCAATCACATACCCAGTCAGTGAAGCATGCAAAAGAAAAGGGGTACAATAAAGGAAAAATTGATTCCATAAAGAAAAAAATCTAGATTAAATGAAAATTTTATGCCTTATAAGAAGTTTCTTAAAGATCAGTGAGTTTCTAGAGTTATAATATTTTTGCACTTAGAACAGAGGGAAAAAATCTATACTTTTCACGAAGAAAATAGACATATATGTATATGTTGTTAGAAAGGAAGAGAGAATATGTGGAGAATACAATATTTCAGTTTTTTTCAAATAGTATGTTTTGTCAAAAATTTGTCCCAGCATGTAACCTAAAATACTCTTGGTTTATATTTATTTAAGAACCAAATATCCCTCTGAAAACAAGACTGTTGATAAAGTATTCACAATTTCTCATGGTGCATACAAATGACTTGCAGGAATGAAAAGTTTGAAAATGATATGGAAGTTCATTCATTCATTCATTTATTCATTTGTTCGTTCATTCATTCATTCATTCATTCATCAAATGTAGGTTAAGCAAATGCTTAGCACTAGACTAAAGGCTATGGACACAGTAGCAAACAAAGGTTAAAATATTTGCCTTTTTTGGCCTAGACTTCAAGTGGGAGAGGAAACACTGCATGCATTAATCATTGCAAACAATTCAATGAGAACAATATTCAAAGGTCCTCAATGTGATGGAGACAAAAAGTTAAGCAGAAGATGCTTAAGAAGTAATTCCAATTTATTTTATTTTATTTTATTTTATTTTATTTGGAAGAGGGTGGATCATAGCACTGTTGCCCAGGTGATATCCCCTTTTTAGTGCTTGAATTTCAGTGCTCGATGTGCTCAGGGGACCATATGTTAATCAGAATCAGACCAGGATAGCCTTTATGCAAAACATGCCAATTAGCTGTCTCTCTGAGTCAGTCAATTCCAAATTTTTTCTGGAGCTATCAGGGCCTGGGAGAGTTCCCTGGATAAGACCCTTGAATGCAGATAACCTGACTTTTTATCCCAAACATCACATATGGTCCTTCAAGTCTACCAGGTGATCTCTGAGCACAAAGTCAGGAGTATGTCCTGATTAGAGCTCTGTTTGTTCCCCACCTCAAAAGGAGCACACAGATACCTAAAATTTTAAGACAAATGTCAATAAATTAGAAAAAAATTCTAGGAATGAGAGTCCCTGACAAGCTGTATTTACTAGGCTAGAGAGTTTACCTTCGTGAGGCTGTCCCAGATTTGATTCCTGGTACACCATATTATTCTCCTAACCCCATCAGGATTGATTCCTGAGTGCAGAGACAGGAGATATTAGAAACTATTTAGGGATAAAATTAATGAAGATGTGTGTTCCCAAATAATAGGACAAAATAAAGAAGTGAAGGAAATGCCCAAAAGAAAAGTTTTAGTTTTATACACACTGGGACATTTTAGAAGGTATAGTCTATTAAATGTTAGGAAATTAAGAGGATGTTGTGTCTGATAAGCCAGAAGCAGAGATTGTTTCCAGAAGGAAGATAATTTTATAGTATGTCTGCAATGAAGTTGTGTCCCATAACCAAAGACATTTACATTTAAAGTAAAGTATGGTGTTTTAGTTGTGGTTGCAGTGCCGGGCTGTGTTGACAGGTGGCAATCAGGGAGACAGGCATATCTACACCCAGGGCTCTGCCCCATGGGCTCTGGTTGGTTGATGGTCTGACATAGTAAAAGACTGAGTCCTCTCGGTTGAACCCAGCGTCACACCAAGCTACCTGTGGTGTATTTGATATGCCAAAACAGTAACAATAATGGACCTCATTCTCAATGAATAGAGACGTTACTGGTGCCCGCTTGAGCAAATTGATGATCAACAGGAAGAGAAGAGAAGTGATTTGGTATGTATGCATTTAATTGTGAATAGATGTAATAAGAATTTTTGTTTTTATTGTTTATTTAAACAATAGCTGGGCCTCATCCATAATCAGTGCTTATTCCTGGCTTACTCAGTGTTTAGTGATCACTCCTTAACACTGGGAGCAGCATAGGCTCTGAGAATTAAGCTTGGTCATTCAGGTGCAAGGCAAATTCCTGAACTGTGCTCTCTTCACCTTTTGATGCTTTAAAAAAATTCATGTTAATATAAAATAATTTGCACTACTGACTTCATATATTCAATTATCACAAACACATATGGTGCCCTCGAATATAAAGACAAAATGGAGAAATTTTTCTTAGAATGAATACATTAATTTTGTATTGTATAAATGTGTTTTGAGGTCACACATGACTATGCTCTGCGCTTACTCCTGGCTCTGCACTCAGGAATGCACTACTGGAGGAATGCATGTGCTGCATACAAGGCAAAGGATACACCTGTTGTGTATTCTTTCCGGCCTCTATGGTGTAAGAGTATTTCAGTGTGTTAGAATTTTGAGGCAGACATTTTTATTGTTACTGCGTATCATTATTCAATATGATATCAGTTTGTCAAATTTATGGAGGAATAAAGTGGTTCAATGACTATAGTAGAGGGAATTGGTGTTTTGATAGTGACTGTAGTATGCTCACATATGCCTTGAAGATGCATAAAAATGAACCCCCAAAAAAGACAATAGTGAAATCAGTGTCTCCACAAGAAATTAAATGACAACTTTTTGTTACGAAAGAAGAAACAAGAAGGATAGTAAATGCCATGGTAACCATAGCTAAAAAGCTCTCAATGGTAGGTTTTAAGTTTCTAATAGAGAATATATTTTGTCCCAATCACAAAGTGTTGTAATTATTTAGTAGTGGAAGTTAATTAGAGTTGCTGTGGAGAATATCCCCAATGTAGACAGAATTTATATCATGCATACCTAAAAATAGTAAAGCTTAACATTAAGCTTTACTTATCATTAAAACACCAAAAATGTTCATAAAGCAATTTGAATTTAAATATCAGTTCTTTGAAAGTCATAGTAGCTAAACATATTAATAAGCATATATTTATAATATAAGATATTGAGGTCAATATATTTGGGTAATGTATGCCACTATAATAAGAACACAGTTACAGACTTCTATTATTTATATGTATATATGTATATATATTCCTTTTGTATATATTCCTTATATAGTGTACATCTCATATATTTTATGAAATATACATTACATATTTATATGCATATATAATATTGGCTTTTCGGCTCACACCTGGCCATGATCAAGGTAACTCTTGGCTCTGCACTCAGGAATTACTCCTGGGGTTCTAGGAAACCATATGGGATGTGGGGCATCTAACCTGGGTCAGAGACATATAATGCAAATACTTTACCCACTTTACTAAACTCCACCCCTAAATGGAATATTTTTAGACAAAATTAAGACTAAAGAATAAATGAAAGGCTAATGCAAGTAGACAATTTTAGTATAATATTTAAAGGAAAATACATTAAATTAAGATAATAAAATTGTGGTAAGATCAGATTATCATGTGGTGCACTATTTCATGATAAAAATTCATTTTAATAAAATTCATTAGAGCATCAGGATTATAGGAAATTACTTTGACTAACCATTAATATATACTCTGAACACACTTAATATAACACTATTGTTTTAATTGTATATATGTTTTTCAGTACTTAACTGTAAATTCTGGTTGATATTGAATAAAGTATAGATAATTGATAGTTATGGAAGGGAATAAGCAGTGCACAGTTTATTACAAAGAATGCATTATATGTTCTCTGTATCTTTAAGAACACTGAGAAGTTTAAAGAAAATATATCAGAAGAACCAATAAAGGACCTTCTTTAGGGGAAAGTAATCAGCTCTTCTTAAAAGAAAGCAGAACAATGCAGCGTTCTTAAGCTGGCAACATCACTCCTCCTTTTCATAGTTTGGTTTGCCCTCTTACAAAGTAACACTCTGGCATCCACATTAGAATTAAAACTGACAAGGCATCTCTTTCATCCCAGGCTGCCAAAACCCCTCACTAATAATAATTAGCTATTCCTGGCTTTGATCCAAGAGAGTTTAATAAATACTAAAATGATTCTGGGTCTCAGCTGCATTTCTAGCTTCAGCTATGAAGTGATGGGGTGGGGCAGGCGATGGTGGGGAGAGAACACCAATCTATGGAGAATGATATTTGCTGAATAGGATTAATACAGTAAAAGGATTACTTAGTTGTCCATTAGTGAATGATTTATTTAGGTGTACATTGTTTTACAAAGCATGCTTAGAAATGCTCTCAGATAGGCCATATTATAGCATTTGCTTCTAAAATTATTACAGAAAATTTGTTAATATATAGATAGTATTATTTATTATTTGATAATTATTAGAAAAAGTAACTTTAATAAGTATTAAATGTATTAAATATGCTGTCAATAGAACATTTATCTTAGCAGGAAAATACATTTCATATTAAAAGTTGTTTCCTAGGAGATGCAGTTTGTGGTGATTAACTGGTTGAAGATGAATCATGATATCCAAGTCTATGCATTGGAATGGTATGTACACTATTAAAGGACTATTACTTTTGAATTTTTATTTTATTTAATTCAAGGTCAACATAGTCTGTTTTAGGAGACTTACATTTTCTGTGTCCAAGGGTAGACTGGCCACTTCTGTTGAAAGAAAAAGTGATTTATGTGGAACTGAATGGTTTGGTTTTTAGTTCCAGTCACTCACCCAAGCAGATAAGTTACTTTCATGTCTCAATTTACCTACTATCCAGAAATTTAGTAGCTATTTACCTACTATCCAGATATCTTCAGAAGAAGAGTCACGTCTCCTTGTGTACTATAAAATCCTAACCTGAGCAAATACTGATCCAGCTTGTCCTAACGTGAATATAAAAAACATGGCATATGAATGAGTTTGTCTGATTTTCCTTGAGAGCTTTCTCTACCTGTTTTTCTAATTTGAAGGAAACAAAGATGACATTTGGGGCCTTATTTCAAGACCTTAAATCTCAGGATAATCCTCTTCTATCTTGCCAACAAATGAAATATGAGAGTTTGTTTTATAAAAACTTATTTAAGAAATGAAGAGTGAAAAAACCTTCACCTAACTAGAACTTCTCTTTCTATTCTTTCTACTGAGTAAAAGACTTTGATACTACTCACATAAATCTTGACTAGAAAATATAAAAACATTTTACATGATTTTTATAAGAAAAATGAATTAATATACCACTGGGATAATTTAACTAACTTTAAAACACATTTTCTGTATAAGTATAATCAACAAATGTATATATATATATATATATATATATATATATATATATAACAAAATTAGTATATTGAAACATATTTGAGTTTTTGGCCACATCCAACAGGGCTTAGGATCTCCTATCACTGCACTCACAAATCACTCCTAATGGTGCGCATGGGGACCATATGTGATGCCAGGCATCAAACCTAGGTTGGATGAGTGCAAGACAAGAGCTCTTCCCTACCCACTTTATTATCACTCCAGTTACCAACAAATTTTTTGACTCCTTATCATAATATCTAATAATTAAAGTAGAAATCATGACTTGTATATTACCAAGAATTAACACACTGCAATCAGGGATTCAGAACATTTATTGCAAGAGCTGAATAATTGTAAATAACGTAGAACTGGCAAAGCAGTAACAAGGTAATTGTTTAGATATTTATTCTGTCAAAATCATCAAACACCCCTCACAAACCGACAAAAATGTACTGCAATAAGCAATGCACCCCTACCCTTTATTTTTCCATTATACTGTGGAAAATGTAAATTTCTATTTACAAAGTAATTTTATTTTTTGGTAAGAACAAATTAACTATCAGATTAGCAAACCTTTTTTTTGTTTTTTATTGATTTTTTAACTGATGTTGAACTGTGGCATTAAGATAACTTTCACTTCTTTCAATAAAGACATTTTGTTGCATGCTATTTATTTGTTTAATCATCTGTCATGCCTTAACAAAAACCTCCTAAGAATGTTCGAATTTGGATTTTTTTGCACGTGCAACTGAGATCTTATTAACATTAGTTGTCACTCTATTGGTTTTACCCAAGTGACAAGATGCTGGTACCTGCCAGGCATTGACCAACTATGATAACAAACAGTTAAACAGCAATAATTAGAGATTTATCCCTTTATTTCCCCCCAACTAGCCTACCTGGAGAATGTTCTGTTACATCATGAAGGCACAACACATTAAATATTTTGTGGCTATGGTCTAACACTTGTGTTACAACAACATTATTGTATATGAGGATCGACACAAACTCCGCCATTTCAACAAAGTTATAGACACACATTTGCCAAATTGAAACTAGATTTGAAGTGATTTTTTCTTCAATATATGCTAATTTTGTTACATTAGTTTTGCAAGAGTGAAAAGTACAGGATATAATATTACTTCTGAAGGAAAACAGGTATCTTTTACCCTCTCATTTAATACTACTAATTAAGTGATTTTACTTTTGCCTGCCTTTAAAATAAGAATGTGAAGAAAATAGGTTCTGAATTTCCAAGCGTTCACAGAAGTTCTTTTTTATAAAAAATTTTCTCTTGTTGATTGCCATGTTTTTTACCAAAATTCATTATTATAAGCTATCATATTAGAAGCAAAATTCCAGAACCCTTTTTAAACATAAGTTTTTGAGATCGTTTAAACAATGTGTGTCAAGACAGACTACTAATGCAGAAAAAATTCACTGAAAGAAACAACAAAAATAAGACTGAGGCAAAGTGAAAAAGAAATAAAAAAAAACCATAAAACACAGAATTATGCTACTCCATTTTAGGTGAACGTTATAAGTACATAAAGGTTGTTAATAATAACTTGCTTCTATTTACAAATACTTTAACACTGATTGACTTACAAGTGTCCACTAACGTTGTTAACAGCACAATAGGTTTAATGCTTATTTTTTAAATTTTTGTTTGAAGTATAATGTCAAGTATAGCAGTCCCAGCACAAATCAATGACAAAAAGAGCACAATTTTCTAACTGGATATGTTTGTCAATCACTCTAATCCATGGAACTTTCTTACTCTCCAAATGCATATTCTATTGTTCATAGCAGCAGTCCAGGGACAAAATAAAACTGTCTTTCTTAAAAAAGAAAAAAAGGCTATTTGCACAATGGAAATATCTTTTGAGAATTTAATCAATACTAGTAAATAAGATCACATTGCTAGTAGACTATTTTCTCTCTTCTGCTGTAAAACACTGTATCCTCCATAGTGCTAATGCAAAGTTATACATATCCCTGCTACAAAGGGCATAGTTGTAGAGATCTATTGAATACATAAAGCTCTGACACACACAGTATTAGCATGTCTATTTAGATTAACGATATTAGGTCCCATATAGCCTTTTCCTTTTTTAGAGCTGGGTGCTCCTTAGGGCTCTCAATAGCACCTCCTGTTTGCTTATAAGACTTCAGGTTTGCCAGAGGAATGTCTGTGATGTGGCCGCCATTGTTGAAATGGCCTTCACTGGAGCCATACTGCTTATGGTCATTGAACTGGTTCTTGTTGCTATCTTCTTTCCAGGCTCTGGTTAGGGTATGTCCATTCACAAGCTTGTCCTTCTTGATCCATTCTTTCTGGGATGCAAAGGTTGACAGAGGTGATTTAGGGTGCTGGTATGGACCCAAGCCAGGAGGCATCCAACAATTATCAGAATGACCCAAAACCAAGCACTCTTGAGTGCACATCTCTGTAGCTTCAGCTAATCCTCTTGGGCCCAGAGGACCATCTGTAGAGAAGGAGAAATGAAAAATAAGTAAATGGTTAGAATTTACATTAAAATGCTTTCATAGAAAATAGTATTATTGATCTTATTTTTATTAAAATTTATATGAATGATAAAAAGTATATGAATAATCCAGAGATATTGTTTGTCATATTTTATGAGTATAGGCATTAAGTACCATTTTTTAGAGATAAGAATGATCTCTTATCAAGTAGAGAGGCAAAGTGCATAGAACCAGGGTGGGGAGGCGGGGAGGGAATCAGGGCACACTGGTGATGGGAAATGCACACTGGTGGAGGGATGAGTGTTGGAGCAATGTATGACTGAAACCCAAACATGAGCATCTTTGTAATTGTATATCTTAAGGTAGTATAATAAAAAATTAATTTAATATGTTACAATACAATATAATACAATGACACTGTATACATTAAAAAAGAGACTGGTATCTTCCTTAAGCTTCATTTCTATATAGAGAAACGGATGCAGACAAATGTGTATAATAATCCTATGATGTATAAATTTTATGACAAACTTTCTCTACCATATCTATTAACATTAGTTTTACTCTAATTCTCATATAAAGTTGTATTTGAGAGTTTACTGGAGGAAGATGGATTTGAATGCAATGTTTAATAATATATAAATACTATTAAGTGCAGGAAAATACATGTAGAAGTACTATATGAATATAGGATCATTTAAATTAAGTATATGAATAGTTGTATATTGGGTTCTGAGTTGCTAGCCTGAGGGCCCAGCTCTTTTCAGCGACAAGTCCCTAAGAGCGGGACCCAGAAGTGGGCCCAGGAAAAATGTTTACACCCAAAAACATCTGTTCTTATCCAAACTTAGGTGAGGCAGGATGTGCCTGGTCTTGGACCACAGGAATATGTAAAACTGTGATTGCTGTCTGTTGCAAAGGCCCAGGATCTTACAAATGTCATGTGATTTGTGCTTGTACCCCCTTCACCCAAAAATTGTATAAAAGCTTAAACTGTGTTCAGTAAATAGGAACTGCTTTCCAGGACCCCCTGCTGCGTTGGTGTCTTTCTTTTCTTTTTTTGGCAGTGGCAAGGCAGTTGCTTCTTCACAAGTCTTTCCCTTTCCTTTCAAGGGATGAAGTCAGGCTAGACCCAAGTCTCACTAATTTGTGCTGGGGGCCGCTGACAACGCCCCGGCATTTTATGTAAATTTGTTCTATAAGAAGTATATGACTTTTGGAGGGTAGATAGGTCATACCTGGTGGTGCTCAGGGATTACTTCTGGCTTTGCATGTAGATTAATCATGGCAGTCCTCAGTGGACTAATGGGATGCCTGGATTGAACCCAGGTTGGCATCATGCAGTTTAAATGTCTTAAATTCTACACTATCACTCCAGCCTAATATATGACTGTTTATGTATGCAAGCACATGCCAATAATATTGAGAAATTAAAAAAATAAATAATTACTGGCCCAAAGAGAAGCAGAGTGGGTAAGGCACTTTCCTCGCATGTGGCACACCAAGATTCAATACCTGGCACCACACATGCTACCACTAGTGCTTCCAGGAATGATCCCTGAACACATAACCAGGAATAAACTTGAGAAATTCTAGGGTGACCACTCAAACCAATAAAATATCTGAATAAAATATAGTAATAAAGTTACTCTGAATCTGCTAAAGGTATCATTGAATTCAAGCAAATAAAGAAGGTTTTTAATTTATAAAGGAAGTATTCAATCTATTCCAGGCTAAATTATTCTCTAAATTTATTCATACATAAAGGCAGTGCTGATTTCCAATTTTAATCAAGTGGACTAAAAAATATTTAAAGAGGAAAACATTTTTATAGACATGTGTCTTATTTTTCGATTATTTTTTAACAGAATACAACATAGTACTTGCAGTTTAGCCATGATATAAAAAGTCTTCTCTGATTACACAAAGAGGAAATCAGCCCTCTAAGGAAATACAATAGCCAAATGTTTAAGAAAAAGGCTGTAAATTTCTTTTTCACCTTGATTAAACAGTCAAGTGTTAAGTGATAGCTAGGAAATAAGGAATTGATTTTAAGATTGAGGTTAAGTGTATAGGCAAGAATGCTCAAGGCATGTAACATTTTCAAAAGCAGAGTCATCAGAATAACAATATTGAAGAAAATAAAGGAAACATACCTTTGAGTTTGCTTTATCAACAGTTAAAATAATTAAGCAATGGGGCATTAGATTTTATGCTATAACCCAGTTGCACTGCTATCATTTTTATGCGATCAATAGTTGCATTATATTTTTATTTTTTGGCATGGCCTATGCTAACATAGTCGCTAATTCTTCCAAGAGTCATTTTAGGTCCCAAGAAACACAATACACTGCCATGTAAATGCATGTCTTATATACAGATCAACTATTTTCATATATATATCCTTATTGATGAATAACACATTTACTAATTGATCTCCTTCTTCTCTTAACCTAGTGACATTTTGTCTTTGGGATCGAATGTTGAAAAATTATACTTTTTCTCTCCCCCACAAAATTTAAAAATTCATAGAAAGAAATGTATGGTTTATCAAGTATCTGACTTCTTGCAGTTTTAGGCCAAAGTGATGATTTATGAACAATGTTAATTGACAATTAAAATTTTATGAGGTTGAAGCTGTTCTGAGAAATTATTAAAGATGCCTTCTGCTTAAAGGCAGACCGTAAATAGTTTTAGGAGATGCTGATCTCATAGGACTACAATCAAAACTTCCTCAAGAGAGAATCTTTTTGTTGAACAATGCTATAAGATATTAAATAAATGAATTATTTAACCTCTTTTAAAATATATTGAAGATTTTCTAGATAGCAATGGAGATAATGTAATCACTAATATGATATATAATATAACTTACAGACAATAAACTAAAACTTAACTTTTTTCTAGACTACTGTCTTTATTCCTTGTTAGTACCTCCAAAAGGAAAATAATTATTAGATATCTCAGAAACATCAATAAAACCAGATGGTATGAATTAGCTGAAAGGGGGATGTGAAAATTATTTTAGAAAAGTTAAATATAATATACACTTTCATTTTATTAAAACATATATAATACTTAGGAATTTAGATCGATTTGTGTGTGTATAAGTATATGTGGATACCCAATCTTTTGTATGAGTGATACATCGTACAGAACAATAAGTTCTGTTTTTTTTTTTAAGGAAATGTGTCACTTCCATTTTATAAAATTTTACTAAGTTTATACTATATGAAGAGACAGAAAATCAGCAGGAATATAATAATGAACAGAAATAAATTAAAACTATCCTAATGGAGCTCTCAATCTGTCCTGAAAATAATTAAAAAATGGCTCAGAATCAGTGAATCTAGAGAGGAGAGAAAGATGTCACTGGAAAAATAAAAATGACAGTCACCTGCCTTAGAGAGAGTTTTCTAATATTGTGGGAGCTTTCTTCCAAGTTCTTTAACTTTTACCATTTATGAAAGTTCTTCGTATAGTTATTTGACAATTCAAAACATTTAAAATTAGGAGCTGGATGAGACAGGACATGATGTTTGCCCTGCACACGGTCAACCTGGGCTCAGTCCGAGGCATCTCATATGGTGCTCTACGTGCTGCAAGGTGTGCCCCTGAGAGCAGAACATGCTAAGCTATGAGCACTTCTGGGTATAGCCCAAGTCACTTCCTCCCAAATAGTAAATTAAAATTTATATATAAAATGCAGGACCTTTAACTTGAAGGAAATGGTTTCTAGCACTCTCATGCCATATGTCATGTCTATATATCATATATTGCTCCTCGAGGTGTTACCGGCATGACTGCGGTGCCCAGCTATGTTGGCAGGTGGCAGACAGGAGACAGGCTTGTCTACACCCAGAGCTCTGCCTTGTGGGCCCTGGATGGTTGATGGTCTGACATAGAAAAAGACTGGGCTCCCTGGGATGAACCCAGAGCCATGGCAGAGCCTGGCATGCTATCCTTGTCGTATTTGATATGCCAAAAACAGTAACAATAATGGACCTCATTCCCAATGAATGGAGACATTAACTGGTACCCGCTTGAGCAAATCAAAGAACAACGGGTAGACAAGTGACACAAGAGTGATACAGGTGACATATCATATATCAAGTGCAGCATTAGAAGACTGAGCAAGTCTGACATGGTCTTGGTGGTCCACCACACAAGACTGTGTAAGACCATATCCTTATGCTTCTCGTAGAATTGCTATACCAGCTGGAACAGTATTTATTGTTAACATATTGACAAGACACCTCTCACCAATGCCATGAGAAGTATTTGGTAGACTCTCCCCAATAAAAATTAAAGCAAAACAAATTTTACTGCTTGCAGTAAAATGTATCATTACATTTCTAAAACTTATATAGGTTCTATAGGAAAATTTTGTTTTAGGTAGCTGGCACTAAAAGAAGACTTCAAGATCATTATACAAATCCGCCCAGGAATGCTGATCCAGAGACTCACAGACATGGGGCAGAGCTGCTACTGACTCCCCTGTGCCCAGCTGCTCACGAAGTGTCCGGGAGGGATGGTGGGTTCTAGCCCTGGCCCGCCACCCCAGCAGAGCCACGCAACAAGCCAGATGACCCCCACTCCATGAGGGCCTCCATTTTCCACATCCAGACTTTCCCTCGTCAGAACTCCACCCAGCAGACCAGCCTATCACAGCCCGTTCATCAATAAATGCTGGATTTAGGGGCAGAGCGATAACCCAGCGGGTAGGGCGCTTTGCCTTGCACGCGGCTGGCCTGTGTCGGCCCGGGTTCGATTCCCGGCATCCCATATGGTCCCCTGAGCACCGCCAGGAGTGATTCCTGAGTGCAAAGCCAGGAGTAACCCCCTGAGCATTGCCGGGTGTGACCCAAAAAGGAAAAAAAATAAATGCTGGATTTAGAGATGACTACAAGAGTATGCTACCCTCACAGCAGAGCCTGGCAAGCTACCCGTGTCATATTTGATATGCCAAATACCAGTAACAATTATAGACCTCATTCCCATGAACTGATGGAATGGTTTGAGGCTCTTTATGTTCCTGGAGCAAGCAGGTGCCCTTGGGTTCTACTTGCATGAGACGGGACATATAGAGATGTTACTGGAGCCCACTCGAGTAAATCGATGATGAACGGAAGACTGTGATACTGTGATACAGTTGGATGAAAGACAGTTTTTATTACACCTCAAAAGGCTAAAGGTAACTAGGCATGCTATGTAGAGAGCTACCAGGAATAGGACAGAACCAGCTGGAACTATAAGGAGGAAGGTTATGGTGACAAGCAGATAGAGTTAACTAAGTTTGCCTGTTTAAATGTGGATGAAGCAATTTCAAAAGTTTTCAGGCTCTAAGATCTGGGGCTCTCTCAGTATACCCTGTAGCTTTCATTAGATGCATAATGACCCCAAGATGGCAAAAACCTAAAAGGAATTGGTGGTATGTAGATTTATTCAAGAAGTAAAAGTAAGAATTCTTTAGCAGGAATTTAAAAAGTGAGTCAAGGAGTTTCCATTTATATTAAAAGTTATTGCACAATTTGTTATGGGTTTGATATTATAAGTTGCATTTTAAAAATATACTTTAGTTTCTACTTTGCATAATTTTTATTTGGGGATATGCCATTAAATAAGGAAATGCTAAGTTTTGTTTCTCAAATTCCTTGTAATTGCCCTGCTATGGAAAATGGAATATGTACACTTGCGCTGAATTTTATTTGGGGAAGTAACAATGCTCTCAAATATTCTTTCATGAAATTTGAGACCTGCATTGGTAAGAATAATTTTCTATTTCATTAAGGAATATTCAAAAACCATAATACCTCTGGTTTCATAAATCAACCCTTGTTCTTTAAAAGTTTATAAACTAAAACATTACAAATGTTGAAAACTTTAGCTAATGTTTTCTCATTTTTGAAACACTGTGTCTTATAAATAAATTCTTTAAAAATCGTTCATATAGGGGAATATCTTTTTCCAAATTATCATTAACAATGTGTTTTCACATAAGCATTTCAAATATCAGAAAAGTCTTGCAAACACTGCATGGAGTTCATATATACAAACAATGTCATTTACTATTGATATTCAATTATTTTATTGTTATAATCAATATTTATTTCTTGATTTCTTAATTATTTGGTAATTATGTGGTAATCTTATAATATTGATATGCCAAAAAGCAGCAACAATTATGGACCTCATTCCCATGACCTGAAGGAATGGTTTGATGCTCTTCATTTTCCTGGAGCGAGCAGATGCTCTTGGGCTTCACTAGCATGTGACAGGACGTATGGAGATGGTACTGGTGCACGTTTGAGAAAATTGATGAACAACAGGAAGACAAGTGATACAAGTGAATGTGTTTTTATTTTATTTATTTATTTTTTTTGTTTGTTTGGGGGTCACAACTGACTATGCTCAGTACTTAATCCTGGCTTATGCTCAGAGATAACTCCTGGAAAAATTGGGTATAAGCCATGTCCCAAGGTTTGTCATGTGCATGTCAACTGCCTTAGACCGGTATTAAGTTTTGGTGCTCACTTAGTATTGGTATCAAGTGTCACAATAACCCTCTTTCATTTTTTAATACTTCACCTCACATTGAGAACCAATAAAAGTCTGGAAGATGTTACAGAGCTCAGATGCAGAATGTATGCCTGGCATCATCTGGTCTCCCACACACCCTTAAGGGTAACCTTGAATATTCAGGACGATACCTAGGAAGGCTCCTGCCATTCGCCTCCCACTGAAAGTCCTGCACAACAATGTTCCAGGCACACACTCAACTGCCAGTCGGTTATCAGAGCAGTAGTACTCAGCCCCCTGACGATAGGTGTTTGAATTGCTAACATTTAGACCCTTTTAAAACACGAGATAACCCAAATTAATAGGTGTCCATTTATATTTAAATGGCAGCATACTTGAGTGAGCCTTGATTGCATTTTGCTATGCCCACTGGAAATAGTACTGCTACTTCATTGATTTACTCAAGGCTGTAATTAACACATAGCTTCTGGCCTGTTGACCACCTGCTTTTCAACCAGACATAAAACTTTCTATTTCCAAAAAAAAAAAAAAAGAAATAAGTATTTGAAAACAAAAAAAAAAAGAAAAAAATCATGAGATCTTTTCTACTGCTGGATAAGATATCTGCTACAATTTTGAGCTTTCGTGTGAATATGAATATAATTTTCCCCAATTCTTTTTTTTTTACTATTGAGTAAAATAAGACTATACATGCTGCCAAATTGCAATTGTAGAACATAAAGGTTGTTTTAACCAAATCATCACATCTCACTCATTATTTCATTTTCTTCAGTTAATTGTATAGATATTTTTACTTCTAGGGACAAGGGGGATAGCTGAAGGGGCATGAGTGAATACCTTTAAATGCTCCATGTCCATGATTCAACATCTGTTATTACAATGTCCCAACCCTCTCTGAACCAGGTCCAGGTGGCCTAAAGGGTCACTGAACTTAAGAAACATTGTACTGTAGGATCTAACATTGGGCTTCTGGTTTGGTTGGCTGGCAAATACTGCAGGGTATGTCCCACCCACCCCATGTATCCTGAGCAGAGAACAGAGAGAAGGAAGAAAAGAGAGAGAGAGAGAAAATACTATTTATATATAAAACATGTTAATTGTCACTTATAATTGCCTCATATTGTGGTCAGAATATATATTATTAGCTTTATGCAAAAAGGTTTATTCTGAAGTTTCAATTTTGTTCTATTTTTCCAAGATTTCACACAATTATGAGTATGCATGCAGAGTTGTTATCAGTAAACATGTTAAGGTGAAAGATACATTCAGAAGTTTGAATGCATTGGAAGAGTTGTTTTCTGGTACAGACACATGGATGAAATGTCAATGTTGTTTTTTAAGAAGCTGTCTTAAAATTATGATTTGTACTTGCTGCATATTAATAAATCAAGAAAACTATAAAATTTGTATCACTCTTCTTGCTCCAAAATAATCTTTCTGTAATTAAAAGATAACACATATTCTCATCCAGTATATTTTAAGCTAATTTGAGTACTTCTAGAACAATAATGCGAAACATTTCTGTATTTTCACTAGTTCATTTTAAATCAGTTTATTTCTATTTTGTTTTTATTTTTAAGCATGATATATCAGGGCAGCAATTTCTTAGTATTTTTGTGGACTGCCTTTAATGGAAAAATGTCTAAATGTTAAAGGGAATCTTAAAACATATATATATATATATATATATATATATATATATATATATATATATTAAACAAATTCATTTGACAGCCAGCGCTACTTAGCACTATTTCATCGCCATTTCCTGAATCTACAAATCAGTTAAATCACTTCCACTCTGATTAAGATAATAATTATTTTCAAATAAAGTTCCATAATAAACAGAAACATTTCAGCACTTGCTACATTCTCTCTTGTTCCACTTTCATCAACATATGTTCCACTTTCCATATTTCTGATTAAGCTATATACTTTTGAGAAATGTTTTTAATTAATTCATTCAATGATGTTTATTTGATTTTCTTGGTAGGTTTAAGTAGCGTTGCATAGAATATCTGAAATAGTTCTTATCCAAAAGCTCAAGTGATACTATCATCAAGTCTAAGAAGGAGAAATATATTTCAAACCCAGTAAAATAATGAATTTGAATAGATATTTAAAAGTAAACTTATATCTATTTTGTCCCAAGTTTCTCATCCATAAATTGAAATAAATGACTAAATTTTGAGATGCAGTTTCTACCATTCTATTATTCATTTATTAAATATCCCTGCTTTTTATTAATCAAATTTCTTCCATATTATATTCTATTTTACTGCTGTGAAACTTAAGATTGGACTGAGAAATTATTTTTTATTTTTATTTTTTTTATTTCTGGGTCACACCCGGCAATGCTCAGGGGTTTCTCCTGGCTCTGCACTCAGGAATTACTCCTGGCGGTGCTCGGGGGACCATATGGGATGCCGGGGATTGAACCGGGCCGGCAGGGGCCGGCCGCATGCAAGGCAAACTCCCTACCCTTCTGGGCTATCGCTCCGGCCCCTGGACTGAGAAATTATTAATTGATTGCTACTTTAGTTTAGTCTATTCCACAGATCATAGTTTGGTTTTGGAATACAAAACTATATTTAGATCAAGTAGTTAGAAACTACCTTATGGTTTAATCAGTGTTCTAGTTTACACTTAGATTTAAACACACCCTGTGATGTAATATAGTCACCTTGAGAAACAAATTCAGAAAAAAAAAACCAGAAGGATTTGACAAAACCCTTGGTTAACAAGTAAACAAGGATTAAATATTTTACATGTTCCTCATACAGATTTTTCCCTTGGTCACAGATGAAAAGTCAACATTTGCAGATGGAGACAGTCCAAATACAACAACACATGCCCAGCCTAAGCAGCAGATTCTTTGAGAGGATATTGGTATTTGGACAGACTTTATAGCTCACACAGAATGGAGAGCACTTCCTTATAAATCTTTTGCTTTATTTTTTGTGGAATGAATATCAGATACCCTTTTCTTATCTGCTAAAGCTGACTGCTGATAGAAAAGAATTATCTTTCATAATTACACTAATTCCACACTAGTATCTTTAGTCACAATCAATTGGAATGACAATGATCTAATGAGATAGGCTATTATTGATTATCCAAATTAATTTTCAAATGTTGACCAAATTACTTGATAAGAATCACCTTATTTGCAAAACTTGGATCAGGAGATCTTGTCAGCTGGTGGATCTACAGCAAGTGTGTGGGAGTCTGAGGTTAGGTAAGACAGAGAGACAGTGTACTAATAATTGTTGCAAATGATAATACCAGCCTAGAACTGAATATGAATGTAGGCAAAGAGATATACATGATAACCTTTAAATTTATTACTGCAAGCCTCAACGTGTAAGAGAAGGAAGAGAAGGAAGAGAAGGAAGAGAGAAACAGAGAGAATGAGAGAGAAAGAGAGAGACAGAGTGACACAGAGAGAGAGCCAGAGAGAGAGCCAGAGAGGGAGAGAGAGAGAATTGGCAAAGCGTCTGCCATAGAGGTAGGCTCAGGGAAAGAGGGAATCAGGGGACATTGGTGGTGGGAAATGAGCACTGGTGGAGGGATGGATGCTAGAACACTGTATGAATGACACCCAAACATGAACATCTTTGGAATTGTATACCACATGGTAGTAAAATATAAAAAAAATAAAGAAAGAAAATGACTGATATTTTGGTGCATGGAAGGTTTTTCTGGCTTCTGAGCTTAATTGGAAGGGCTGCTACCACTGTTTTTAATAAAGTTTTACTCACACATAGACACACACACGAATCACCTTATTATAATCATTGTAGATACTATTTATTTTGTTCTATAATCAGTGGTTATTTTAAACATATTGATGACTTTTATTTTAAAACTTTCATATATTGACATTTCCTGAATTCTTTATTTTTTGCAATAAGTCACGCTTTATCAGTTTCTCAAAAAACAATAAAATAACAAGTTTTAAAATTTATCTAAGATTTTCAGAAATAAAAATTATTTTAAAAAAGCTTAATTTCAAACTGAAAACCAAGGTCAAATAAGGAAATGAAGCAGGCAACAAGAAAAAACAATATGTGTTCTAAGAGTTTACTTTGTCACCATCTATACAAAGACAGTAATTCAAAAGCAGGAAGGTCAGACCCCCTTTATTGGTGGAGAGACTGAGGCTTGATGAGTCTTACAGAGAAGGGTGATCCCCCTCAATAGAGAAGTTTCAGCAGGAATAAAAGCTTTGATAAGCACATGAAAGAGGATCATCAAATATTCTAAGTACTTACCCATTAACAACATACCAGCAAAAAATTATAATCTACATAGAAAGCCCCAAGAGGGGAGAGTTTGTCTAAAAACTCTACAAAATCAATTGTGCATTTAAAAGAAAGTGGTTTTCATAGATATTCTAGACATTCTGGGATCCCCTCCTTTTCAATCCAGGATGCATAATTATTTTGCTTTCTGAACTACTCACAGTTTCTCCCCCTCTGGAGAATCCCACCTTTTCTCTTAATATCATTCTCTTTCTCTCTCTCTCTCTCTCTCTCTCTCTCTCTCTCTCTCTCTGTCTCTCTCTCTCTCCCCTTGATTCATAAATGAATCTTTTATTTCCTAATTTTTTTATGTTCACTGTTGGTGTTGATGTTGGTGGTTTTACGGGTCAAACCCACTGTGCTCCTGACTCTGTGCTTACTCTCAGAGGTACTCAGGCAAATTCCCAGCAGAAATCGATGGGTGTCATATGTGTTCATGACAGAACCCAGGTGGCTTTGTGCAAGGCAAGTCCCCTACCCATTAAACTGTTTCTTAGAAAGTTCTTCTGAAATTGTTTTCTGTTAAGAAAACAGGCAGCTTTGGAAACAGTAGTGCACGTGATCTGTGGGTACTCACAGACTTCTTTCATCAGCCCTAACCCTCCAGACACTTTCCAGGGGACAGAGGTCGGTGCAGTGGGAGGTATGGGGGGGAGAGGGAGTAAAACTCTTTTGTGTTGAGGCTCTAGTCTTTTCTCTCTCAACCTCGTCCATTGACATTATTTAGGCAACATTCAGTGGATTGATATCAGACATCTAAAAGTACTTAGAATTTTTGTCCCTAAAAATCTCTGTTACTAATCTGTACTCCCATTAATATTATACAATATTATAATGTAACAATACTCAGCCTTACCCCTCTTATTACCCCTGCAATTGAAATTCTACTTTTCATAGTGTTCAGAGGTCATTGATTCTCATACAGGTGATTTTAATATAAAAATCTGGGGCTACATAATTTGCTAAGTTGCTTAAGATATACCTATGAAATGATTATTGTTAACAAAGGTATCAGGATTGATTTCCAGTGCAATAAAACATCCTATTTGTACAGGTGATCTATAGAGGTATTTTGTTTGTGCTTATATTTATTATTTATTTATTTATTTATTTATTTGCTTTTTGGGTCACACCCGGCAATGCTCAGGGGTTTCTCCTGGCTCTGCACTCAGGAATTACTCCTGGCGGTGCTCGAGGAACCATATGGGATGCCGGGGATCGAACCCGGGCCGGCACAGGCCGGCGCAAGGCAAACGCCCTACCCACTGGGCTATCGCTCTGGCCCGATTGTGCTTATATTTATACTTGAGCTTTTTTTACCATAAATTTGAATTAATATAGCATAGATCAATGTTTTTAATGTTACATCATCTTGAATTAATATGAATAAGATCAATGCTTCTCAAATGTTAATATGCCTATGTTAAAATAATTAAAATGCAACTACATTCAGTAAATTTGGGTGGATCCTGATTTCTTCCGATTTTAGTGTCTTTCACATACTAATGCTTTAAGGTCTTTCACTAGGAGAACAAGGGCAACGCACACCTAACCGTTCACCATCCTATCTTTTCCAAGTGTTCTACTTTTTTTCCTTTCTAGATCACAACTGGCGATGCTCGGGTGTTACTCCTGACTCTACACTCAGGAATTATTCCTGGCACTGTTCAGGGGACCATATTGGATGTTGGGGATCGAATCCGGGTCAGCCTCATGCAAGGCAAATGCCCTACCGGCTGTGCTATTGGTCCAACCCCTTCCAAGTGTTCTAAACAACTCAAGTTCTCAGAGTTTCACAGGTATGAGTGGCTGTGTTAGAGTACTTTAGTTAGGGGTAAATCAATGTAGTGATAAGACTCAATTGTTGAAGGCATAGCCTAAATAGGGGGACCTTGATAACATATGTGGGGAAAAACATTGTCTAAACCCAAAAACAGCCCAAAGGTCTGAGGACCTTTGGGACAAATGACCATCTCCGAATCCCTGAAAACCTTTAAGACTCCAAATGCCAGGCCCAAAGAATCCAAAGATTCCTGGTTTCAGAGGCTCCACCCCTGGATCAAAGGTCACTCAAACAATGTCAAAATATGATCATCAACTGCTGTAAGCTCCCCCAACTGGCAACCATCCTAATAGAATTTGGTGGGAAGGCAGTTTGATTAGACTGTACACAAACTAACATAGGAAAGGAGTAAGATTTGCCCAGGTCTTCCTCTGAGATATGCAAATATATTTTTTTCCTTTAGGGTTTCTTTCCAGTTCCGGGCAAATGGCCCACACATCCCTGCTTGGGATGTGTGCTTAGCACTACTTTTTCACCCCAGGAAGACTCTGATTTTTCTTGATTTATCTCTCTCATTCCCCTCCTTTACTTCAAGAAAAAAAAACTTGTTTATTCTACTATTTTTTTCTTCCTGAAATTCTCTTCTGTGAGGGAAAGGCAACAGACCAGGAAAGACGAGCGATAGCCCAGCGGGTAGGACATTTGCCTTGCACGCAGCCTGCCCATGCTGACCGGGTTGGATCCCTGGCATCCCATATGGTCCCCTGAGCACTGCCAGGAGTAATTCCTGAGTGCAGAGCCAGGAGAAACCCCTGAACTTTGCCGGGTCTGACCCAAAAAAAAAAAAAAAAGATTTAGGACGACTTTCCTTTCCTGCAAAGAACACATTTTTACTATCACCCGGAGTTCTGTGACTCCCCAAGAAAACCTGATGCAGAAATTTCCTCCCAGTGGCAGAGATCATATCCCATGAAAGGAAAAGCAAGACAAAGCCAGGAGTCATTTGATTCACCTTGCGGACTGTTGAGATGTTAGATCATAGATCACATGTAAATGCTCAGAGTAAACTGCATTAGTCCATGATTTCCCCAGGAAATTCTCCATGCGACTAAGGTGGGTAGACAAGGAAGCAGTAGATTCCCTTCTAAGGTGTCCAACTCTCTCCTCTCTTTCACAAAAGCCACTGAGGAAACCCTACTACTTTGCTGTTGGGAGTCACCTCTCTGACTGATAGAAAACAGCTCTTGTCCAAGGAGACTGGGATGAGTCTATAGCACAGCAGAAACAGAGTTGCAACTGGGAGAAACACTTGTAACTGCTGGTTGTGAGAACTAAGCTAAGCAATAGGACTTTCTCACCCAGGAATGCAAATCAATGCACATTCATGACCACTGTGTACCCACTTCACCACACATACATAATTTAGTTATATAACCCACAAGTCCACCAAAAATCACACCACAATAAGACATTATCATCTAATTCACCTACGCTCATAGTGTGAAACAACCGTTTAGACTGAAATACATTCAATTGACCGACTACTATTGTCTAGTTTCTATTTTGCTTGAAGAAACTTGTTTGCTTTGTTGCAGAAGAACACCAACCCAGTCCTCAAAGTGACATCATGGTGCCCTCCCTGTCACAAAAACAGGGTCTCTTTTTAGCACATAAATCATTTGAGTACATCCAGGAATTCTAAGTCTATAGATTTGGTATAGAACCCGGGAATTTTCAGTTCTTACAACTTTCCTGGAACTTCATTTTCCTTAATTCTTCCAGTGAAAAACTCCACTGTTTCAATGCTTTTTGGTAGCACAAATGTGCTTTCTAGACCCCTAAAAAGATCACACATCCAGTGTGCCTTACTACACCTAACCTAGCCTTATTTATCATTTGCAGTCTGGTTGTTTAACCAATTTATCAATCAAAGCTTTCTCTTTCTCCCAGGACTATATAAGTATAAACAAGCATTGTCCAACTTTTCCACATTATTTGAAAAATTTATTAGGAAATTCCAAGTCACTCCATTCTGCTTTTCTTCTTTTTATGAATCTTCACAAAGGTCAACCACATGCTCAATGCATAAAAGAAAAATGAAAAAAAATCCATCGTGGACACCAGTTAGGGAGTGATATAAAATACAAAATAACCATATGTTTTCTAATGCAATTGCTGGGATTTTGCCTATGATATATCCAATTATAGCAATCAATTGCATTAAACTCTAAGGTTGATATGAATAAAATATATATCTTCTACAAATTTGTATATTAAAATTTATATCTGAACTGTGATTTATATGGACCTGGGTTGTTTGGTGTATTGAGTATAACTGAAGTAAAGGAATCATGATGAGATTGGAGCCTGTATAAGACATTCTAGGTTCTTGTACCATTGTCTTTCCCTCTTGATCTCTCTTTTTACTTACCATTACTTACCATTTACTTATCATTTTTACTTACCATTACTCTCTTTTACTTACCTCTCTCTCTTTTTACTTCTTGCTGAGAAGATACAGCAAGAAGACTATTTTCAGTTGATACAAATTCTATCAGTTTCACCCACCCTTAATCTTACATTATCTTGCCTACATAATTGTGAGAAAAAAATATATGGTAGCCTTGCAGTTGAAATGGAATTTTTTAAATAATAGCTTGAACTGACAAACACTAACAAAAAGATGTCTTAGTTATATGATAAAAATAAACATATATCTAAGACATCTTTTTTTATTGTGTGTTTTGAAGTTTTCACGGTATAGATCTCCCACCTGTATTGTTAAATAGATTTCTAGGTGCTTGATGTTCCTGGACATTATTTTGTATGAAATCGATTCTTTGATCTCTTTCTCCTCTGATTCATTATTTTTGTATAAGAATGCAACCATTTTTTGTGTGTTGAATTTGTAGACAGCCACTTTGCTGTATTGGTTTATTGTTCCTAGAAGTTTTTTGTGGTCTACTTTGAATCATCCACATACAACATCACGTCATTTGAAAAGAGAGATAAGTTTTTTTCACTTTTGACCCTTTGAATTCTTTTTCTTGCCTTAACCCTATTTTTAAATCTATTTACTTCCTTTCATATCCACCAGTCCACTGAATCCATTTCTTCTACTCTTTGACAGTCTATTTTTTGCTGCTAACAAAAAGCATGCATAAAAATTAAGTATATGTTAAATTTATATATACATTATAAAAATATGCTTATGTGTGTATATATTTTTCTTACTGCTTTTATAAAAGTACTATAAGCTTATTTAATCTCTTAGAGATCTGCAGGGCAAAATTGAATAATTTCACTAACCAAGAGATCTCTGAGGGTGTTTCCTTTGGGAAACTCAGGAACCCCACACATTTTTCACAATATATAGAACTCATCACTTTATTTGTGATGCTCAACTAGTTCTTTCTTTACCTTCAAAGTACACCAACTCATCTATACTTTAATTTTTACTTCAACTCTGCAATCTCTTCTTTTATTCATTTAACCCTTGGAGTCATTGTGGTGTCATTGTTCCCTCAAGAGAATTCCAGATGATTCACTCATCTCAAAATCCTGGAGTTAATCACATTCAGAACATCTTTTTATCACTCTGGGCTTTTTATTTTAGATAAAGAAAATAAAGTTACATAGTCTAGGGACTAGAAAGGAAGATATTTGAGGGCCATTTGATCTAACACAACATTTAAGTAGAACACTTAGCTCCTCTTTTAACACTACTGTGAAAGCTCCAACCTCTTTCATGGTGAGGAGAGCCTCAAATAATCTAATTTCAGTCCAACCTTACGATCTCATGTTTTCCTTCTATCACTTCTTGAGTCCCACGTTACTCTGTTCAGCTAAACTAACTTTCTAACTGCCTCAAACACACCACAATAAATGAGGTCTCAGTTCCTTTGCTATTATTTGTTTCTGGACTATCTTTATTGGCATCAGAATAGCTCATTCACCTAATTTAGCTATTTTTCTCAGATCCAATTTTTCATAGCAGTGTTTTCTGACAACTCTATAAAGTAGCATTTCCTAGTCAATCACTCTACTCCCTCAAACAGATGTATTTCACCCCCCCAGGTAGCATTCATTACTACCTGTCACAATATATTTATTTGTTAAGAGCTTTGTTCTCACACTAGAACATAACTACTATAATGCCAGGTAATTTTCTTTTTGATAATTACATTACCGAGGCCTGCCTGCATATTTTAAATAATTATTAGATTAATTAGGTATACTTTTCTTTTGGCCACACCTCATATAGCTCAGAAGCTCTGCAGTTCAGGGGTTAGAAACTGGGGTCTTGCACATGCAAGGCAAACATATATCACTGCCTACCAACATGTTTTGAAAGACAAAAATAAATGAAGTTTTTGCTATGCCCTAAATTGGTGACATAACATACATTATAGAATAAATAATTTACACTTAGAAAATAGTTAATAACCCAATAGTTCTTACCTGTACAGAAAACATATTTGTTCAATAATAGTCAAGATGTCTAAGCAGAAATAAGAATGGCAAAATAACTGCATTCAAAAGCATTTAGGCCCTACCTATCTTCAGATTATTGCAAAGCTGCTGTAAGTGGAATGCCCAAAGTGAAACATAATTAGGTTGCTTTCTATATTTCACCCAAATGCTTAATCATGCTAGAAAGTTCATAATTCCTTTAACCAACAGGGCTATTAGATGTCTTCAGAAGTACAGATTCACAGGATACCTAACAAAACAATTATCTTAAGCCTGAAGACACCAAAGTGATTATCTGCAATTACTCTGAAGTCAAGTTCTAATGAGATGCAGTTGCCTGTGTGGAATTTAGTCCTTTGGTACAGGTATGCTCAGGTAAATGAAAGGATATTTAGAAAAAATAAATAAAGTTAGGAATCTGTTGAAAACTAGAAAGCAGTTTAGACTATAAATATATTGGTTTACAACTATAGGGGATACAATTACTTTTTAAAAATTTTAGGAGGGAAGTTTAATTTGAAAGTGGTTTATATGTCACATTGCATTACTCACTGAATATTGTGGTGAAATTCATTGCTTAAACTCAGTTGTACATAAAGAAAAATTACGCCAAAAATGAAAAGTGTTCTATTATATTTAGAAAGAATCTCCTGAGGGGACAGTTGAAAATATTGTTGCTTCATTATTGAAAATGGCCTGTGTAATAGAGTACCTCTCAGGGTGATGCATAGGGTTACCTATTCCAATCTAAAATATATGTTTATCTCTGAATGCACCTTGCATATTCAGAGAAAACAACTTCATTAATATTGTTCTTTGAAAGATAAAGCTCTCTTAAAATAAATATCATATGTGAACCTTAAATCAGTAGCATAAATTTGACAGAGATTTTTTTATATTTTATACACTATATTGCCAATAGTACCTATTATGATATTATAATGCTTTGTTGATAATGGAGGACAGTACAAAAATCTTTAAATTTTACTATTTTTGGTAGGTGCTAAGCTCCAATTGCTCATTATCAACATATTTTCATCAAAATAATTTGTAATGCAAATTATTTTGAGACAAGCAATTTATTATTTTCTGAGTCTAAAAGTAATTTGCAGTACCAAAGTATTCTCTCACTAAATCAAAATTAAAATGTCTCATGGTTAAATGTAAATTTATATCTAAAATTTGTAGAAGACATTCATTACAATTAATATTTTCTTTAAAAATGTAAGGGAAAATAAAGATCTTGCATTAATTGAAATCTAGTAGAAAAATTCAATTTTAGTCCATTTTGCTGTATAAGAGATGTATACAGTTAAAGTGTGTAAGAGATGGGAGAGAAGGAGGGAGGGAGGGAAAGAGAGAGAGAAGAAGAAGAAGAGGAAGAAGAAGAAAAGAAGAAGAAGAAATAGAAGAAGAAGAAGCAGAAGCAGAAGAAGCAGAAGCAGAAGGAGAAGAAGAAGAAGAAGAAGAAGAAGAAGAAGAAGAAGAAGAAGAAGAAGAAGAAGAAGAAGAAGAAGAAGAATTTAAAAAATAATTAATAGAATACAATTTTCTCATAAAAAAAAGAAAGAAAAAATTCATAGTATACAAAGTTTAAACTTGCCTTTGAGAGATGTATTTTTTTTTCTTCAGCTTGTATGAGAAACATTTTTAGGGGGTAGGATAATCACATTGTCTTTTTTATCTGGATGGTTGTTCCTTTCCAATTGATTATATTTTTATTTTTTCCCACCTGCATCATCAAAAATACCTGCATCATCATCTAGGGCATAATTGGTGTTTGACTATTTTGATAAGCTCATTAGTTTTATAATGTTATTGACCAAAAAACTATGGTAGTCCTGAGGAAGACTATCTGAAGTTCAATAGGAGCATTATAAAACTGCTTTCATCCAAATAAATGTATTCTTGGGACATAATGGAGGATGAGTATGATTTTGAAGTAGAGATGTGGTATCCCCCAGATCATAATGGAAAATGTTTCCCTAACAGCTAATATAGTTTGGATATTTTGCAATGTAGTATCATAAAAATATAAGCACTCAAATGATTAAGGGATTTAATGAAGTGATTGTGTGAAAATGAATTAATAAGGAAAAGTGAAAGAGGCAATGACAGGAACAAGTTGGATATTACAGCCACTAAAAGAAACCTAGTGACATAGAAATAAAAGAATGAAAAGTGCTTAGGTGCTTAACAGAAGTAGCAAATATTTAGGAAAAAAAATTGTTCATGAAACCTGAGAGAGTAGGGAAACCAATTTGGATTATTAAATACAGAAAGATTAGTGAACAAGACATTACATTCATTTTTTAAATTACCAAATAAAAGCTAATAAATATTTTCTAGAAAACCTTATAGACCGAACTTCAGGTTTTACTGATATAAACATAACTAACAAGTCTTTTATTATCATCTATCACTATCTTATACAAGTATAACTAGTTTACAAATAAGACTTTCCATTAACAATATAATATGTAAACCAATTGTTACCATAATGACTAAGAGCATTTTTATCCAATAAATTAGAGTAAGATTGTGAGATAATGAAAAGAGATCAACTAAAAAGAGACATATTTCATAGACTTTTTAAATTTTTAATAAAAAATCCTGAAATTTACAGTTAAAATTCTCCTTAAGGACTAGACTATATGTGCATGTACGTATATACATGTATACATACTCTAAGCAATGCATATATATATATAAATATATATATATATATATATTACAAGTGATAACCTTGAGAAAAATCTAGGTTATTACTTCAAATGATTTTGTATTAATTTGTGCGTATTAATCAGTAATCTCAATATCTTAAATAATTGAAATAATGAAACTTATAATAGCACTATTTTGACAGATAGGACAATATTATGTAAACTTTATTTATATTGTATCTGCCTCATTTTACTAAAATATTTCCACTTATTAAAAGATTAACATTAGATTATATTATTGACTGCTGGACTATAGCTACGGCCCAGTAAAAACTTTTTAAAATTTCACTGGACGCTTGAGTTTCATCCATTCCCCACCGGCTTCAGTGGTAGAAGGGAAATGTTTCCTGATATCATTGGGAACACCAGTGGTTCCCCGACCTTAGACAAGTCATTTTTGGCTATGTATGGTGATTATCACCATGGTGTTGCTGCAGTGCCTGGCTGCATAGACAGATGGCAGACTAGAGTCAGGCTTATCTACACCCAAGGCTCTGCCCCTTGGGCCCTGGATGGTGATGGTCTAACATAGAAAAAGACTGGGCTGCCTGGGATGAACCCAGAGCCATGGCAGAGCCTGGCAAGCTACCCATGGTGTATTTGATATGCCAAAAACAGTAACAATAATGGACCTCATTCCCAACGAATGAAGATGTTACTGGCACCCTCTCGAGCAAATCATTGATCAACGGGAAATCAATTGATACAAGTGATATAGTATTGGATAAAATAGATGATTTGTGATCCCCTAAAATTTAGGCAATCGTATAAACCTGAGTAGCTTCCATTTTAAGATTTTTAAACTAAATCAGAGGCATTTATTTCTTGGTCATCTTACAGAAAAAGAAATGTGTTCTCTTCTGCATTTTGCAAAGCTGAAAGCATATAACTTGCTTTGCTACATGATCATTCCCAAATGGTCTTCAGAAGCAAACTACAAACATCTAACCATGATCATAAATTGCTCTTCCAAATATTTGATACACTAATAGTTGTTTTAGAAGCATATTATGATTATCCTGTGCTTCAGAGAACAAATTCACCATTACATATTTTTGTCTGTGATACAATAGAAGTATAATTGTCTTTGAAAAACACTGTATATGTGAGGGAGGGTGGTATTTAAATCTACTTTTCTTTTTGCTTTTTGGGTCACACCTGGCGATGCTCAGGGGTTACTCTTGGCTGTGCACTCAGGAATTACTCCTGGCAGTGCTCAGGGGACCATATGGGATGCCAGGGATCGAACCCAGGCTGGCACAGGCCAGCTGCGTGCAAGGCAAATGCCCTACCTGCTGGGCTATCACTCCGGCCCCTTAAATCTACTTTTAAAAGGTGAAATAGACTCTCCTAAAATTCAGATTTTAAATTCAGGATCTAAGTGAATGTGCATGGATTAAAATGACATTGAGATTTTCCTTTACAGAAAGTGAGATTTGGTTAATGATCTATTTTTAAGCAAGTAGTGTTCAAAATCAGTTGTTTGGTTATTGTTAGGTGCATTTGAATCCCTGGTATGCTCAGGTTAATACATGAAATTCAGAGTACTTTTCATTTAATTAATTAAAATTATTGCTATAAATGAAAAGTTATATTTCTAAACATAAAACATTTATTTTTAATTCAATTATTACATGATAATCAATCTTTGTTCATTTTTTAGCTTTTCAATGTGCAGATATATTTTATTTTTGAGAGAGGGGTGGCCTGACTGTACTCAGGGATTGCTATTGACTTTGACTCTGCAACTGGTGGTGCTCAGGGAAATGTATGTAGTGCCTGGGATCAAACCAGAGTTAATAGAGGCCAGCACCCTACACACTGCTTTCTCTCCAGCCCTGAATTACTATATATTTGAAATTACTATTTTGTATTTTTGGCTTTAGTTGCTTAAAGTCTCTTCAATGTGCTCACTAATAGAGCAGTAGTTTTATTTACTTTTGTTCTTTATTTATCCATGTCATCATTGCCACAGCTTCCAATTTTAATTTGGTGATGCTAGAAATTGAGTCCAGGAAAACATATTAGATAAACATTATGAGCCCTTCCACTAAGCTATAACACTAATTCACAGGATTTTGTACATTAACTGAAACACAGGTATAAAATATATATCTTCCACCTTTGCTATTAATTATTCACCAGCTATTATCAAACTGAAGTATAAGAAGATGAACAAAATTATTCAAATTTCATTAACAGATACATATATTGCAATTGTGGAGTAGCATTTGTGTGCTTATTGTAGTTACTAGTGTTACTTGGAATTGATATTAAATGTCATCACATTATGTTTTGCTTCTCTGAGGCACACTGTAGTTTAAAGATACCTATATGAAATGTGGATCAGGTCTTACCAAAAGTGCAAATTATCACAAACATATGGGAGTCAGAGTTTAGGTAAGACAGAGAAGGGAACATGTGTGAATAAATGTCGAAAGGACTAATACCAACCTAGAACTGAGCATTAAATACAAGCAAAAAATGCACATGATTGCCTCTAAGTGTATGTATTGCAATCCAAAATATGTAAGATAAGTAAAAGAGAGGGAGAGAGAAAAAGATAAGGAACCTGCTATGGAGACAGGCTATGGGAGTGGGGAGGGAATTGGGGACATTGGTGGTGGGAAATGGGCACTGGTGGAGGGTGAGGTGTTGGAACACTATGTGACTGAAACCTCCAAACACAAACAACATTGTAATTGTATATCTCACGGTGGTATAATAAAATATTTAAGAAAATAAATAAAAAAATACCTATATGTCCATGAAAAAAATATTCTATGCTCCTCACTTATAGTATTCAACAAACCAACAAAAGGTAGCAAGTAAATGGAGAGAAGAGAAACAAGCCAATCCATTTCCTTCGGTTATATCAATGGTTTGTATAAATGAAACTATAATCATTTGTATTGGTATTAGCATTGATTGTGAAAAAACTCCCAACTTAGTTTATCACACAAGTTACTGACAAAGAGTTTAAATATTAAATCAAAAATCTCTCTCTGTTATGTTCATTCTGAATGACAGCACTTAGTGAAATTTAAGAATTAGAAAACAGATTAGTTTTGAGGCAAAATGGCAATCTATCTTATTTTGTAATTTACCACCTTTTCTCATGCCATCTTCCACCCTCATGTCATTAGGAAGCAAGGCACGGGCTACAGTCATTCTGTTTACTTAACCGTATAATGACTGGAGACAATAAAATATAGTCTTTAATTCAAGAACTTCTATGTTCATATAAGACATAGTACCAAGTAAAAATTAGAAATTACACATCTAAGGGACAATTATGATGTTTTCTGAAGTGCATGCATCCTATGATTTCATAATTAATAGAAGTGGGCATTTCGTTCATTTATATATGTATATATATATACACACATGTTCTTTCTAAGCTTTGATTCAAATGTAAATGTACTAAAAATTCATGTATAGTTCATGTTCAAATGAATTGCAGTAACTGGACTGACAAGGCTCTCCGGCTCTTTCTCTTTAGAAATAAAGATTTCTTCCAATAACATTTAACAGGAAAATTATTACACTGTGACCTATGATATGAGTTTCCATTTCTAAAAGAAACTATAATAAGTTTAAAAGGACTTTGAGGTAAGATCAGGAGGGAAAGAATTACTTCATTTCTGAGAGTTAACATATTCAGTGTTTCCCTTTCTTGACAAGAATAGCAGTGCAGATGTTAATTATGATACATAGAATGGCTCGTCAAGACACCTGAAATCCTTTTCTTTGTGCCCTCTGATCTGTTGGATTTGACGATGAGCTTATGTAGAAGAATATAGAAATGGATCTGTAATAATGAGAGTTTTCACACACACACAGTTATTGTTCCTAACATTTGGCTTCTATTTCACATATAAACTTTAAGAAAGGAACAATTATAGTTGTTTTTAACAAAAGAATTTGAACTTACTCTTATCCAGCTGCTTACATTTGTGCTTTGTGGACTTAAATGATCCAAAGTGAAATTCCAGTACAGTGACTTAATAGGATGTCCAGTAACATCCTATTAAGTCACTGTACTGGAATAGGTCATGAGAAATGAACTAGTTCCTGAGGCCCCATTCACTCTCAATGGAACAAACATCTCTGAATGCAGCAGTTATGTGTACCTAGGTCGAGAAGTCAACATGATGAACGACCTAAAACCTGAGCTGCGCAGGAGGAAGAGAGCGGCATGGAATGCCTCCGGCTCCAGGCACATCTCTTTGACTCCACTGTTCTCCCTGCGTTAACATATGCCTCAGAGACCTGGGCCCTAAGAAATCAGGATGAGAATGCTATTCGGGTCTCCCAGAGAGGAATCGAAAGAACTATGCTTGCAATATACGCCTCACTCAAGTCAGAGAAGGAATCCGGAGTTCTGACATCCATCACCATTCCAGAATCAGGGATGCTGTCTCGTTTGCCAAGGCATCGAAAATCAGATGGGCTGGACATGTAATGCGATTTAGAGACAACCGCTGGACTAGAGCCATTACCGACTGGATCCCACGGGATGTCAAAAGATCACGTGGCCGCCCACCTACAAGATGGTCAGACTTCCTTGTTAAGACCCTGAAGGAACTGTTTGAGGCTCTTTATATTCCTGAATCAACCAGATGCCATTGGGCTACATTGGCAGGTGATAGGGTCCAATGGAAATGTTACTGGCGCCTGTTCGAGCAAATCGATGAATAACAGGATTCAAGTGATCAAGTGATCAAGTGACTTAATAGGAAGAAATAGCAAATAATTGTAGTGGGTTTGCAAGAGCAGTTAAAAATTACTAATAAAAACAAGAGAAGTAATAATATACTAACAGCATGATAAAATTGTTGTATCACTGCCAATAAAAATACCACTTTTATTTCAAGGACTATATAGAGTCCATTTTTCCTTGGACTTTTTAATTATTTGAATGACCTCCAAATGGGTTTTTTCCGACATTTTGAGGTTACACCTGGCAGTGCTAGGAGTTACTCCTGGCTTTGCACTCAGGAGTTGTTCCTAGCAGTGCTCAGGGGACCATATAGGATGCTGGGGAATGAACTGGGTCAGCCGCATGCAAGGCTACATGTAGGCATGTAAGGTACATCTCTACCAGCTGTACTATTGCTCTGGCACAAGAATGACTATATTTAAAGAAATGATTTTATAATTAATGTGAAAAATCTATTGTAATGAACTGATAATTACTGTGTCTTCTAATTGGCTTTATTTTTTTTTGAACTTTTATCCTGAAATGTATGGTGGAATCAAATCTTAAGCCGATTTTAAAGTGAGAATTTAAAGTAAAACACAGGTATTGTCAAAACTAGTCTTGATGTGTACTTATAGTGTCAAATTGCTCAAACCATAAAGAAAGGTCAGGAATAAGATATATTTATATCCCCCAAAAAACAGTTCACTCAGGCGCATTTGCTCACTATCTCAAGGGAAGATACTGGGAAAATATCCATACTCTATGGGTTGGAGCGACAGTACAGCAGGTAGGGCATCTGCTTTCGTACATGTCCAACACAGGTTCAATCTCTGGCATCCCATATGGTTTCCCAAGCACAGCTAGGAGTAATTCCTGAGTACAGAGGCAATAGTAACCCTTGATCATTGCTGGATGTGACCTCCAGAAACCAAAAAGTTTTGGTTTTCCTTTATGTTCTGAAAGAACACAGTTAGGTTTATCATATATATGATCTTATCTTGTGCTATCTTCTCTACTTTACTAACTAGAAAAGGTATATGTGCTGGTGCATATTGTGAAAATGGCTGGAATTTACTGAAAGAAAAAGCATAGCGCAATTCCCAAATTTCATCATTATTATTAGGTGATGGGGTCAGAGACATAAAATGAGAAGCCAAACATGGGTCCATAATGACAAAACCAATACCACACCTTGCTGTCTCTGCTTTTCATAGAAACTATTAATTTTAGAATTATGATAGAAATCAAAACAAGCATGAATAAAATAAAGCCAGTTTCCAGTTGAAAATCTATATTGCAGTTACAGCAATCATGATAAAAAATATTAGAAAGCAGATTGAAACTATAAGGATAATAAAGATAAACTGCAAATCAAGTATCATAAAATTTTTGATTTTCAATCTTTTCTTGCTGTGTTTTTAAACCACATTTGGCTGTGCTCAGGGATAAAATTGAGTAACTGCTTAGGGATCCTGCACATATTAATGGGAATAAATTCCAGGTTGACTATATGCAGGAAAAGTGGCTTTCCTGATGTCCTATTTCGCGGTCATTAGCAAGCATTTTTCTATCAATTTTCTTTGAGGGGACACATCAGTATTGATCATGGCTTGTGCTGAAGAGTCATTCCTGATGGAACTGAGGATGATATGGGGTATCAGGTTGGCCTCATGCAACGTAACTGTATAAGCCCACAATGGCCTGCCTTAAAATGTAGCTCACAATATATTTTATATATATAAACACACATATATATGCACACACATGTATATATATGCATACAAGAATACATACAATCCCACACATGTATGTATATATATGTGCAAAATGTATATATTAACACAACTATTATCTTCAATATTTATTCTCATTTATTTTAGATCTTACTTTTAATGAGTCTACTTTTATTACTTTTTTATTTTAATGTTGAAAAACTGAATTGATATGATTCTATGTTTGAAATTGATTAGATAGCAAAGACACAATATTAAAATCAATAAGTATATGCAAATCAAATTTTTTATGTACAAATTGTTATATACGATTACAGGGTTTTTAAGTCCTTGTCTAAGAATTTATTTAAACATTTGTTGCTAGTTGAGTCTTCTATGTTACTGCCTTTATTTGTCTTTAGCTGGCTTCTATGTTACTTGCTCTTCTGATTTAGAGTTTTCCTATTGGAATTTCAGTGATGGGGTATTTTGTTTGGGGGACACATTCAGTAGTGGATTTAGGTGGTATCCAGAGACCTCAGGACCTATGGTTTGGGAAAATGAGTTAAAACATTGGAAGAGGGGCTGGAGCAATAGCACAGTAGGTAGGGTGTTTCCCTTGTGGGTGACCGACCCAGGTTCTACTCTGGCATCCCATATGGTCCCCCGAGCACTGTCAGGAGTAATTCCTGAGCTAGGAGCCAGGAGTAACCCTTGTGCATAGCTGGGTGTGTCCCCAAAAGAAAATAAAATAAAACAGTGGAAGAAGTGGAAGATGGGTAAGGTTACCAGAGCTTTCTGAAGTATGGGGAGAGGATGAAAACCATAACTCTGAGAAGACCACAGAGTTCTAGCTCAGCCGTTAGGGTAACTTCATTTCTTTCACGTTGACGTCTCTGCAGAGGATATTCATGAAACAGTGGTGTTGAGCACTTGATGTCTCTGCCAGGTCATAACACCCCCTTCCACAAATGACGCCATATTGACTCAGCCCTGCCGTAACAACTCCAAGCTAACTTGTTGAGGGGATGCAAACCAAACAGCTGAAATTCATAATCCCCAAGGCTGAAAACTCTCTTGAGAGGCTGGTGGGCTGAAAATCTGCCCTGCCAAAGTGTTGGGGCTGTTTGGGTCCCTAAAGTATCTGGGTCCATTGAGTTATCTGATAATGCTCGAGACTATGACTGTCTTCTCCTGCCAATGAACATAAAACCGTGAGCCAAGATTAGAAAATCCAAGAGCTTTACTTTTTCCAACTTTACTCCACACACATCGCTATGCACACTCTGTCACACAAAGCTGGTGGATTGACTACCCACATGACTCCTGATCCCAAACTGAAAGAGCTAAATCCTATGTAGAGGCTGGGGGAAAGATGTAACCAAAGTTCAAAACCGGTTTTTGAGCTATCAATTGATTTCCTCTTACAGAGTCCCCAGGGGCCACACCTGAGTCCTAGGCTTAAGAGATGCTAATGTAGAGCACTGCTCTTATCCCAGGCTAATAAACAATCATTTCCATAAAATATCTAGTTCTCTTATATAAACACACTAAGAGTGACAGGCATACATAACTCTATCCGAGATAATTATATATATATATATATATATATATATATATATATATATATATATATATATATATATATAGGGTTATCTTTCATGGGGCGATCACGTCATATGATCAAACTATGTTCACCTGTTGTGTTGATCCTTTTTAACCCTCTCAGGGTCCTGTCTCCAACAACAAATGTCATGCTTTGCTCCAAGGCAACTCTTGAGTGCTCTGCTCCACTGCAAGGCAAATCACAGCTTATCAGAACACAGCTGATTCTGGCCTTGTTCTAATCTTTGAGTCAGAGCAGTACTTCTTCTAAAAGTTGTCCTATTTCATAGCCAGAGTGGACTCTTTTCCGGGTACCATATAGTACCTCATAGAAGACATTTCTTAGGGTTAAGATCAATTTAAATGGAACTGAGGTTTATAGTTAGCCTGGAGTCCACAGGGCATCCCATGGGCTGGGGTCTGGGCACACCCCTGAGCCAGAGGAGGAGTTGCCCCTGCACCTTCCTTTTTCTAAAGCCCTAACATACAAGTATGCACCTAGATTTACTGTATTTAATTTCTATAAGTTCTCTCAACTCCTGTTATGTTTATATGTGGTAGGTTACTTATTTCCTTTCCAATTGTTAAAGCTAATGCTTTGGGTTGCTATTAATGAACACAAGTATCTTTTTTAAAAAACTGAGAAAAATGTGTCAGAATTAGATTATCTATGTGATCTTGTGTCCATGGGGTTGGAATGAATTGCAATAAAATAGCATTGAAGCAGAGGTTTATACAATTGTAATGAAGCAAAATTGGCACATCATTCCCACCTCTTATTATTCAGAAATATGACTTATTTCTTATTCAGAAAGCTGTAGCTTATTTTCCCTTGTAATATGTCTCAGGTACATTATTCCTCTCATTACTCTATCAAATCTCTGTCCAGCTTCTGGTTGTTTTACATTCAGAAATCTCTAACAGCCTTGTTTTCAACCAGCCTCCTGCTTTTTGCATTTTGGCTAGTCTGCTCTAAACACCATGACAACAAAATTATATTCCTTCTGTACTACCTTGGTTACCTCTTTGCATGGTTTAAAACAGCATATGAATGAATAAAACTCTAATTATAAATCCTTTCCAACTACATGTGTATAACTCTGTAGGTGTTCTCTTGGTTATTTATTCTTCAACCTTAATTCTTTCCCTTATAAATCCTTTAGAAAATGGCATATCTATCTTATGCATTGTTTTATAAACACCCAGTTGATATGAGGGAAATTCCTAGATACATAATATATTTTAATTCATGATCATATACTCCTGTGGGTAAAATTAATGGAAAGAGAATCACAAATTCTACACATTGAAAAGATAGTGTACAAAATAAATGTATCAAACTTAAGTAAACTAAAGATAGTGTACAAAATAAATGTATCAAACTTAAGTAAACTAAACAAGAAATATGATACAAAAAAATTTTAAAAAATAATTATGAAACAAAAGGTCTACCCTCACATATTCAATTTCAGCAGTCTACCTTAGATTAGATCTGCTGTTCCTCACTAAATTCAGGCTAGACCTTTAGACTTACTCCTTGTTTCTGTAAAGGTGCCCTTTATTTTTCACTACAATAATATTTATTTTATGTATTTCTTTCATATGATTGACATTTCTATAAGCAAAATCTTTCAAAAGTACCTAAATAATTATTTTATCAATTCTTAAAGAGTCATACCAGATCATAGCCCTAAGAGTGACTGCATGCATTTATTTATTTAGAAAGACCTCCAAAGCAACTACAAGACCAAACATATATATACAAAATTCCTCAAATGTTTCCTCTTTACTAATTTTTAGGATAAAGGGTTCTTCACATTAAACAAACAAACAAACAAACAAACATAGAAGCACCATTTCATTTTCTATTTAATGAAAAAGAGAACAAGCCAGTGATACTCTCATTAAATCTAGATTTAATTAATTTAGCTTGTCAAATATCAACCATATGAAAAAATAAGTATGAGGTCACTTGATACAAAATATTGGCAATCACAATAAATTAAATTTGCCCCAAATATGTCCTTGATAAATGTCATCCTTTCCCCAAATATAGCATATTAGCCCTCCTGTAAGTATTAATAGTGGTAAGCTCCACCCATATGATGAGTTGTGAGACTAAGCAAAATAAATCCTTGTGATTTGCAGCAAGTGTAGACAAATGAGCTTTCGTCTGTTTCTGCTGTCAAATGCTCTACCCCTGAGCTATACCCCCAGCTTTCGTCAGTTTCTGAGCATTAAACTTGAATACCTGTTTCATAAAAAGAAGCAGATGGCTTGAGGATATTATTCAAATTTTGGATATTCATCCATCTTAAATTAATTTCCCACATTGTGGTTTATAATTTCTGACTCATTGAGGTTATTGACAGCATTAAAATAAATTAGAAAATGCACTGGTGACATAGACTTTGCCTGAGATAGACTGTGCATAATCACTATAAAAATAAAATAAAAGTCACATAGGCACTGCATCCAAATTCTTGTACTTTATCTTCCTCAGCTGTGAAATCTAGAGTGAAATTAATTTTGTTTATTCCTACTTGCGTCATTAATCTTTCTAAACCTATTTATATTTTTCCACAATCCTTGAAACTCATTTGGCACCCTCTGACATGGAATTAATAGTGTTTTAGTTAGTAATTAAAGATCAATGTTAAAAACATAAATACAGAGAGAGAGAGAGCTCAAAAGACTAGAGACATGTCCTGTACGAGCAGGTCCAGAGTTAGATCCTAGCACTATATGTCTCGTGTAATTCTCTCAGCCTTAGCCCTGCCGCTTCCCTATAGTGCAGTATCCGTGAAGCTCAGTATTGATTTTCTGAGTTTAAAACATTATACTTAGATAACTGGGTCCAGTATTGTGGCAACTTGCCTGCTCAGAAACCTCCCTGCCATACCCACTAACATAAATGAAATAGCACTGACCATTCAAAAAAGACTATTAGCTATGAAAAGTAATTTATAACACATTATAATTAAATATTACATGAGTCTCATTAATTTTATCTTCTTATTTTTACTCTCATCAAAGCCAGAAACATTTTACTCTTTCAAAGTAATCCTTGAAGCACTGAACAAAGCACTTACAAAAAGCATTATCACGTACTACTTTCATTCTCTGGGTTTGTAATTACAGAGACCAAACTAAGGCTTTTTATCAGACATAAAAATATGACTCAAGTTTATTTGCAGTGTAGTGAGCTCACATCACTGAAATTCAGGTGCACAGTGACAGTATCACAAAGAAAAAACAATGAACATAAGTGCATTAGAAGTATGATGTTCTCACTTGTAGTAAATGAGACAATAGTTTAAGTAGGACATATTATTAATATATACCATTTTCTACTGTTTCTTTTACATAAAATAGAGGAAATTTATAATATACTACGATCGAGCTCTTTTGTGTCTCTGGAACCCTCCTGGGCTGCTCTCCAGTCCTATCGAGCACTCAAATCACTTGTGTGAGAGTTGACGTCTGTATGTCTTAAGGGCAGTGGAGTGGTTTATATTCTTTCCAATTGATCCATGTTAACTGAGAATGGGTTTTCTGCCTGAATTGAGGACAGTCACCAAGTGTGACAAGTATGACTGACAGCAGCAGCACAAGTAAGCACTTTAGTGTTTCAATATGATTTTTGCAGTCAAGATCTGATTTTTCCCCCTCAGACAAAGATATTGCATTGAGCACAGAGAAATAGCAAAGTCTATTTCTCTGAGATGGAACCTCAAAGTTGAGTGTTCATTTTTTTACTGGGCCAGACCTTCAAAAATGGAACTCTTAGAATTCTATGTAAAATATATGTAATGTTTTAATTTTAGTTTTAACTCAATCAAAAAGTGTCAGGTAAGAATCAGTGCGCCATATATAAACAACATATCATTCTACAAGATTTAGTTTTTGCCACATATCTATGCAATTTCAGTTGTTTTGTAACTGCGACTCTGAGTTAGAGTTCTCAGCCATCATTGACTATGTGACTGGTAGATTCAGAATGTCTGACAATTATTCTGATTTGTGCTATGATGTAGAAAAACAGAAATAGTTTGGAAAATAGAAGTTACTGTCAAATGATTTTCGGGAGTTGCTCAGTCAATGAACATGAAGTTTCAGTTCAAATATATAATTTCAACTTACTTCCCACTTCCCTTTATCACTTCTCATTTCCCAGCACAATTGCCCCAAGGAATTTGTGTTCAATGTATTTCCAGCTCCCTTTTTCTTGAGAGTGTAGAAAGCTAAGGAGAATGTGTCCAGCCGATGAAGGACACTATGATTCATGATGCTCTCTAATGTCTTTCCCTGTGGCTAATACATGGAATGAGCTTTAATAAAATGTTCACGGATCCTTTTTAACCCTTGTCAACCAAAGGGAGACCTGCTGTTGCCCAGCTGTAATGGAGTAGTGGACCTACATCTGGGCCTGTGTGTGTTGTAGAGAATGTGTGTAAAGAGAAATGAGCATAGGTTTGCTGAAGAGAGGTGGTAAACACAAAGATCTTCCCAAACCTTAATAGAGACGTTTATGAATATGAGCAATGTTTTCTCAGCTGAGCCACAATCTACTGAAGTCATGTCATATATATTATACGAAAGCACAGCATTTTCAGAAGGGAAAAAGAAAAGGCTTACCTCCTCAACATCTACAATAAAAACATCTGGTAGCTGTTCTGAAAATAAGCATTTTATTAAACACTTAAAATGCATCGTTTCAGTGCTAATTAAATGAACTTAACCCAATTAGAGGATTAAAAACACTTTGTAAGTGCTCTACAGCAGGACTGTCTGAGAAACATTACACTCCATCCCTCCTTCTCCTTACACGGCACTTGCACATGGCATGAATCATATGGAAGTCTGTTTAGTGCTTATTTTGATAGTTTCTTCCTGTTTTTCTTTCCTCTTTAAAATCTGCTTGTCCAATAGCTTAGCACTGGTTGCTTATTCAGGATGCTTGCTAATTCACCACATAATTGCTCAGAGGGACCCGTTTTCAGAATTGAAAAATAGAAGTGGGGAGATCTTCTGTTTCCTGCTGATACAGTGACATATTTAGAAGCAGTTGTCTATACAAGTGTCTGCCTCAGCATGTCCTGCGGCAAAATTCAGCACCAGAAGCACTTGCCCATGCTGCATATTTACCATGTTTCAGACACTCACGCTTCCTGCCAACACCTACTGTGCTTCGACTGCAGTCCACTGGACAGCTTTGTGGCGGTACTTCTTTTGTTTTTCCCCAACTCTCCCTTACTAAGGCTAAAGCAGGAAAACATAATAAATGAAACAGCCCAGACCTAAAAAGAAAAGATCAAGGACAAAACAAGTTCCAGAAAAGTTCTATAGTTTCTTTCTTCACAGAACAGTATAGATCTCCATGACTTTCAAGTCTTACTTTAAAGGCAAAAAAAATGTACATAATCATACAGTTCTTTAGAAAACAAATGCCTGCAGTATGTTGTGTTTTCAGGACAAATAGCCTATATTCATCACATCCGACCTTGGAATACAATAGTTCCTGAACTCACTATAATATTTTAAGCACAGAGGGTACTGCAAAGAAACAAATTAGGCTCATGTCTGAAGGTTAGATAGTTTGTTGGCAACAAATGTGTGTGGTGGGATATTTATATTTTAACTCTGAGATAATTTCTCACAAATTCACTTCTCTAGTTGGAAATATCTTGATTAGAAGTTGAATGAGTCAGCTCTAGAAAATTGTAGAAACAAATTTAAAGCTGTTCAGAGCAGAAAATTGGTGTGTGTGTGTGTGTGTGTGTGTGTGTGTGTGTTGTGTGCATGCAAGTACATTTGGGTGTTTGTGCTTATTGGAAAATCCTCAGTATTTAAGGATACATTTATACTGCATTCAAAATATAGGGTCTATAAAGCCTCATCATTTTCAGACAACTTGGGAGAGTTTTCAAATTAGAATAGTAATTACTGCAGTCCAGCCTTGGAAAATCCATTTCTGTAAGTTGTGAAATTTAGCCAACACAAATTCAAAAATTCTCGGGAAGCTCTTAACCCCCAAATTATGAAAGCTAGAGGAAAACGTGGTTGATCTTGATAGTTTCTTATTTTTTTGACTTAATATTTGCAGCAATTTATCACTGAGAGTCTCTATGTGTAATGAGAAACAAATACTTAACACACATACCAAAATTCTCTAAGCATTTGATGAAATATTTTATTTTTTAAGTAGGGAGTCAGAGAGAGAGAGAGAGCACCAAGGAATTGAGTTCAATTGAAATCATTGAATAGGAAACTCTGACACTGCAGGTGTTGCTTGGACACCACCGCACAGCACAGCTCAATAGCATACATTGCCAGGCTAGGGAACTGCTCGTTCTGTCCCTGACTGCTGGGGTAAAGAACATTGGAGTAATACCTGGGTCCCTGAGCACCATTAATGACCATCCTTATAAACTATCAGTATGAGTTGGTATAAATTGCTTTAGGATATGTTAAAAGAGCTATTTACATTAGCTGTAATCAAGTTCGTGTTGGCAGGAAATTTACTACTTAGTATATTTTTACTGATCCACAAGTTGTTTCACAAACCCTCATAAATCCACAAGATAGAATGGACTAAGAGTCAGTATCCCCATAACTATTGTAACTTATTGGCAATGACTGAGTAAGCAAGCCAAGCTGTTTCTATATAGGAACTTAGTAGCAACAAGTTTCTTGGCTTGGACCTGAAGAGACTTGACCTGAGAATCTTTATGTTTGCTTTATTTCTATGTTTTATTGAGGGACCAGTAGAATGGCTTCATGAAAATGGAGAGAAGATTCAGAAGGGAGGATTCCATTTAGCCTCTTTGGCACTTCAGTGAAATAACCAAACACTTAAGATAATTACAGATGGTGATAAATACTATAAGGGAAAGGAAGAGTGTTCAGCAAGGGAGAATAATAGAGAATTCAGGCTACCAGCATGTGTTTTCTAAAAAGCAAAGAGATGGCTGCTCTCAGTGATTCCACTGAGATGAGAATTCAAAGAATTCCCCACGCCTCCTTGGCTCACTTAGGAGAGAAGTGCCTTCAAATTGCTGAGGCATTGGGGAGGGCTAAGTAACTCTACTATGAAGACATACTGCTGTGCCCATTCAAGGAAGACAGAGGGGACCGAAAAACAAAAAAGGAACAAAATTGTCTGAGAGGCAGAGTATACAATGTATAAAGAAAGCAGTCTTTAATCAACACTTGACAGCCCCCTGTTATGGTCTGTCCATTGCTATCTTCATTGTGTCAGATGAGAATGATGCTAACCTTTTTTAATAATTGAATTCATGAACTTACATCTTAATTCTGGAATCAATAGAAATAATCAGCTGTTTACTATTGCATTACTTTCATAGCTAATTCATTGTCAACAGATGCCGATTCCACTCATCCCAGCCATGAGTACTAGGGAAATAAAAGATTATCAGGGGACTTACAGTTGTGTACCACTCATACATATCAACAGATGGTGTGGCAAATCCAATGTCAGTGTTTTATTTGAGTGCTATAGGAGATGAACATCCGCCTCTCAGGGAAGGCTTCCTCAAAGAGGCATCTCCCAGGATCAGTTCCATGGGAGAGGCATTTTGAAGAAAAGTCATAGGAAAACAGAACAAAGCAACAGGCATTAAAATCACGTTCAGCAAAACTCTAAAGAAAACAAATTATATATATATATATATATATATACATATACATGTATATATGTATATATATATACACTATGAGAAACTAAATGTACTTATTAACTCTGATCTTTTATAGAACTAAAAAGGGATATGTTTGCTGCTTCTCATGGAGATGACAAGCTCATTTCAATGCAGTTCAAGTTTTACTCTCCTAGCATTTATGGCATTATTTGCTCTCATACATTGATGCTGACAGATGCTTAGTTTATATTTAACCTAAAGGTGGCATTTATAACTGCAAAGACTCTTAATTATGATAGAAGAGAAAGCATGCTTGATTCCCAATACAGGAACAGTTTTTTTTCTGTTATAGGGTGCATTTAAAACATCAAATGCAAGGTAAAGTGAAAAATTAACCAAACCTCAGGACATTTTCTTAGGTTATAGAACAACAGTGAGTATAGATTCTCAGGGAGCAAAATAATGCAATAGTCTACAGTGTATCTGTCAAAGTATAAGATGAAGATTTTATTTTTAACCTGGTCTCAGACATTAACTACAGGAGATATCAGAAATCTGCAATGCCCTTTGTACACCAATAAAGCAATGAAATAAAACTGATGGACTTAACACCCCCATGAACATCACACCAGCAGGGGTGCCATGTTCTTCACCAAATAGCCACAAGCGACTTGTCCCTTTGCAGTGCTCTTTCCTTTCTGTCTTGAGATAAACAGTGAGGTCTCTATAGATGAGGTTCTTCCATGAAGAAGAAAATTTACACTACATAAAACATTTTAAATAGAATAACCTAAAACCAAAGATCTATATGTTAATCTTGTATCATTGTTGTTGTTATAAGAGATGCTATTTTAGAAATGCAAAATAAAGCTTAAAAGTTGTATTTTCAGAAGTAGATTTCACAAGATGTGTTGCTACATATTTACCTCTAGTGCTGGCAGCATTTATTAGTAATAGAACTTATACTAACAGAATTAATCACATACATTTGTGAAAAGAAAATGTATGCAAGTTTGTGATAATTTTTTTTTTAACAATTCCACTGGTTCATCATACCCAAACCTTTGGAAAAATACCTGTCCAGAAGCAACTCTGAGTATATTCTAGAGTTAAAAATAACATTTAGGGCAATGGGGCCGGAGCAATAGCCCAGCGGGTAGGGCGTTTGCCTTGCACGCAGCCGGCCCATGCCGGCCAGGGGTTCGATTCCCGGCATCCCATATGGTCCCTCGAGCACCGCCAGGAGTGATTCCTGAGTGCAGAGCCAGGAGAAACCCCTGAGCATTGCCGGGTGTGACCCAAAAAAGCAAAAAAATAAAATAAATAAAAATAAAAATAACATTTAAATTGAATATGTTTTATTAATGGAGATTTAAGCAATATGTCTATATTCTGGGTGAGCTTTTTTCCAATCTGGTAACATTTTAGAAGCAAAAAGGACAGCTCCTAAGAGAAGAATTTATATCGCTAGACACATCTCATTTTCCCAATTCTCCAGAACTCAACTCTACTCTGTAGATTTCAGATTTTTCAATATCTACAATTATTTGAGTTGATAATTTAAGATAAATCTCCCATTTTATCTTTTTATTACTTGGTTTCTTTCTTATCCTGATTATTTTTTCTATATTCTTTTATCACATCTTTTCTCATGTATATATTTTTCTATATACATATATGTATATATGTATACATACATATATATGTATATATATATATACATGCACATCCTATAATTCTGTTTCCCTGAAGAACCTTGAATACTACAACTCTAATCATACACTAGTCTATTTTTAGATTAACTTAGGTTGTTATCTATTACCATTTTATTAATAATGTGCATTGATGCTTGATGTTCATTTCATGAGGCGTTGCAGGTGTGGCTGTGGTGCCCAGCTGCGTCATTAGGTGGAAGACAGGAGACAGGCTTGTCTATACCCAGGGCTCTGTCCTGTGGGCCCTGGATGGTTGATGGTCTGGCAGAAAAAGACTGGACCACCTTGGATGAACTCAAAGTCATGGCAGAGTCTGGCAAGCTACCGGTAGTGTATTTGGTATGCCAAAAACAGTAACAATAATCAACTTCATTCCCAATGAATGGAGATGTTACTGGTGCACTCTCAAGCAAATCGATGAAAAATGGAAAGACAAGTGATTAACATCATTCAAGTCATGCAAAATAGCTGTTCAAATATGTGGCAAATTCCAAACTGAAACCCAGAGTTGTCTGACTACAAAATACATCTTTTGTTGTTACAGTGGTGTGTGAAATAAAATTGTCTTATTGTGAAATATGTTTTGAACCTTCACTCATTTTTATTTTGGCTTTTGGGGTCAATCTGGCAATGGTCCGGAGTTAGTCCAGGGTATACACTCAAGGATTACTCCTTGCTGTGTTCAGGAGATCATATGTGGGATGACAGGGATTGAACGCTGGTCGGCCACAATCAAGGCAATTTCCCTACCCCCTATACTATCTCTCTGGCCCAGAATCACCAATATTTCTTCTTTACTTGTCTCCCTGTTGATCATCGATTTGCTAGAACTGGCACCAGTAACATCTCCATATGTGCTGTTGCAAGTAAGTGTAGCCCAAGGGCATCTGCTTGCTCCAGGGACAGGAAGAGCCTCAAACCATTCCATCAGGTCATGGGAATGAGGTCCATAACTGCTACTGGTTTTTGGCATATCAAATAAAACATGGGTAGCTTGCCAGGCTCTGCCTATATATTATAAATATAATACATATTATATGTATATATAAATGAAAAAATGTTTTGAAAGTTAATTTAGAAAGAGGTGCCTGATTCCCTCACATTCTGAAGTGAGCCACGAAGCAGGTAGAATGTCAGAAATGTACATTTGTGTTTATGAAAAATGTATTGTTATTTTAAAATGTCTTTAACATTAAAAAGGCAAATTTCATACTTGTGGGTTATTTTTGTTTGTTTTGGGGGGGTTACTCTCAGAGATACACAGGACCTAGTTCTTGATCTATGTTCAGTGAATACCTGAAAGTGCTCAGTTAGCCATATAAATGCTGGTGGCCAAACAAGATCAGCTCTGTCTGCAAGGCAATTGCCCTACCTGCTCTACTATGTCTTGGCCTATGTTTATTCTTTTTTTAATTATTATTATTATTTTATTGAATCACCATGTAATGTACCATTAGAAAGCTGGTTATCATTGGGTTTCAGCATTGCACCGTTCCAACACCCATCCCTTAACCAGTGCACATTTCCCATAACACCAATGGCTTATTCTAGGTGGATGAAATGTGTGTTGGGGCCCTGTGACTGAAAGCTGACCATGGACAGTTTTGTTATTCTGCATCACTAGATTATTCAATAAACAAACAAAAGCTAAACTAGCTGGGGGATCAGAAGCAGTTATTAGAAGTTCTTTCTCTTAGCAGCAAATATATCCAGCCCTTGCCAGTCTGTATTTGACTTCTAGTAAACCATATCACCAAGAGTCATAGTCAGATATTTTTTTTCTCTCTCTTTATTTTAGTTTGTCCTTCAGTAAAGCTACAATTTTCTCCATAACATTGACTTCTAAAGTTATTCATTTATTTATTTACTTACTTGTTTCACTGTCACTGTATCACTGTCTTCCCATTGTTCATCAATTTGCTCAAGTGGGCACTAGTAACATCTCCATAAGTCCTGTCACAAGCAAGTGTAACCCAAGGGTATCTGCTTGCTCCAGGGACAGGAAGAGCCCCAAACCATTCTACAGGTCATGGAACTGTGGTTCATAATCGTTACTAGTTTGTGGCATAACAAGTAAATAAAACACGGGTAGCTTGCCAGGCTCTGCTGTGTAGGTGATATAGTCTCAGTAGAACGCTCTCATCTTGAGCATTTACTGATGAAACTTAAAGGGAAAGATCAGGTTTTCTCTTGGATGGAGCTCTGAGGAACTATAGAATCCAGATGTTGAAAATGACCGACTGCATGATGTATGGTTTGCTCTGGCTTTTTTTTTTTTATTTTTTTATTATTAATTTTTTAAGTATTTTATTATACCACCGTGAGATATACAAATGAAAAGATATACAATTAAAAAGTTCATGTTTGGGTTTTGGTCATACAGTGTTTCAGCACCCGTCCCTCCACCAGTGCCCATCTCCATACAAATAAAAAGATATACAATTAAAAAGTTCATGTTTGGGTTTTGGTCATACAGTGTTTCAGCACCCGTCCCTCCACCAGTGCCCATCTCCCACCAACAACATCCCAGGTTCCCTCCCCCTTCCCCAGCCCTGCTCCATGGCAGGTTCTTTATTTCTTTGCCTTTCTCTCTCTTTTCTCTTTTCCTTCCCTTCCAGACTATGGATTACAGAACATACATTAAAAGGTTGTCATGTGAATCCTTTTGCCTCTATTTCATGCTCAGTTCTAGGTTGGCATTAGTACCCTCGACTATTATTAGCACCCTGTTCCATTTTCTGTCTTACCTAAACTCTGACTCCCACACATTTGTGATAATTTCCACCTTCAACAAGACCTCCCGATATATGCTTCACTTGACCTTGGATATTGGTATCATAATATGTACATATATATTTATGCCATGCAAATAAATGCAGTCATTCTGTATCTGTCTCTCTGCTCTGGCTTTTTGCTAGGCTTACTGGTATCACTTAGAACTTATCTAGAACTGTATACAATGGATAAATGTGAACGATCTTGGAAAGGACCTTATCCTAAAATCATCATTTTCTAAGAATATCGAGTGGCAGCGATGTGGCCACACCAAAAGAGCTGTGGGTCTGGTGTAGGTGGGTCTTTCTCTTCCCAGGCAACTGGCATGGAGATGGAGGAAAGGGCAGGGCCCAAAACTCCACTCCGAGTCTGGCCAGCATGGTCTCTCCCCGCACATGAAAGCAAACCCTAGGAGCAATGTTAGACTCATAGCTCCATGGGTTGCTTCCACATGGGGCCTGCCAACCAGCTCAGCTGTGGGTCTGAAGTAATCTCCAGTAAACTTACTTGTTTATTTGTTTTTAAGTATTTTATAATTTGCCTTAAATAATAAACTTATCATTTTAAATATTTTTATTTTAAATAAATTTATTATTATTTTATATATTTAAACAATAAATGTATATATTTATTATATATTTTAAATAATAAATTTAATAAATAGTAAAATTATTTAAATTTATTATTTATTTTAAATACTTTATTATACCACTGTGAGGCTCTGCTGGGTAGTAAAATACAAATATTTTATTATACCACCCAGCAGAGCCTCACAACAAGCCAGACGAACCCCCCCACACACTCCATGAGGGCCGCCATTTTCCATATCCAGACTTGCCTCTTGTCGGAACTCTACCCAGCAGACGATCCTTTCACAGCCCGGATCATTGGCAGCCACCCTGCAGCATTTTTTTTCAATCAGGCCCAGGTATACTGATCCAGAAACTCACAGACATGGGGCAGAGCTGCTACTTGCTCTCCCAGTGCTCAACCGCTCGCGAGGCGCCTGGGAGGGATGGCGGTTTCTAGCCCTGGTCCACCACCCCAGCAGAGGCTCACAACAAGCTGAACGCCGCCCCCACCCACTCCATGAGGGCTGCCATTTTCCACATCTGTACTTCCCTCTCCTCAGAACTCTACCCAGCAGATGAGCCTATTACAGCCCAGCTCACGCAGCTGCTTGCGGCAGCTTGGTTCATCAATAAATGCTGTATTTAGAGGTGACTACAAGAGTATGTTACCCGCACAGCAAGACTGACAAGCTGCCCATGTCGTATTTGATATGCCAAATACCAGTAACAATTATATTAGGTACTTCCCATGACCTAATATAATGGTTTGAGGCTCTTTATGTTTCTGTGGCAAGCAGATGCCCTTGGGCTCTACTAGCATGAAACAGGACATATGACGATATTACTGGTGTCCGCTGGAGCAAATAGATGATGAATGGGAAGATAGTAATAGTGATAGTGATACCATTATGAGATATGCAATTATAAAGATGTTCATGTTTGGGTCTCGGTCAGACAGTGTTCCAGCACCCGTCCCTCTCTACCAGTGCCCATTTCCTCCCCAATATCCCCAATTCTCTTGCCCTCCTCTAGCCTGCCTCTATGGCAGGTTCTTTATCTCTTTTTTCTCTCTTTCTCTCTCTTTCTCTCTTCCTTCTCTTACACAATGTGGTTTACAATATATACATTTAGAGTTTACCATTTGCATCTTTTTGCCTGTATCCAATGCTCAGTTCTAGGCTGATATTATCATTTTAGTTGACTATTAACACACTGTTCCCTTCTCTGTCTTACCTAACCTTTAACTCCTACACGCTTGTGGTGGCAGTAAAAGGTTAGATAAGACAGAGAAGACAGAGAAACCTATTGACAAGACCTCCTGATCCATGTTTTGCCTAACCTTGGATATATATATATATATATATATATATATATATATAATAAATGATACCAATATCATCCAATATCATTTTATATATATATATATAAATGATACCAATATCATCCAATATCATTATATATATTATATATTATATAAATGTATATATATGCATGCATATATATATGCATTATATATAATGCAAGTAAGTGCAGTCATTATATATCTGTCTTTTCTTCTGGCTAATTTCACTCAAAATGATCCTCTCCATGTCCATCCATTTATTGGCAAATTTCATCACTTCTTTTCCTAACAGCTGCATATATTCCATTGTGTAGATGCACACGAAGTTTCTTTATCCAGTTATTAAAAGGCCCCACTGTCTATTGAGCTCCTTTATGGCCCAATTTCAGACAGAATCTGCTTTATTTTTCGGACTGATGTTTCCAGTTTAATTTAATGGGTATTAATTTTTATTAAGCTATCATTTTGTACATCACATCTAAAATCTAGAAATGAATTTTCCACAAATTTTGAATGGACATTTTGTACCATCCAGTTATTCCACTTCTGGCACTTGCTACTAAAACATAAATATGCTAATTGATGGGGCTAGAGCGATAGCCCAGCGGGTAGGGCGTTTGCCTTGCACGTGGCCAGCCTGTGCCGGCCGGGTTCGATCCCCGGCATCCCATATGGTCCCCCTAGCACCACCAGGAGTAATTCCTGAGTGCAGAGCCAGGAGTAACCCTTGAGCATTGCCGGGTGTGACCCAAAAAAGCAAAAAAAACCCAACATGTTAATTGAATGAAATGCATGTGTTCATGCATGCATGCATGCATGCTTGCATGCAATCATAAAGCGATTGGTACTTCATTATTCACAATATCTAAGAGTTGGAAAAAAAAGTTCTGTGGCTATCAACGCATACAACATAATGAAAATACAGTGGAATATGAGCTTAAGGGAAAGAAAATAATAAACTTCAATCACAAGATGTAATGGAACAATATGTATGGTGTTTAATGAAATACATCCAGAAGGGTAAAGAAAAATACCATCTGACTTCACTTACATGCTATATATAGAGAAAACCACCAATACAAAAATTACAAAAAAATAAAATTTTATACTTTAAGTAAAGTTAGTGGTCACCAGAAAGCAGAATTATGAATGAAGCTTAATGGGTTAAGCAGCTAACTATATAGGTTTAGGACATGTTGAATCATTGGTGCTGAACTTAATGTAGCATAGCATTTCCTAATAAGAAGGCATACTTCAAACTTATGTTACTTCATTTAAAAGAATGAAAAATACTAAATAGCACTTAATATTATTTCACAATGGTATGCGTGAAATTATAATACATATGTAAAACTAGGGGCCAGAGAAACAGTACAGTAGGTAAAGTGCTTGCTTTGTGTTTGACAACAACCCACGTTCATCTCTGCACCCCATAAGGTCTCCTTTACCCTGCAAGGAGCATAGAGCCAGGAATAAGCCCCTGAGCACAGCGTGGTGTGACCCAAACCTCCTCCCTGCTTGCGCCCCAAAGAATGCAACAATAATAAAATTATACTTGGTTCCATTTCAAAGTCAACTCTAAAACACTTTATAAAAATTCTGAAACTGAATTGAGTCATAATTTAAGCTCAATGATAGATCTAACTCTCTGCTAAATTTATATTTACTTAGAAATTTAAGATTGCTTTAAATATCATTTTCTGGTTTTTAAAGAGACAGGTTGCAAAAAAGGAAATTATCCATATTTCAAAAGAAATTACAGGTATCCATGAAATGCCCCAGTAATGCTTGTTTTAAAGTTAAGATTTTTTTCTTCCTAGTAGTTAGGGTTCAAGCACAAAATCTAGCCATTTGAATGAAAACTTCTCTCTTAAATCTTTTCTTTATCTCAGCTCCTTGACAGTATATGGCAGTTCTGCAATTTAGTGCTTTTATCTGTCCCCATTGGATGTAACATACCTGAGATTACATCAAAAAGGGACATTTTATAGAATAATTCTCTACTAATATCTACTTACAACTGTAGTTCTGAAACGAAGTCAAGGAAGATTTGCAGATATTTGAATATGCTTAAGGTATTTTTGAGGTTACCCCCATCAAAAACTTTCTTAATCAAGGGAAAATATTTCTTACAATATATATCATCACTGTTATACTTTATGATATAATATGTTATTATACATTATATTGCATATTACTACACATTGCAAATAACAGGACCAGTTAATCTAATTTATTTGAAGCTAGATAAATGTCTACATATAATAAAGTCTGTACAGACTTCATTTATGTAGAATATAAAATAAACTCACAAAATACACTTTTAGAAAGTCTGGGAGAGACATATGTATTTCTACTATGAGATATACAATTACATAGATGTTCATAACTGGCTCTCTGCCATAGTGTTCCAGCACCCAGCCCTCCACCAGTGCCCCATTCCTACCACCAATGTCCAAACACTCCCTCCCACCCACCCCAGACTGCCCCTATAGCAGGCACCTTTTCTTTCTCTCTTTCCCTCTTTCTCTGTCTCTGTATTTCTTTTTTAACTTCGTGACTTGACCTACAGATATTAAAGGTTTATGATGTAAGTCACTATGAGTTCTAGTGTGACATTATAATTCCCCATTCCCCATCAACCTCCCCAGTTTGTTGCAACTACAATGATCATTTCAGTGTCTAAATGTAAATATCCTGGGAAGGACCTGGTGCTAACCTCCATTATTGTCTAAGTCTGTCACGTGGCCTCAGAGCGGCTGCGCACCAGTGCAACTGTGATCTGTCTCTAGTCGGCTTTGCTGACTGTGGAAGCTGCGAGCCCACAGAACACCCACCAACCTGGAGGTAGAGGAATGGGGAGGAGGAAACCAAATCCCTGCTCCAAGTCTGGCCAGAGTGGCCACCCCACAAGTGTCTGCTAACCCTAGGATCTATGTTGGACTCGGCCAGGGGCTGAGCTATTTACCACCCTACGAAACGCGAAATGTGCATTTCTTATCATTAAGAATATGGTAAAAGAGTTGAATAACAAAATATCAATCGTGAAATCACTCCCACAATTGGCAATTCATTTTTCTTCTGCATTGAATTCAGAGAAAACTAATTTAATTGAATATATATAGGATATATGTGCAGAATATTATATATGGACATGTATATCATGTACATATACATATATATTATATTCTGCATATGATGTGTATATGTGCATATGAATATTTGAATATACATATGTGAATATACATATAAGCATATATGTGATGTTCTGTGTATTGTATGTAAATGATATATATGATATGTACATGATATTTGTGTATATGAATATTTGATATATGTATGTGAATGATGTGATTTGGAGACAACCTCTGGACTAGAGCCATTACTGACTGGATCCCACGGGATGTCAAAAGATCACGTGGCCGCCCACCTACAAGATGGTCAGACTTCCTTGTAAAGACCCTGAAGGAACGGTTTGAGGTTCTTCATATTTTGAATCAACCAGATGCCATTGGGCTACATTGGCACGTGATAGGGACCAATGGAAATGTTACTGGCGCCCGCCCAGCAAATCGATGAATGGGATTCAAGTGATCAAGTGATGTGAATGATATATGTATATGAATGCTGACATATTTATATGGATATTTGAATATACATATATGTATATGATACTCTGTATATTCTACATGTGATCATTACAGACTTGGGAAATTAGAAATTCATAATTTCAGCCTTTTTATTCAGCAGAACTTGTGCTAGTAATGATTATCATTGAAAATTGTTATTAAGATTACTAAAGCAAATAAAAACAGGAATCTTATTACAAAGGACTAATGTTTTGCATACATCACTAATATATTACTCACTTTCCTACTCTTCCTATTCTGCCTATTCTTCCTCTCTGATATGCATGTTTCTCCTCTCTCATTATCAAAGGACAAAATTCCAACATTCTTTACAATATACATATACATACAAACACACACAAACACACAAGTGTTCCTATATATATATATATATATATATATAGAGAGAGAGAGAGAGAGAGAGAGAGAGAGAGAGAGAGGAACACTTGTCTGATATAATTCATTACTTATAAATAGTAGCTTGTATTACTGGCAGCACTAATTTAATATTTATTGATAAGGAATTAAAAAATGAGAGCTTCCAACTCATCCTAATATGGAAAGAAATTACATAAAAATACCTTATTTTTTTCATCCATGACAAAGTCAAAAAAATTACACTGAATCTCTCCTTAAAGTTTGGTTTCAGACTTATTTAGGCTTTTTTTCAACTTCATTAGTGGCATTCTTACCTAGGAGAATTCCTTTTTAATGACATTATACTGACTGGCAGGTGAATGTTTTCTCTTCTCAACATAATCTGCTGTGAGAGATGGGTGGGGACTTCTCTGTGTAGAATTCTATCTGCCCTCTAGCTAAGTTTGCTTCAGTGGAAATGAGATCCTGACCACTACGCTGATGGATGTACACATAACTGACTTGTTCAATTCTAATTTAATTCTGGAAATCTATCTCCTTTATGACTTTAATTTTTCTGACATGAAAATGTTCTATCTTTTTTAGGCTTCCATTGCTTCTGCAGAACAGAATTATTCTCTTGGTGGAGGGAGAAAAAAAAACAGTAAAGAAGCAGCAATAAACAATCCCACAAAACCAATTTTCACATTGGCAGAAAAACATAAGAACTCCAAATAGCCATAACTTGAAACAGTGGCAGATCTGGGGAAGCGTATGATTCGAAATTATTAATGAAAACTTTCACCACAAGCATGCACATATTTTCATTTCAGGAGACTAGCGCTTCCACATAGGCAATAGTGTAAAAGAGCACTGAACCAGAAGAGACAAAACAACTTCTACTCTTCCATGGCTATAGTTATAGATTTATCATCACAGGTGAGCTAAAACAGACATGGCAAAGTACTCATTTTAATTTTCTAGAATATACAGAAACAGCATCAAAAAGTACAAGGAAGATCCTGAGACAACTCTTTATTTACTTCAAGATGACCTCAGCTATCTGTTTTTTATCTGTGTTAGTAATTTTTATTTTACGTGATATTTTTATTTGTCTCATCATACATTATTCATTGAAAATCATTGCAAAAATACAAGGAAAGGATAGGATTCAGGGTAAGGATTCTAAAACACACAATGCAGCATGATTTTATAAATAGATATGTTTTTCTTTTAAGAGCATGCATTGCTTCATTTTCAACATTAAAGAAAAAATGCACTTGATCCCATTTTCCTCTAATTTTTATCCTTTCACACATATATTTGTGGATGACTTAAATAGCAAAATGTACAGCAGAGAGTTTATCCATATTTTTAAGGTATTTTTTGGAGGTTTGTTTCATTTTGCTTTGGGGCCATACACAATAGTGTTCAGGCTTTACTCCTGGCTTTAAGCTTAGGAATCAAGATCACTCCAAGTGGTGCTCAGGAGACATATGGGGTGCTTGGCTCAAACCTGAGTCATCCAAGTGCAAAGCAAGTACCATACCTACTCTACTAAATCACTGGGCCCTGGAGACACTTCATAAGAGAGCATCACAGCATTTTCTTACTGTATCAAATTCACCTTTTAAATATTCTTCAACTATTCTCTCATGTAAAAATTTCTTTATTCGTTTTCACTTTTCTCAGAGCATTACTTTCATTCTCTTTGAAGACAATTTCCAAACCACTTCTTAAAAATCTATTTCTCCTTAGGTTCAAGCACCTATTGACATCTAGTTCTCCTTATTAGTCCATATCTAACTCTATTTGGGGAAAATGTCACAGAGAAAGCAAAGTTTCAAAACAACAAACTATCTTAATACTTTTTTCAATTAAAAAATCTGTATTGGGGCAAAGAGATTATAAAGGAGCTAAGAGGCATATCTTGCATGCAGCTCAACATGGTCTGATTACTGGGACCCTAGGGTCCCCGGCATGTGAGATGAATCCCTGAAATTCCCCAGGCGTCACCAGCTATGGCCCTGGAGCCCACTGAGCACCACCTTGACACCAAATGTCTTAAGTAGCATCACATCCTCATTCCCCTGCAATGATCCGGAGGCGTTGTCTGGAGGGGTCAATGATGCTCCCAAACCCCACTTGAAAGACACCACCCCTACCCCAAGAAAAAACTACAGAGCTGTTTTCCAAGATCAGTCACATAAGTATAATAGGTAATGACACCATAATTTTCAAAATATTAACATAAACTTAAATGAAAAAATTAAAATTTGCTTGCTAAAAAATCAGCTAATGATATAGAAGTTCTGCTTCCCGAATCCCGCAGTTAAAGTTATCTTAGATTTTCTCATATGGGGGACATTTAAAATTACTCATTAAAAATTCTATAGAATTTCATGAGAAATTAATTTTATGGAGCTGATTGTTCATGGCATGGTTCACTTTTCCTGTCCTGAAATATAAAAATGATACTAAGCACTTTAAATATAGACATGCATGGCTTGTGTGTATGTGTGTGTGTGTGTGTGTGTGTGTGTGTGTGTGTGTGTGTGTTGAGGGTTGGGAGATTATGGATGTGCTCGAGAAACCATATATGATACCAGTAATCAAAGTGGGATAGGCTGTATGTAAGGCAAATATGTGACTTTCTATAATATCTTTCTCACCTGACATGCAAAATTGTAAGTATAAACAGATTTTTCACATTTAAGTATACCAATTTTGTTTAACTCTGCAGTGACTTCTATACTTCCTCTTAAGCATATTTTAAATACATTTGACCAAATATATATGATTCTATGATGATAAAAAATTGAGAAGTGCTGATTTTTTTAAATTAAAGAGATTAATTAAAGAACTAACATTTTCTAAGTTATTTACATGACTGTTTTATACTTACATCAGACTCTCAATTTTAAGGAATACCCATAACCCCATTAACCCCATTATACAAAAAGGTTGGGTCAACATCTATAAGTTCACTTAATTATCGTGAGTTGGTTAAACCAGCTCTGTGAAAGAACAATTTGCTTCAAAGAACTCCTATGTGAGCAGACGTTCCCCAAATTCTTTATATTTGAGATTTGTTAATTTCTAGCTTGCTGCTTAAATTATGATTTAAGTACAAATTCGAATCCTAGTGGAATTTCAGTTTTGTTTTACGAGAATTTACTTTTTTTTTTTTGCTTTTGCTTTTTTTGGGTCACACCCGGCAATGCTCAGGGGTTTCTCCTGGCTCTGCACTCAGGAATTACTCTTGGCGGTGTTCGGGGACCATATGGGATCCAACCTGGGCGGGCATGTGCCGGCCGCGTGCAACGCTAAAGCCCTACCTGCTGGACTATGGCCCCAGCCCTGAATTTACTAAATTTTAACATAAAGTATTTAGCGAATGACTCTTTCACAATAAAATGCAAATGTTTAGGCATTAATAAAGAGTGGACTCTGTATTTTAACTCACAAGTTTCTTACTCACAGGTAAAAATGACTTGCTTACATAAAAGATAGTTAACACCTAAATGATGAACTTGTCTTTGTCTAGATAGTGTGGGACAAGAAATCTAAAAGCAGCAGCATCAGAGGTGGTGAAAAACAGAAACTAAGCCTCACCTCAGGGTCTTGGTTCTACGTGTGCATTTTAACAAACTTACCTGTGATTTCTATGCATATCAGGGCTGAGAAGCACTGATCTGATTAATGACTCTGTTGATATTTGGCTGCACAAGTTACCCAGAGAGAAAACAAACATCTTATATCTATGTGTGTTCTGGGGTACAAGGTTTACACCTGCACTGAGCTGGTTTGTTAGAATGACTCCCACACTAACAGGCACAGGACTTTTGTGTAGCAGTGACCATAAATCTTCAGAATGAGGGCACGGTCAGGGCATAGCAGAAGCAGAATGGAGGGAGCTGGTGGCCCCACAGAGCTCCAGGGAGACATAAATATGCACACTTCAATGGTGTGTTTACATACGCTTTGCTAGCTGATGCACAGACCTTAAGTGTCTACCTTAGTAGTGAGACTGAAGTACTAGCACAATGGAAATAATGAAAAGAGAACAGTTGCCTGATCTGGAGCAGATGAAGAAGGTGAGTTTATTACCGATGTCTTAACCATTTTAAAAGGAGAAACTGCACATCATTATTTCTAAAAAAGAAAGGAAATTTCTCTTTTGACACTGCACTTATCATATCCTGGTGGAATTTACATTAATCTGAACACATCGATTTTTTTTTTCTTTTCGGGTCACGCCTGGCAATGCTGAGGGGTTATTCCTGGCTATGTACTCAGGAATTACCCCTGACAGTGCTCAGGGGACCATATGGGATGCCGGGATTGAACCCAGGTTGGCCACATGCAAGGCAAATGCCCTACCTGCTGGACTTTGACTTCAGCCCCTGAACACATAGACTTTTGAATATTCACAGTGTATAATAGTTCTAATAGCAAGGTGCCTCAATAACATTTGAGGACTAATTTAATTTTAATATAGACATCTATTTTTTTTCTAAACTTTAAGGACATTGTTATGGTTTTGAACATTGTAGGAAATTAATAAAATGTGAGTAATATACATTTTAATGAATTTCCATTGAAGTGGTGTATAATCACTGTATCACCTGTCTTCCTGTTGTTCATCGATTTGATTGTGTGAATACAGTAACATCTCCAAATGTCCTGTCATATGCTAGTGTAGTCAAAGGGCATATGTTTGCTCCAAGAAGATGTAGAGCCTCAACTAATCCTTCAGGTCATGGGAATGAGTTCTATAACTGTTACTGATTTTTGGCATATCAAATACGACATGAGTAGCTTGCCAGGCTCTGCCATGTGGGATAATGATCACTACAGTGTATAAATGTGAAAGATCCTGGGAAGGACCTGGTGCTAACTTTCATTATTGTCTAGGGAATGTCCCCAGCGCAGCTGTGGGTCTGAAGTGTGTCTTTTCTGGTTGCTGGGTATGGTGGCTGGGAGCTCACAGCTATGCCCTCCGACATGGAGGCGGAGGAGTGGGAGGAGGAGCCCAAATTCCTGCTCCAAGTCTGACATATAATATCGTTTTAAAATTTCTATTTATTACCACTCCTGGGAATATACCCTAGAGACCCCAAAACACATAGCAGTACTCACAATACCCAGAATATGGAAACAACCTGAGTGCTGAAGAATAGAAGACTGGATCAAGAAACTATGGTGCATCTACACCATGAAATAATATGCAGCTGTCAGGAAAAATGCAGCTATCAAATGTGTGTAAAAATGAATGGACATGGAGCTTATCACACTTAGTAAAATAGTCGGAAGAAAAAGAACAGATATAGAATAACTGCATTTATATGTGGTATATAAATATATATCAGTGTTCTACTAATTGTTGGATACGGCAAAGTCAGAATTAGAGATGAGAATTTAATGTAGGTAAAGGGATATAGATGAAAACCCCCAAATGCATGTATGACAAGCCACAATGTGTAAGAGATGGGAGAGAGAGGGAAAGAGAGAGAGAAGAAGAAGAAGGAGGAGGAGAAGGAGGAGGAGGAAGAAGAGGAGGAGGAGGAAGAGGGAGGAGGAGGAAGAAGGGGAGGAGGAGAAGGGGAGGGAATCTGGGGACTTTTGTTGGGGGGGAAATGTGCACTGGTGAGAGATGGGTGCTGCAACATTGAATGACTGAATCCCAATTATAAACAGCTTTTCAATTGTATATCTCACAGTGTTATAATAAAAATTAAATTAAATTAAATAATATTTATTTATTTACTCACTTGTTTGGTTTTGTTGCTTGCCCATTTATGCTAAAGGGTTACTCCTGGCTCTGCATTTAGGGAGTACTCCTAGCAGTGTTCAGGGGATGACATGGGAAGCCTGCGATTGTACTCATATTGTCTGTGTGCAGGTAGAGCAAGGACAGCCCTGCCAACTGTACTACTTCTCCACCCCACACCTTTATATTTTATAAAGATGTTTGTAATAATCATTTGTAAAACACTCGCCGTATGACCACCATTACACCAATTAACTTAGTTACTCCAGTGGCCAGAGCAATAATTCAATGGTCAGGTCAACCTGGGTTCAATTCAGAGCATCCCATGTGTTCCCCCAAGCATCATCAAGAGTAATTTCTGAGTGCAGAGCCGGGACATGTGATTACAAAAAGGCACCTTTCCTTGAAAGCGCCAATGACTACAGGGTAGAACAAAACAATATAGATGTGAGTTGGGAAGTGGACTTGTGTGTCATTCTTTCTGAAGATGGAGGAACTACTTCAGAGAGCGCAGGGATCTCTACCATGTTAAAAGTGACAACCTCCACTTTGCAAAATTCCTTCTCATATAAATGGAACATAGGCATGTAAAAATTACAGTAAATTAGGGAGCCAGAGCGATACCCCACGGTAGGGCGTTTGCCTTGCACTTGGCCAACCCGGGTTCAATCCCCGGCATCCCATATGGTCCCCCCGAGCACAGCCAGGAGTAATTCCTGAATGAAGAGCCAGGAATAACCCCAGAGCATCACCAGGTGTGACCCAAAAAAGCAAAAAAAAAAAAAAAGAAAAATTAGGACTGGGCATCTCTGGGAAGGGGACATTCTGCCTTCCCTCTCCTTGAACCTTCAAATTAGATTTTGAAGGACAAAGTTCCAGGAATCTGTAATACCTGAGATACCAAAGGTGATTTTGCAATAATCTTATTTTTTAAAAAATAGTTTTTTAGGCTTCATACAAAAGAAGTCTTAAACTTTCTCTTGAAATAATAAAGAGAAAATTGTAGAAAATTAATATACTCTTCAAATTATGTACCATATGATAGAACTTGTAAGCATCCTCACAAATTTCTGTTTTCCGTATTCCAAATTGGATGAGAAATAACTTTTTAACTCTTAACTAACAGTGGCTAAATGTCGTAGCAGTATAGATAAGACAAGTGAATCTTAGCACAATATAAGCCAACCAGTTATAACATGCAATAATTATGTTAACTAGAGCAATATGTTTCTCATCATACAAAAACGTAAAATCCTTGGGACCAGAGTGATAGTACAGTGTGTAGGGTGCTTGACCTTCATGCAACTGACCTGGATTCAATCCCCAGCAACCTTTATGATCCGCTGAAGACTGCCAGAAGTAATTTCTGACAACAGAACCAGGAATAAACCCTGATTCTCACTGAGTGTGATCAAAAACCAAAAGGAAAAAAAAAGAAATATAAAATCTATTACAGCTAACAAAATGAATTTTACAATCCTGCCCTTAATCTCTAAACGGACTTCTTTTTATGTCTCTTTTTTGAGAAAAAAATATTGTCATTGCTATTTTCTCTAAATACAGCAGACTTATTGCAATAGTTAAAGTTGTTCAACCATCCGATCAGTAAATATCATGCAGTCTAAACCAAAACACACATGCATGTCTTGGAGAAGACTGACACGGAACTGCTTATATGAATGGGATGCTTTGTCTAACTAACTTAAAAAAATGCAAATGAATTGCAGAGAAAGAAAACGAAGAGATTCAAAGGCTTTCTTGATTGCCTTCTTTAAAATGCCAAGAACTTAAGCTGGCCTTTCTTATCTTCCACTACATGCGTGTGACACTTTAGGAGGTCTTTCTTATTGTACTATAATTCAGAGATTGTTCCAGCTCTGTGCTCCATGCCTTTTTCCAAAGGGCATCCCAAGATGTATAATTCGGGTAATGAACAGCTGCATAATTTAAGGGTCGAGCTAGTAGGGCACTGTTCTTATTTGTGTTGCTTTTGCAGTTGCCAAGATGTTCCAGGCCTATTTAGAAATACCATTTTTTGACTGCTTTATTTCTCTCAGATGATATATGCTGGGATTTGGTTGTGTTCCAGAAAGTGAATTTTATCAGCAGAAGTACCAGAGCAAGCTTTTCTCTCATTTTACTCCAAAGGGCAACAACACTGAGCTATAATGAGCTAATTTTTTTTCAGCCATGCACACTCTGTGTTCTCTCAGGCAGGGTTGTTTAAACTTAGTCCTGTTCCTTTCCAAGGCATGATAGACTCAATCACTGAGTTATCAAAGGCATTTCCACACTACATTTCTCTCACACAAGGCCTGTCTACTGACTGTTCAGAGGGTTGAGCAACAAGGCCCTTAAAGATGAAGATTACATGCTGATTAATCAGTTGATTTTTTTTATTTCATCTTGGCCAGTAACCCATGTTTGTAAATAAAAGGTTTACCGTGATTTTTCTGTGAACTAAGCAGCATAAGGCCGATTTGGACCTCTGTCACAGAAAGCAACTAAACTGCCTACTCTCAAATTCATGGAGATGTGCTAAGTCCAATGTCATAAATACTCTTTTAGTGACTTGAAGCATATCTTGAATGCAATCTAATGTAAAACACACAGTCCTTTTTTCTAATAAAGCAAAACACACAGACTAAAAACAATATTTCTTTGCCTTCGATAACACTCTGTATTTTAAAAAAATAACATAATGAGAAATGCACAAAGAAAATTGTGTTTACCCTCTACATCGGTAAAATATAGGCATAAAACATCAATAAAATACTTTTTCACGAAATGAATTAGTGCTCTCCTTTGCTCATCAGAAGGTAAATAGCAAATGGGAAAGGAATGTGACAGATCACTAGGACAAGGACATTCAGACAAAGTGGCAGGTACAGTGATTTGAAGAGGACCCAAATTATTGTCAGGCAGTTTGTCACATCTCTGTTTGTCACCTTTACACTACTGAGCCAAATGCATCTGGTTAACTGAGTATTTCCCCTTTCTTGAAATAAGGAAAAAGCAGCATGCATTTCTTGATTACTCCTAGATTTTTTCCCTTCTCCTACAGCAAGAGCTATAAACCTCTGATCATTATTTCGATTCTTTGGTTACCTTTCCTGTAACATTGGCACTCAAACACTCGTTCTTAATTTGGGATTTTTGTGCACACACAGAAACATTTCTATTGGATGTGTGCGTCAGGTTTTTCTGGCTAACAAAATGTGGTAATTTATATAAACTTTAGGGTTGGAAGTTTGGAGTTTGGTATTTCCAACCACACCTCTCTTCCCACCAAAACCTCCATACACTACATTTTGAATTTAAGGGGGAAGAGACTCATTTGGTGAGAGGTGAAAACTTCTGAATCACTATTAGGGGCTTGGCTATATAAAGCTATCTGTCACCGTGCCATGCCTCATACTATGTCCTGTGGTCAGTGAGGAAGATGAGTTTGTGAAAGGCTATTTACAAATATGCAAAATGGTAACTTTCAATTCAAATACAGCATCCTGGGTGAACTAGAAAGCATGAAGTACTCTGTCAGAACAATGACTTCAAACCCTTGCTGGCAGCCCGATCCATTTTATCCCTGATCATGTACCAAGTATCCTATCTTGTCCTACAGTTACATACCTTTGTACTGCAATTACCCAGAATTCATCTGGGTAAATACAACTGACCTTCCCAAGTTTAGAAACCAATGAAGCAACCCTTCTTAATGATGGTTTTATTAATTCTAAATGAACACACAGTTGCCAGAAAGCCTGATAACAAAGGTAAATAGTACTGAAGAGAAATATGTCAATGTTACTAAAGAGCTATTTTACTGTATAAAATTAAGGATTATGAAGGTCCATTGAATCTTTTAGGTCTTAAGGGATTTGTGTCCAAAGAATACATTTTTATCACTAAAAATACACCATGTGCAATAATTATAAGTTTTAGGTGGCTCTATAAATTTTATACAGCATTTTAAAATGTACCTGGTAAGGGAAATCTAAGAATGTCTCCAAGGAAAAATATATTAAAGTTCTTGTTCAATTGCATGCCAAGTGCATTTTAATGTATTCATGTTTCTGAACATATGTAATACACAAATAGAATGCAGTAGTATTTTGCATTTACATCTTGAATTTTAATAGTTTAGGAGTCTCCTTAAATGGAAAAACAGTTTTAGTAGTTACAATTCCCTTATATTTAAGCATAATTTAAATGTACATATCTTGCAGGCATTAGGTTGTGTTTGAGATTGTAAATTAGAATCCAAAACAAATGTCAAATTAGGGAAAAATAATTCTATCCCTTTGGCTGCACTCTTCCTTAAAATGACATCTGTAGTTATCTCCAAGTTTCACTATGTCTTCTTTCTAGGATCCGTTGAAAAACATTATTTGTCCTAATTGAGATCTCCAGTACTTCAGTTACATCTTACTCCCTAGTTTATTAACTCCTATTGGGCCGCACTTGGCCTCCAGCCAAACCTTTACCCCATGATCAACCTTTTCTGATGCTCCCACAAGAACTTCATATATAAAGCCTACTTCAGTTGACCTTCAGCTATGTCCGCCTTGCTAATTCTCTGCCCTGTAGTACCTTTTTTTTGCTTCCCTCCTGAGCTGCCGGCTATTGCTAGAAGAACTCTGAAACTGGTGTTGACAGGCTCTTCTACGGATCTGTGCTGTTCCACCTCCACTCGACCCTCACTGGTGTTCAGCAATTTCTTTAATCATCACTTACTGACTCACAGGAGAATTCAACATGGTAGCTTTTCCTCAGGCCTCAGCTCAGGCCTAAACACCTCATTCTTGGCAAATGACACCATCTGTTACTTAGCAGACTAGTGATACTCTAACTTTCTTTTTATCTTCCCTTTCACACATATTCGTTTTCTTTGTTAGTGTCTCAGCAAATGAGCTATTCCCTGTTTTGCCCTGATTTTTCACCCATGTACACTTGTTCCCTTTACTGTCCCGTTCCTGGGGACTTGTTTGCTTACCATCATACATCTGCATCTTGATCAGTAAATCATGCCCTTCCTTCTCCACACAAATACTATTATATTCAATGTCTCAATGTCTCCCATCTGCAGCAACCTTCCCCATGTTATAACAATTTCCTGTCAAAAAACAAGGAGCAAAATTTGATAGCAGCACGACATTTTCTCCTAAACATCGCTGTAACTCTCAAGACTTTTAAGGCTATTCTTCAGCTTTCTTTCTTCCAAGTTTCTTTAAGTATGGATAGACTAATATCTAATTGATTCTATTTTTACAATGCTGTTTGAATTATTGCCACCGGCACATTCCCCCAGAATGAATTTATTTTTTCAAGGTCATATTTGACCTCTGTGTCAGCCAATTATGTTTTGTTTTGTGACTCTCAAATTCCTTGACCTCCTTTAAGTATTCATTCCGGCCATCACCCTTGTTAGCTTTCTCTATCTTTGTGATTTAGGACGTTCAGTTTTGAATTAAAGATAGATACAAATGTATTAATCAGATATAAATAAAATGTCGAAAGAAATAAGAACCAGGCATCTCCATACCAGACCTCTCTAGAAAATAGATTACTGGTTTCACAGCATACCTTCACAAACATAAATGGCCATAGAGTGAGTCATGAATTTTAAAAAGTTTGCTCAGCACAGGTCCAGAGAAATTATGGAATGTGGTTAGTACATGAGAAAAACACTTTATGGCCAATAAGCACCAGGCAGTATTTGCTGGAGAATTTTGCTATCTATAAGTGATGAATATTTGGTAAAATAAATTAACACCTTTCTTGACTCTTACAATGGTAAGAGTGATTTACATATATTCCTATTTTTTTGTATACTTGTTTTATCAACTGTGGTCTTAGTTCAATTCTCATTATTCATGGATAACAAATTACTCTTTTAAATATTTGTTAGTCAAAGGGAAGACGGTTTGATACACAGGTATTTGTACTCTTTGTGCTCTGTTGTGGCTTTGGGTGTTAGAAAAAAAGAGGTGTCTTGCAGCTTTGGCACATCTGGAACTGCTTACAGAGCTGTAACACATGAACACCAGCATAGCTTCTAAAACCCGATGTAGATTACAGAGCCAGCAAAAGTTAACATATTTAGTGGCAACTGATGAAAGTCAAAGTAGCTTTTGAGCAAAACTTTTGAATAGCCTGACTAACTGTAGTCCCTAAAATCAGTAATCTTGCTTTTACCTGGCCAAATACTTACAGAGAACTTTGACTACTGAATGATCAGTAAGCACATGAAGAAACAGAAGGCTAGCACTCAAGTGGAGAGAAGAAAGGCCACTGAAATTGTGTATTTTGGAAGGTTGAAAGAGTTAATTCCAGGGAGCTTATAACTTTTAATACTAATTGTTTACCTTTTCAGATACTGACTTGTGTAACTGAAAGAACTCACTTTATAAGTGGTTATTACATTTTTTTTACATTTTATATTGTTCTTAACTCTATTACCCCCTTTTAAATGTATTTTACCTACCCTCAAATATAAGACATTTTATAAATACTGCTATTGATAATTTTCTATTGAATATGTCTACTGATAGTATGTAATCCCATAATTTTTACATGATCTCTACAAATACAACAATTTGTAATAACATTGGTCTAGTTTGCACATTCAGCTTCAAATTTCAAGTCAAATAAGCCCGATTTGACAAGTCCAGCTTGTTCTAAAGTAAATTAGGTTTATCCCTTGACCTCTTCTCCTGTCTTCCCAGCACACAGTAAACCAACATTATTTTCAAATCATCTAGACTTGAAATTTTCAAGATATTCATTCCATCCAACTTCACCTTAGTATTAGACAATCTATTACATCCTTCTTGAAGAAGATTTATCTTCATCACTAGATTTTGAGAAAACTCTCTTGGAATTGCTCTTTGACAACACTGTTCACTGCTTTGCTAATCTCTTTGCTATTATTAAGTGTCAGAGTGTTGCAGTACACCTGCCCAGAGTCTCTGCATCTGGCCTGGAGTTGCCTCCTGAAGGTCACTTTGAGATAGGAGGAGGACAGTTTGAACGTGGCAGTTTATCTTACCATATATTCTATACTGGCTGGTATAAATATTCTCTCATGCTGCCACAATCATTGTGGGACTAGCTAGATCTTACCGGTATATTTGCCTGGCCATGTTGGATCTCTAAGTAATTAAACTAGAGAGAAATGCTGTGTGCCTCCAAGCAAGCAAGCATGGCTCTCTGAACTCAAAGGCAGATAAAATACAGTACTGCAATAAAGTAAAGACAAGACTCTTGTGAAGACTTGGAGAAATATTTAACTGACTATAGAATATTCTTTGGTACAAATGCATGCCTTTGTATTCTGAGATAGAGTTTATCTCAGAAACTCCTTCTCTCTACTCTGCAGAGCACTTCCAAGGCAGATTTTGCCTCAGCAAAATTAATATCTCAAAGGGCGTAGTTAAGGTCCTGGGATAAATTATCTGAGGGCACTTGACCTTGAGGCTTTCCATAGGAGTGGGAGGTCTGGGTTGTAGGAATATAAAACTAGCCTGCTTCCTCCTGCTCACTCTCTCTTTTCCCCCTTCTGCTGGTGTTGCTTCAGATCTCCTCTCTGCAGGGCCTTAACACATGGCGCAGCCATCTTGGCCTACATGTGGACAGGGCCCAGCTGGGAACCCTAAGTTTGGGGTTTTCCCTATTGCTGATTTGTATGCCTGTGAGAGACTCACAGACATGGGGGCAGAGCTGCTACTGGCTCTTCCTGTGCCCAGGTGCTCAAGAGGCACCTGGAAGGGTGCCTGTCACCCCAGCAGAGCCTTGCAAGAAGTCTGACAACCCCCACTCCATTAGGGCCGCCATTTTCCACATTTGGACTTCCCTACCATCAGAACTCCACCCAGCAGAAGAGTTCATCACAGCCTGGCTCCTGCAGCCGCTTGCGGCCGCCCAGTTCATCAATAAATGCTGGAGATCAGAAGTGACTACAAGAGTATGCCACTCACATGGCAGAAACTGGCTAGCTACCCATGTCGTGTTCAATATGCCAAAAACCAGTAACAATTATAGACCTCATTCCCATGACCTGATGGAATGGTTTGAGGCTCTTTATTTTCCTGGAGCAAGCAGGTACTCTTGGGCTCTACTAGCATGAGACAGGACATATGGAGATGCTACTGGTGCCCACTCGAGCAAATCAATTGTCAATGGGAAGACGGTGATATAGTGATACAGTGATTTGTATGCCTGAACCTGTGTTAAGTAAAGCATTTTATAACTTGGCCGATTCTTGCATCTTCCCCATCCGCTGGCTCTCAGTCCCCTGGGACAGAAGGAGATTCCTGGCCCTACTCCCAGATTTTGTTCAGGGAACCTCAGCGTTTCCCCACATTAGAGCAATACTAATTCAGTCTTCAGTTCTTGGATCACTCCTTTACCACGTTGTTTGTACGTGCAATTTTTTATAGCTTAACTTTCCTTTGTCAGCCTCAGTCAGATTAAGACTGGTTCTTAGTCTTCTGTTTTTAATGCCAAAATCTTGTACTATTTTCACATGATACTTTTATTCCACACACATTCAATACATAATCATATTCTGTGAAATTCATAAAATGTCTAAAATCTGACTCTCACAATTATGCACATGTGTCTGAGTTACCACTATTTTATGCTTAGATAATTTTCTGCTCTCTATTTGTTACATCTATTTTCCTCACATCAAATTAGGGTGAACATCAGTATAATTAATTAAAATTATGGCATTTTCTTCTTCACCATTTTCCTATAGCTTCCATCTCACTTTAATCATTGAATTACTAAGAAAATCTATTTAACGGATTAAGAAATATCATTATAGACTGAAAGGTTATCTGTCTTCTTAAATTCTATATCTATTCTTTTTCCCTTCACATTGTCTCAAGAATACAGGCACAATCCTACATATTCAAAATGTGAAGAGTGTAAAAATACTTTAGACACGATAATGATAGACAGTAATGACAACTGTGACATACATATTCACTTATGAAAAAGTTGCACCAGACCAGATGTAATATTAAATATTTAACCTACAGTTTCTTATTTTATCTTCTCTAAAGACACATAACATGGTTCCTAAGACTTTTCTTATTTGATAAGTCAGCTGAAGTTTGGCATATATACCCAGCTTGGTTAGGTGTGGCTGATGCAAGTGTATTTAAAAAGAAGTAAAAGATAATGAAATTAATGATGGTGCTAATGTAGGAAAGTAGGGCCAGCAAGATACTACAGTGGCACATGATGAGGCACATGACTTTTACACAACCAACCTTTTTTGGACCTTCTACACTATATCCAGTCTCCTGAATAATGCCAAAAAAATCCCTGACTAAAGAGACAGGAGTAAACCATGATCTCCTTCCTGCCCAAAAAAAGAGTCATAAGAAACCTAAAATGAGGCACATTATATCTTCATACCAGTGGTCTCTTGCCACTAATAATGCCAAAGCTACAAGTTATAAGGCTATTTTTGTCTCCTCTAAGAAATTGGGCTGCTTATTTTATATAAGTGCGCTCTGGGTTGATGAAGAAATATGCATGATGAATGAATGCATAGTAAACTTAAAAGATAAGATATAGTACTTTCTTCATCTGGGTCAATATTTGTGAAATTAAAAGAGGAATGGAATGTGGGGTCAAAGAGGATGTACAAGGATTAAGATGCTTGCCTTGTATGTGACTGACTCTGTGTGATCCCTAGAACTACATATTTTCTCTTGAGCACTGCCTGGAGTAACACCTAAGTTCATAACCACAGGTATGACCTAAAACAACTTTCCCAAATATAATAGGAATGACATTTCAATTGCTCAAATATCTTGATAACTTATTATTGTACAAACCATTGAGATAAATTAGTTCATATTGCTTACACTAATCCCCAGAATAACCACATGGACATTATTATCCAACTTTAAGCTCGTTAAACTGTCTTTTAAAGAGATTTACTGGCATGTCCAAGTTTATAACAAAGTTGACTAAGCCAACATATCCATAAACATATTTTTAATATGCCTTGCCCTTTCCTTCAGAGTTATGACTGTTATCCTACAAGGCAATGATCTAAAAAAAAACTCCTTAACTCTAAAAACAAATTAATATATATAACCCAAAGATATTTCTTTGGTTCCTTTGTTAATAAATTATGTTATAATGCAGTTCCCTTGACATTATCCATTCACATTTAAAATCCTGTTCTTTACTTAGACTGTATATGACAGTATTAGTACTATATTGGTTTTCTTTAAAAAATGCTACAGTTTGGGTGAGTTTAAGCAACAAAAAATATATTAATTATAGAGACCAGGAAGTCCAAGAGCAAGGGACATACAATAACAGTTGTACATGAATTCTATTTTTTTGAGCTTTCGGCAACTGCTCTCACTTTATAACTCAATAGTCTCCTTTTTGTGCCTCCATGGAAACATAGCAAGAAAACATGTTCTGAGGTGTCTCTTCTGAGGACACTAAATCCAACAACTCTTTTGACCTTAATTAATTCTTTAGAGATCCCATCTCTGGAAAACAATACTTTTCACATACATGTTGTTGGGGTGGAGTACTAATAATCAGTCTGCAACAATAACTCACCAAGTCATTGTCCTGCATGACATCTTATATATAAAGTTGTTGAAAACATTTCCAGCACTTTACAAATTCAAATAAAACTACTTGTTGACACAGATTGCCATGAATACCCAGCAACTTGAAAATGGCTCACACTACTGTGCAACACTTAAATGGATCCTTCCATTCTGATGTTTCCATTAAATAATAACCGTGACCTAATGCACAGTCATGATCAATACAAATGTACATAGTGGCTGTAAAACAGCCTTTCTAACCAGGGAGGGTAATCCTCCATTTTACAGATTTGAAGAGCTAATCAATTAAATGCTGGATAAGGTCAAATACTATTGATTCAAGATTCAATGAAATCCCTTCCCTTGCCATCGCCTCCTTTGATTTTTCTTGTGATCTAAGTATGGTTTCTTTCAAATACATACAGCAGCTGCACTTCCTAATAGAAAGCTAGTGGTCCTCAAAAATTATAATGACTCACTTACATTGAAATCAATTGTGTTCCAAAAACCTTGAAGACTCGAAAAGGCTAAAATATAAAAATATGAATGTTTCAGTTTCAAGAAGACATTTAGTAAGTAAAATATAAGAATCACCCCTTGGCCAGCAGGTGGCAGTGAGAAAAGGGAAGGAGAGTAATAGGGTGAGCTTGGAAAGAACACCTTAAAGAAAGATTTGGGTAGTTGAGAGAATGAACCCAGGATATATACCCAAACTATGCAGAAAATAATCTTGTCAAATATCTTACTATTAACCAACCCCTTTTGTATTACTACCTTCCATATAATTAAGCCCAATTAAAAGTACTCGTCTAGTAGTCTAGATAAAAATATGCTTTTTAAAAAAAGGGAAGAAAGAGAAAGATGTCTGCCATTCTTTGCAGTACTATTTTGGATACCTATTCTACAATACTTGAGATTTCCTATGCCTTATCCCCTCTCTAATGAAAATTTCTGCTGAATTCTGCCGTCTTATCATCATCTTGGCTGCTTAAGGACAAGAAGTTGTTACACTCGGACAGTTGGCAGCTTTTATATTATTTTAAACACACAATATACTCCTACAGTGCAGCTGGTTTTGTTGATAATAAAGCCACACAATAATACTATTAATAATATTTATGGATTTTTAAATAAAATCATCTTTGACACAATTACAGATTGACTATTGAAAAATATTCACTGCTCATAAAGAAAATTGTATGACTATTCTAGTTATGATGGCCTTCCCACTTTGGATTTCCTGATAACTATTTACCTATATAGCTGGTAACTTTTGTAGAAATTTTTTTCTCAGTGTCAAAGTCAATTCTAAATTGCCACTAAAAGCAATGTTTTTCTTCTATCTTTGCACAAGACATTTTTTTTTTCTTTCCTTTTGAATGTGAGGCATGCTTTTAGGACTCTTTCTATATTTGAGTCTCAGCTACTCAAGTGTATTCCTGAGTCTGAAGAAAGAACTATTTGTTGGTGCATTTTTTTTTTATCTGTCTCTAGGAACTAGTAAATAGGAAATTGTAAAATATTGTATTCTTGGAAAAATTCCACCTGGCACAGATCAGTCACTAGGTGGCTAAATATTGTGAGGGGATCCTCTGGCAAAAAGGAAAAAAAAACAACTAGTAAGAAGACAGTAGCGTATTATTGTGGAAATAAAATTAGCTTTGGGGAATAATCAGTAACATTGTAATGATAATAACAGTCTTGTCATTTTACTTATTTTGTTTCCTTCATAGCCAGATTTTTTAAAAATTTTGTTTGAAAGAATGTTCCATCTTTTCCTTTTAAAAACCCTGATCTAAGTATAAGCTGAAAATAAAAAAAAAAAAAACCAGGTTTAATTCTGATTTTTTTATCGGACTTACTCTAGGAAGTTTGTTAAACTTGTTAAAGAGACATTATTGCTTAAGAAAGTTAATATGGGTTGTAATATGTTTCACTTGCATGTGGTTGACTGGTTTCATATCGGGAGCAATTTCCAAATAGAGTCAGATATAGTCCCTGAGCACCAAGATGTGTGGCTGAGAAAGCCAAAGCAAAAAAAAAAAAAAAATCAAAACCGAAAAAAATTGAAGTTGTTTTAATCATGGTAAGTATTCCATAATTAGTAATATGGTATTTCACATCAGAGCAATCCATTAAAGGAAACCTAATGGAGCCATCATTTGCTTTTAAGATGGCTAGTTATCTTTTTATTTGCTTTTCATTTGTTTTATTCTTAATGAGAAAAAATGTATCCTCCCAAATCTTGAGAGACTTATTTTTTTAAAATCTAATATTCACTTTTCCTTTCCAACCCTTTTTAGTAAAGAAAGATGACATGCTCTTTTTTAAAATAGAATTAAAGTAATAATAGAAAGTGACAAATAATAGAACAAATACTTTAGGGATAAAAGTAAGTAATATGACTGCAAAACTTTCATTTCAGCAACTATTGGAAAATTTTTGTGTCTTAAAAATACTTATAAAAAAAGACCAAAGTGGAGAAGTTTTTATTTTGAATAAGAAAAATTTCTTATAATAAAAATATGTAAGATACATAGAATTTCAATTAAATTTATCTCAATTAAAATTTGCCTGGAAAGAGTTCAACATGAATGTACAGCCGGTAGGGTGGTTGCCTTGACACGGCTGACCAGGTTTGAGCCTTGGCACCCCGTGTGGTCCCCTGATCACAGCCTGCCAGATGGAATCCCTCAGTGCAAAGCCAGGAGTAAGCCATGAGCTCCACTGGCTGTAGACCAAAACCAACCTAACAAGAATTTGCCTGGAAAGACAAAATGGATCTTAACTAAGCTGTTTTATAGATCAGAAATTGATTTACTCTTTGTGATTACCTGTACAGTACAAACATTAATCTGTGTAAAATTACTATAATGAATCTACCAAACAAGTAAGTTCAGGGCAGAGTTTGGGAATTTGCATTTTTAACAAGCTGTCTGTGAATGTCAGAGCTGCTGCTCTGCAGTGTCAAAACTCGAGTAAAAGCCCGAAGAACTTTTCTTAATTCAGTTTCGCAGCAAATTTATAGGTATGTCATTCCTTTACTGTTCATAGTATATAAGTGGAACTTTTAAAATTGCAGCCTTAAGAACATAGGAAATGTTTAAAACTGAAATGCCAATTAAGCTTTTACAGAATACCTGAAATACCTTCACAGAAATATTACATTTTAAAGGTTAGGTGAAAACCTTTCTCTTAAATAATTTTTTTTCCTTAGGCATTTGACAAGGTCATCCATTTCCACAACATTCTTCTTTGCTTTCTTTTTTCTTATACCCTCTCCTCAATATATTTCTCTTCACATTTGATCTTCGATAAACCCAAATCTGCTTGCTTCTATTTTTCCCATATATAGGTTCATAGCTATTTAAAATATTAACAGCTTTAGTCTTTTGTGTCAATATTTTTAAAACAATTTTTGGCCTCAAAAACATGAAGGACATTAATATTCACAATTTTATCTGAAATTAATATGGAACTTCTTCACAAAGGCAACTGAGACACAGTGCAAAAAGTAACAATCACATGTCAGGACCATAAAGACTATTATAATGGGACCAATTAGAGCAGACTAAGCCCAAGTTCTTAAGGGAATAAATGCAAGGTCCTAGAAGTGTCAGCCTAACTACTTATTGACCAAACATGCTACGCAGCTATTGAGACAAAAATGTTTTGTGTGAATTAGTTATCTTAATTTTCACAACATCCCCATAGGATAGGGGTATTAGATAGGAATATTAGAAGTGGAGATAAATACAGTGGTTGAGTAAAATTTATTGAAGGCAATAGAATAAAAAGGAGAGCTTGACATTTAGAAACAAATAGCCCATAGCCAACAATTCTCTCTGTCTCTATCTATTTTTCTGTCTCTCTCTGTCTGTCTCTGTCTTTCACCCTTTTTTGTGTCCGTCTCTGTCTCTCTGTGTCTGTCTCTGTCTCTGTTTATTTCTCTCTCTATCTCTGTCTTTGTCTCTTCTGTCTCTCTGTCTCTCTCTTTTTTCCAGTCCTGCAATATGCAGAGGAAGATATAAAAAACAATAGGAAAGTATATTCCCTGCTACAACAGAAGAGAGAAAAGGTATCAAAGTTTGTCAAGTTGACACATGACAGGAATTTAAAAAAAAGGAAAAATTAACACATAATAAACACCAAATGTCATTCATAAGGAAATGTGAAGGTTGCTATAAGTCTTAGATATAAGAATATGATTTCTCATGGGTGAAGAGTAATAATGATAGCAGAGAGAAACTACATCATACAAGAAAAAATGGAATTTAAAATAGGATATCAGTGATACCAGACCTGCTGAATGAAAACATTCCTTATGAGAAATTATGGGAAGATAAACTAGGAAAGGCTAGTGCTTAGAAAAACTTTATGTGTTTTCTGTGTAAAGGTAGTTGTAAACTGTACTTCAACAGAAGTAAGCCACAGATGTCAAGATGAGTAAAATAATTTAGGAATTAATTCTGTCAGTTAAAACAGAAGGTTCTGAAATAGTTTATAGTGACTCAGTCTCCTTGCAGAAGTAGGTAAATAATAAACATAGGTACATTTTTGACAAGTGTAAAGTTAGCATTTGCTTCACAGCATGAAAAAATTGAAACTCATGATCAGTCCTAGACGTTGATTCCTTACAATAAGATTATTTTAACAGGCATAAATGATATCAAGAACAATTAATTCAGGATTTCTTAAGTTTTCTACTCATGAGCCTTTTTGTCTAAGAAAATGTTTGTGATCCTGGGTTGTACATATACAAAGATATACTTCTTTTTAACTAGTCAAAAACAATAACATTATTTTAAAACAATTTTGATTTCAGTAATACACATCCTTATGAGTTTATAACTTACAATTAAGTAGGTATCAGAGGATGTAGATTATAGCTCAATTAAAATCTATTTATATGCTCTTATCACAATTTTCTACATAAGCAAAAACAAATTTGTATAGCTATGAGCAACTTTCACATTAGAAATACAGTTTTAGGGGAGGGAAGAAAAAAGGGAAAAAAAGAAATGCGGTTTTACCTATTAACATAAACATGCCTCACATACCCTCCATATCATTTAGGTTATTTCTCCATATAACTTTTTATAATAATAATAGTCTAATAATAAAGAAATTTGGTTAGAATTTAAAATGTATTGTGTAGTATTTAGAATAATAAATAATATATTTATCAGTAATCTGCTCTAACATATGAATTATAAAGCATAATTCTAATACAAATTTGGTACATTATAATTAAACTGTTTACTAATATATAGATTAAATTGATGGTTATCTCACTGTATCACTGTATCACTGTCTTCCCGTATATCATCGTATTGCTCGAGTGGCACCAGTAACATCTCAATATGTCCTGTCACGTGAGAGATAGCCCAAGGACATCATCACGCTCCAGGAACATGAAGAGTCTCAAACCATTCCATCAGGTCATGGGAATGAGGTCTATAACTTTTACTGGTACTGGCGTGTCAAATACTACACGGGTAACTTGCCAGGCTTTGCTGTGCAGGTGGTACACTCTAGCAGTCACCTCAAAACCCAAGCATTTATTGATGAACTGCACGGCCGCAAAGCATCTGCGGAGCCAGGCTGTGATCAGCTCTTCTGCTGGGTGGAGCTCTGAGGAGAGGGGAGTCTGGATGTGGAAAATGGCAGCCCTCATGGTATGGAGGTTCCTCTGGCTTCTTGAGAGGCTCTGCTGGGGTGGCGGGCCAGGGCTAGAACCCGCCATCCCTCCCAGACACATCGTGATCATCTGGGACAGGGAGAGCAAGTAGCAGCTCTGCCCCATGTGTGTGAGTCGCTGGTTTGGCATACCTGGAGCAGCCTTGAAAAAAGACTGTTGCAGGGTGGGTCACTGATGAGCCATATATAATTATAAAGTATATAATTTACTTTAATTGTATAAGTAAGCTTATATAATTTAATAAGTAATAATTATGTATTTACATACATAATACTATGTAAATAGATAGACAGAGATAGAGAGATAGATAGATGATAGATAGAAGATAGATGATAGATAGATGATAGATAGATAGATAGATAGATAGATAGATAGATAGATAGATAGATAGACAGATAGATTAATTGATTTTTGGGCTACACTTAGCTGTGTTCATAGTGTACTCCTGGCTCTGTGCTCAGGGATATCTTTGGGAGGTCCTTCTGGTACCATATGTGCTGCCACTGATCAAGATAGGATTTTCCATGTGCAAGGTAAGAAAGTAAACTACCATAGTATCTTTCCAGATGGACTACAAATAATTATTTTATGACAAAAACATTCTTTAAATAAAATATTTGTTTTATTAAACATTTATATATTTTAAGAAGGTAGTAATTTTATTATTATTGTGGTTATTTTGTAGATTTTTCCCACAATTTTTATTCTTCTCTCTCATTTAAAATATAAGAATTTAGTCACTAATATTTTCAGATTGCCATAAAATGACATAAGAAAACCTATCTATAATGTATACATATATAAAATAGTATATACCTGTAAAACTTCACAAAATTGCACAGTGAAAATAGATACTTGAAAAAAAATACATGATATATATTTAAAAAACACTACAGTTATTTTAATGTGCTGATAAAATTATAAACTTTCATTTTTTGTTGCAATTAAGTAATACATATAGACTGCTTATTTTCATTAAGCACACCAACTCCAAATACTGTCTAGGACTGAATTCAGTTTTTATAAATTATTGAAACACTTTTAGCAACAACATTAAACAGTAGATAAATGAATATGAAACATAGAAACCTAATCTGTTTCTTCAAAATAATTGTGTCTTGGTGTATTATAAGATATTTTCTTAAAGTTAACCATGAATAACTAAATTTATTGTCTGTATAACTATTTTTGATATGAATATAAAGGACTCCTAATATGATTTGTAAAAAAGGCCAATCATTTAAATATTTGAGAAAATGATATATTTATTTCTAATTTTAATTAAAATCAATAAACTTTTTGGTTTTAGAATACTTTCTTTCACAATATTACTTGTTAAATAATTTGTCTTTGTTTCTAAAATTATGTGAATAGTAACCATAAATTTCAGCAATAGTTGTCCATTAATGTTGCTCTCATATCAATTGACTTCTTGTTCCTTCTTTGGTTAGCTTCAGTATAGTAAAGCATTAATAATATTACAGAAATAAACTGAAACCTTTAAATGAAATCAGACGACAGTGAGTAATATGATTTTACTTTTATCGTAAAATTGTCTACTTAGTTGCTAAAATTCTAATTCAAATCTAATATTACGAGAAAAACATATTTCTTATTCGATCTATTTTTTTGGTCTGAAAGACATGAGCTATCTTGAGGTTTCTTAGTTTGAAGGAATGTCAGTCTTTCAGAAAGACTGTTGATATTCTTCATTAGCTATAACATAGTTAAAATGTAGCACCTGCAATAAATCAAAGCACTGGAAATTTCATTAAAACTTATGACAGCTACAGAGTTTGGTGGGTGCTGGTTATTTTCCCTCCCCTAGAATTCTAGGGTCATCAGTCATAATAGTGAAAAGTATAGCATAAAGGGGGGAAAAATTCAGAATGTTCCTAAAAATAAAATAGAAAGCCCTCAGGAGCCCTTTCAGAACAACAATAAAAAGTATTGCTAGCTGTAAAATTTGTAAGCAGGTTCCATCCTGTCGGCACAGAAACAATGAAGATGAATTACATTCTGAGAAAAACATTGAGGCCGGTAACACAGCAGCAAATCTACTACAGTGAGGACAAAGCACAACTATTTCTTCTATGTCTAAAGTTGAAGGTGTCACAAAAAGCTGGCACAAGTGAAGAAGAAACGAAGGATCATGTTTCAAATCCTCTCTTTAACTATTCAATTTGCTCACTTGACTGTTTTTCAGCTAGTTGATTTTTTCAGGATATATATATATATATATATATATATATATATATTCCTTTTGTGTTCACAAACGACTAAACAATTACATGTAAAATGTTAAAACAAGCATAGTTGCAATACACAAGAAATTTTTTGTTGATAAAGATAATCATGATTCTGTGTTACAATGTAAGCACATTTCTAATACAAAAGAGACCTATATGTGTAAGGATGATATCAGTTATTCATATTTCTTTCAGATATTGTTAAGTGTGATGGGACAAGTTTGGTGTTTGTTTGGCTAACTCTAAGCAAAGGCATTTTTTGTCTAGGTAAAATGACATCTCATCTACCTGGGAAATGCTGTCAGTTGGTAGGAACTCTTGAGAACCCATAGGGCTCAGTGCAGAGCTACAACGTACAGACTAAGAGCTCACAAACAAGTCTGTTTGCATATGCCCGCATTTGATATGCTAGATATTAGTGTAACAACTGAAAGAACATGTGGCTAAAATGAGAAATATATGGATGAGAGTTGTTTTGCAAAAGGTGATGGCCACCTTAATGGGGAGGGCTTTAAGTTTAACAACAAATCTTAAGTATTTCAACTCAAGGTCAACATATGCCTAATGAAAATCACACCATAGCAGAAATGGGGAGGTGTTTATTAAACTTTAGCTGTGAATCTCAAAGGATATTTTACTGTGTGATATGCCTACCCTCTACTAAAACACCTTGACTTTTAATTTAAATTTAAAACTCAGAGGCTTTCTCTTTTATGTTCTTGTGAATGTTAATTAAAAGAGACATCGGTGCGATTTATTTTATTTGATAATATTTGAAAGTTGTTTTACTTTTATGCTGGTATTCTAGTTTTCTAACTATAAGTAATAAATGTTGCTTCAGTCAATTGAACATTAAAACATAGTATTAGGTTCTCTGAAAATCATTAACAAGTTGCCATTATTCATGTTTCAGAGTCTTAGTGATTGATTGCATTAAAGCATTAATGGGATTCAAGGTGAATCGAATATATATTAAATGAAGGTTCATTTTAACCTCATCAATAGCGTTCTAGTACAATTTTTTAAGTTGCAGTGGCAGGAGTTACTGCATCTCAAGCAATATAGAATAATATACAGTGCTGGATATGAAATTTGTTTGATTACCTAATAGTCTCTTAGCCTTTGCTTTTTTCCAGCAGAACTAATTTTGATGGAACAATGTTGAGGATGACACATTATTAAGAGTAAATGAAGTGGGGCTACCACTGTGTTTCCTTAAGTGCTCTCATATTCCAGTATTAGGTAGCTGATGAGTTAATCTGCATAATAACATCACCCTAGTGTGTTTCTATTAAGTCAATGGGGCATTGTCTATATATAAAAGCACCACTGGCATCTATTAAGTGGACTCTATCTACAAACCTACAAAGACTTCATTCCTCAGACATCAAAAGTTGTGCACTAATCTCATAATTATACCACTTTATTCCTCCACTCAGTTCAATTTTTTTTCCTGTTGGCACTAAAGGTATCATTTCTAGAATTATTTTAATGAGATGAATTTAAATGAACTATTGTAGTTATTTGTATCTGTGTACTTTTTTGGAATAAATGTAAATGTTATTCATTTAAATTAATGTCTATTAAGACCAAATACATCTAAAATTATTTAGATTACATATTGTTGCAGGACACCTAAACGCCTAGGCCTCTAACTCTGTATCTGCCCTGGATTGCCTCCTGCAGGTCACTTCATAGATAGGGGGGTAGTCTGAATGTGGCAGTCTTATCTGACCATGTATTCTGTACTGGCTGGTATAAATATTCTCTCATGTTACCCCAAGCATCGTGGGACTGGCTAGATATTACCAGCATATTTGCCAGGCCACGTTGTATCTCTAAGTAATTAGACCAGAGAGAAATGCTGTTTGCCTCCAAGCAAGCAAGCATGGCTCCCCTGATAACTCAAAGGCAACTAAAATACAAAACTACCGTGAAGTAGACAAGACTCTTGTGAAGGCTTGGAGAAATATTTAACTGGCATTAGTATTAGTCTTTGGTACAGAGACATGCCATCTCAGAAACCCCCTTCTCTACCCTATAAAGGCAATTCCAGGCAGATCTTTGCTCAAGATATTAGGTGAGGTACTTGGAGAAATTACCTGAGGGCATTTGATCCTTCCTGCCAGGGGAAGTTACATTTAGCTTATAGCTTCCCCCAGCTCTGGTAGGAGGCTTTTAATTAGCTCTGGGTCCTTGTAAACAACCAGACGGTCTCCTGAAGTTGCTATATTCTATGTAGCTGTTTTCCTGTTCTGGATTTTTAGCTATAAAATAAGCCACAAGAAGAAAGAAGCTCTCCTCTTTTTTCCCCCTTTTGCCATTTCGGCTTCCCTTGGTGTTTTGCTTCTCCGTCCTCTCCATTCTCTTTTGGGCCTCAACACGTGGTAGCAGCCATCTTGGCCTACATCTGGCTGGGGCCTAGCTGGGAACCCAGAGTCCGGAGGTTTTCCCTGCTCTTGGATAGTATATTGGAACCTGTGATAGTAAAGCCCTTTTAAAACTGCATCAGATTCCTGAGTCTTCATCCGTTCCCGCCGGCTTCGGAGGTAGAAGGGAACTCACTTCCCGACACTGTAGGGGACCCGGCGGCTCCCTGACAACATATGATGGTAAAATAGCAAAAATGTGATTTAATCAGGAATTAATGAATATATTAGTGTCTTATGTTATTAGTGCTTCTTGTGAAAACATTACTATTTTTAAAATATGAGTAAAATGAGGTTTAGAAATTGAGTTCTTAGAGGAATTCTAAAGCATGTATTCAAGATCTTGACATTTCAAGCAAAATGTAAAGCACAACTATCTACCACAGAAAATCAATATTTATAATCAGTAAACAAAAACATTTAAACACCGAGTCAGTTATTTCTCATAAATATAAAGCATGGATTTTTAAAGCATATATTAAAGGACATGGTTATTTAACAATGGGTATTATTATGTGTAATTATAATGACTTCATCTATTACCATTTGAGTCATTATCCAAAATATCTGTTTAGTTACCCATCTCTTTGCTTATGTTATAATTTGTATATTTTAATAAATATATACATATCTTAGCTATTACATTTATATCTCTTACTGGCATTGAAATACTAAATTAGTCAGCTTTACTTAAATCCCTGGTCAATTGTAGTTTCATCTACATTTCAATCAATCTGACATCAACTTTTTCTTTTGTTTTGTTCTTTTATTTTGGGTATCGTACCCAACAGTGCTCAGAGCTTATGCCTCTCAGAGATTACTCCTGACAATCTTTGAGACACAGTATGAAAATTGATAGAAACTGGGTCAACACAGGCAAGCAAGTGCCCTCTTTACTGTATTTTCTCTATGGTATGACTTTGAAATTAAATGGCTTGCATTGAAATGTTAACAAATTAAGTCATAAGAATGTACCTAATCATGATTTGTGTTTCTTCTATTAGTTATTACAAATTCCATCAGCAACAATTTTAAATGAGTAAAGTACTTTTAAAAATAATTTATAGTCTTTCATGAGTTTTAAATTTATTTTGTCAATTTCAATAAGCAATTTCTCAATGCATTGTATGATGGAAATCTATTTTAATCTAAATTGTTTTTTCATATAGCACCCCTGTTTAAAAGCTACACATCAAGGTTAAATAAAAATGAAATATAAATATTTTATTTATATTTATAAAATAAATAAAAAATAAAAAATCTACATTTCAAGGTTAAAAATAAAATAAACATTTCATGGTTAAATAATAAACTAATCTAGGTTAAATATGAATCAAATTTGAAGAAAATATAAAAAATATGCATTACGTATTTTGTAGCTTAAAGAAAGAATCTATAGCAAATTCTATAACCAAAATATGTAAAACCGTGAGGGTAGAGTTAAAATGCTAATATTTTTCATATAGAAAATGTACTTTAGTGTGACTATATTTGTACATGTGAACATATTCTATTCATGCATAATGCATTCTTTCCCTCATGCCAGTGTGTATATATTTCCATGAACACATGCTGGAGCATGGCATAAGTATGTTGGACCTACTGCTTTTTAAGCTTTTACAAAAATGTCTGTTTTCACATTTTTAACCTTTGTGTATATTTGATTTATACTCTAGAATAGCATTGATAAGCCATCCTTGATTCCTTGGTATTAATGGTTACATAAATAAATATAGGCATATATTCTTAGTAATAGAATTGGAGGGAAAAGAAAGCTCTATTACATCATGATTGACACTTTGATCGTCTATATCTGCAACATATGATCCAATAGTGGCAGATTCATAATAGTAATTTGTTGATGTTTAAAATATTTATACAAAAAGATTATTTCAATTATATAACAATCCGGGGCCAGAGAGATAGCCCAGCGTGTAGGGCATTTCCCTTGCATGCAGCCAGCCTGTGTCGGCACGGGTTTAATCCCCAGCATCCCATATGGTCCCCTGAGCACTGCCAGGAGTAATTCCTGAGTGCAGAGCCAGGAGTAACCACTGAGCGACGCTGGGTGTGACCCAAAAAAAGAAAAAAAAAAAAACAATTCAATAGTAAACTGATTAAATAAACTTAGCAAGCATAAATTTACTTAAAAATAATCTTAGTAAGCTTGTTTTCAAGTCCATATTCTCCCTTAAACAGGATTTTTTCACATATTTCTAAGGAAGTTTCAACAAAAATTACCTAGCTTTCTACACACACACAAAATCTTGGCAGAACTAATTTTCTTAGCATATTTGGTGAAATTATTAGGGATATCTCATTTTTTTATCCTTTGAATAAAATTGCCTAATTTTCTGACAGCTAGAAATATATTACCATTGTGCATAGAAAATGGAATAAAATAGAGAAGCCTCACTACAGATTACATAGTGAAAAAAATAATCTCCACATAATAAAAGAAAACTGTAGAGATGGAAAATAGCTGACATTGCTACATCCCTCAACTATGTGTCAAAAATTGATTTTCTTCCATTCTGCAAAGTAGATGCAAAGATTATGCTGAAGACGGGGAGAGAACATAATTGTGCAACTGTCAGTGTGAATTGAGGACTCATGCTGAAAAGAGGCTGTAATGTTAACAAATTCAAAAACAGGGAAAGGCTTAGGAGGTATTCCTCACAATCTCTTACGACCACTTAATAGTATTGCTTTGTATTTCAGAATGGATGGGTGTATCATCAGATAAGTTTTCCATGACTTGTTTTTGAGACATTGGCCTTTCTTTTTTCATAAATGAGAGTAAAACAAAAGCATTATCCCAACCACACATAGTTGGGATAATGGTATTGTTCTTTCTTATATCAGTTCAAGCACTTTCCTTCACTATATTCTATACCTATCACACTGCAAAACAGATGCCCTTACAAGAGAGAAGATAAACAATAAGGTCTCTCTTACATATCATATAATGGATCTTGTAATCCATATCTTGTGCCACTGCTGCAGAACATGGTCCTCTGACACTTTTTTCTAAGTCATCCTGATGTATTTGAAACAGTTGGTTTCTCCTTTAGACACTTGTCAGCACGTGCAGATGATGTTTTAACTGGCACATTGTCAACAGCTACATCAAATTATGAAATGCTGAGTAGTTGTGAAAACTGTGATTTCAAATGGGAAATATATTACTAGAAATAGATACAGAGTAAATGCAACACTAGTTTGTATAAATGCAGGACTTATTTGTTAAAAGATAATATGTGCACATATCTTTTTATTGATCACATTCCAAAAGAGATAGTGAGAAACATAGTTGTTTAAAGAGAAATAAGAAAAGAGTAATCAAATATTTGTATAGGCTTAGTGATGGCAATATAAATAGTTTGTGTTCTGCTTTAATATATTGTGATTCTTTTCTTTTCAGTCACAGAATCTGCATGTGTCCAGTGTCAACTTTTGATATATAGTTAGTATCAATGATTTTATTGAAAGAAAAATTGTATAATTGATCATTATAACATAATGAATACATAGAAAGCATATAGTCTTATAGATATTATAGGACAAAACAAAATAGTTCACATATTTTAAAACTATCACTCTGATCTATTGTGAAATTTCAAGATGAAGTGATTTTATAGTAAAAGTTTCTATCAAGTTATAATAGAAGATTTACAAATCATATGGAAGAAATAAAACCTTAACAAAGAAAATCCATTATTTCACTTTCAGATAGAAACTTCTAATTCGATAATTTCATGTTAAATTGCTTTCCTATTAAAACTACTGTTGTTGATTTCCCTTATAGAAAAGCATTTACAAAATTACATAAGTTTGCCTTCTCGTTATAATAATCTTTTCTTATTTTTTTTTTTTGGGTCACACTCAGTGATGCTCAGGGGTTACTCCTGGCTCTTCACTCAAGAATTGCTCCTGGCAGTGCTCAGGGGAACATATGGGATGCTGGGGGATCAAACCTGGGTCAGCCGCATGCAAGGCAAATAACCTACACGCTGTGCTATCGCTCTGGCCCCCAATCTTTTATTCTAATAATATATTACCTAACACTAATAGATTGTTTCCATGTATAATCTTCTTAAGTAAATTAACTTAAATATACAGTACTAACTCCATCCAGCAGACGAGCCCATCACAGTCTGATCATCGACACCAACACCCACCCTGCAGCAGTTTTTTCTTTTTTCAATCCGGCCCAGGTATGCTGATCCAGAGATTCAGACATGGGGCAGAACTGCTACCAGCTTTCCTTGTGCCCACCCGCTCAGGAAGTGCCGGGAGGGATGGCAGGTTCTAGCCCTGGCCCGCCACCCCAGCAGAGCCCCGCAACAAGCCAGACGACCCCCCCCCACTCCATGAGGGCCGTCATTTTCCACATCCATACCTCCGTCTCGTCCGAAATCCATTCAGCAGATGAGCTTATCACAACCCTGCTTGCGCAGCTGCAAGCGGCCTCACAGTTCATCAATAAATGTTGTATTTAGAGGTGACTACAAGAGTATGCCACCCACACGGCAAGCCTGGCAAGCTTCCTGTGTCGTATTTGATATGCCAAATACCAGTAACAATTATGTTGGGTCATTCCCATGACCTAATATAATGGTTTCAGGCTCTTTATGTTCCTTGAGCAAGCAGATGACCTTGGGCTTTACTAGCATGAGACAGGACGTATGGAGATGTTACTGGAGCCCGCTCGAGCAAATTGATGATGAACGGTAAGATAGTGATAGTGATGGTGTTACCGTACTAAACAATCTCTTGTATGTATTTCTTACATCATAAATCATATTTCATTTTTCTATAAAATTATACTGCCCTAAATATATTTCTCTCTTTTGGAAGCAACATAAGAACTGGCATTCAGTAGAAATCATGCCACTTCAGAAGCCTAGGGGTAAGTATAGGGAGGGAACAAAAACATATTTTGGAGGGAAACATTCAACCACAAGGAAGAGGGGGTGCTGAAAGGAGGTAAGGCATTATACATGAAACCCTATCAGCTACAGTACTATAAGACATGGTGCAAAATGTATTTTTTAAAAAATTTCCTCTTATAAAAGTAGACTGTTGCATGGGGCACTGGTGTGCGGAAGTGAACATTAGTAGATGATTGTTATAGAAACACTGTATGCCTGAAACCCAATCATGAACATCTGTAATTTCATAGAGTATAAAACATTTAAAAAAAATAAAAATCAAATAAAAGTTTAAAGAACATACATCCTTTAATAATTAAACTGTATAGTCAGGAGCTCTGAGATTTATGTTATATTGTTTATATTAAAATATTTTATGTATAAGTATAATATATATTATATACTTTATTAAATTGAATATTCTTAGAAGAAAAATTAGGAGAACTAAATTTTTCATAAAACAATGCTTACTTTAGGATAAATGTGTACAACGCTCCATATATACAAGTATAGCCCAAATAATCATAGGTAAAATATTGAGTGATCAATAGGAAATTATTTAATTAGATACACTATAACTGGGGTATTGTTTATCTCTGCAACATTTTATAAAGGGCAAACCCAGCAGTGCTTAAGGATTAGTCCTGTCTGTTTCAACATTCAGAAATCTTGGTGGGCTTTGGAAACCACATTAAAATGCCAGTGATAAAGTCCAGGTTAACCACATGCAAGAGACACCTTACCCACTGTACTATTGCTGTACTATTGCTCTGACACCTTTTTATTTGATATTTTAAATATATTATGGAAACACTATGACTAAAAACTGAACATAAAATAATCTACTACAAAAAATGATATACACAACAGCAGAAAATTTCATATATTATTTCACACTTAATAAAGAATAATAATAATGTAATTTTTTTTTGGCTTTTTGGGTCACACCCGGCAAATCTCAGGGGTTTCTCCTGGCTCTGCACTCAGGAATTACTCCTGGCGGTGCTTGGGGAACCATATGGGATGCTAGGGATTGAACCCAGGCCGGCAAGGGCTGGCTGCGTGCAAGGCAAATGCCCTACCCGCTGGGCTATTACTCCTGCCCCATATTTTTATATTTTTTGATATTACCTATAAACACAATTGAGATTATAGCTACATTTTTGTGTGTGGTTGACAGTAATGGGTTTTTAATTCAATTTTAAAAAATCAATACCAAACAAATATTGCACTAGTCAGACATCTATTGTTTTGTTTCCAATTACATGACAAATTTTTCATGTATCTATTACTTGCAGTGTTTTAAAATCACTAATAGATCAATTTACTTTTAATTATATGCAAAAAATCAAGCAAGCATGTGTAAAGTGACAAAAGCAGAGCCAATGTCCATATAATATAGCACAGAGACAATATGTAAAAGATGCATATATATTTATATATATGCATCTTTTATATTGTAGTGGCAATATAGAAAAGATGCATATATAGTAATATATATGCATCTTTTACATATTACATATGACATATGACAATATGTAAAAGATGACAATATGACAAGGGGGAAGTAAAGATGTGGAAAATGGAGGCCCTCATGGAGTGGGGGTCGTCTGGCTTGTTGTGAGGCTCTGCTGGGGTGGTGAGCATTGTCATATGACAATATGTAAATCTTTTATGACAATATGTAAAAGATGAATATATATAAATATATATGCATCTTATACATATTGCCACTACATGAGGGCCTCTATTTTCCACATCCGGACCTCCCCCTCATCAGAACTCCACCCAGCAGACCAGCCTATCACAGCCCGGCTCATCGAGATCCACCCTGCAGCAGTCTTTTTTTAATCCAGCCCAGGTTGCTGATCCAGAGACTCACAGACATGGGGCAGAGCTGCTACTGGCTCTTCCCGTGCCCAACCCCTCATGAGGTGCCCGGGAGGGATGGCAGGTTCTAGCCCTGGCTTGCCACCCCAGCAGAGCCTCACAACAAGCCAGACGACCCCCACTCCATGAGGGCCTCCATTTTCCACATCTGGACTTCCCCCTGTCAGAACTCCAATACACAGACCAGTCTATCACAGCCCAGCTCATGTGGCCGCAATAAAAGCTGGATTTTGAGATGACTACAAGAGTATGCTACCCGCACGGCAGAGCCTGGCAAGCTACTCGTGTCGTATTTGATATGCCAAATACCAGTAACAATTATAGACCTCATTCCCATGACCAGATGGAATGGTTTGAGGCTCTTTATGTCCTGGAGCAAGCAGATACCCTTGGGCTCTTCTTGCATGAGACAGGTCATATGGAGATGTTACTGGTGCCCACTCGAGCAAATCGATGATGAATGGGAAGACAGTGATACAGTGATACATATTGTAGTCCTTTGTATATATTGTATAATATATACATCTTTTACACACACACACACACACACACACACACACACACACACACACACACACACACACATATATATAGTATATATGCTCTCCCCTGGTGCTTCTGGTTCAATGGCAGCAAAGATGTTCCTTGCGAGCAGCTGACTTATGATTGGTACTTGTGCCTGTCCTTTGGCCTCTCGGTACCTTTTGCGCATTTTTGACTGTGACTCCAGAGGAAAGTTACTGCGGGAGTCAGGTCTCCATAATAGCTAAAAAATTGAGCTGCATCTAAAACACTGGGGGTAGGGTGCAGGGGGAAGAAACTGTTCAGTTAGTGGTATTCACGTTCTCTCTCTCCTCTGTCTCTCCACCCCTCTCCCTACGTATTGTGGGTTGCGATACATACATTTAGAGGTTATCGTGTGGCACTGCTACCCTGCCTTGCTCCTCGCCATCTTCTCTTGCTAATAACCAGGAATCATTCTTTCTGCCTTCACTCTCATTTGCTCCCCCACTGCGCTCGCTCTATAATAATCCCCAATTCTGAAAACAGTTTTGGGTCACCCCAGCTGTGGTACCACCGGTTTCCGTGAACTGGGCCTGGGGGCTCAGCTGGCGAACTTGAATTCGCCCGTCTGACTTGGCCCTCACTTTCCTCGCCTTTATCACGATGTAGATGGGCTTTTTAGACCCTTCTCTGTTGGATGACAGCTTAGCTATTTTGGGAGCTTTGCTTTTTACCCACTCACAGCTTAATCTACTTACATGTTCTTAAGCCAAGCTTCATTCTGATGAGATCTCTTCTATGTAAACACTGATAGAGGGTATGGCAGTTACAGAAGTCACCGTGACTCTGAATAACTTCTGACTTATACATCTACCAAGACTTCTATGTTTTCTAGATTGTGCAAAGCTCCTCTTTATACCCACTGCACCCAGCGTGGGACAGTTAGAATTTACCAGGAGACTACCACCCTGGTAATTTAAGTTTCATCAGTAAGTGCTCGAGATGAGAGCCTTCTACTGAGAGTATACCACCTACACGGCAGGGCCTGGCAATTTATCCGTGTCTTACTTGATATGCCAAAAACCAGTAACAATTATGAACCTCAAGTCCATGACCTGAAGAATGGTTTGAGGCTCGTATTGTCCCTGGAGCAAGCATATGCCCTTGGGCTACAGCTGCTTCTGACAGGATATATATATATATATATATATATATATATATATATATGTGTGTGTGTGTGTATATATATATACATATATATATGTGTGTGTGTGTGTGTGTGTGTGTGTGTGTGTGTGTGTGTACTTTAAATAATATACACGAGGAACCCAGGAGGGAAGGTGGTTTCTAGCCCTGGTCCACCACCCCAGCACAGAGCCTTTCAAGAAGCCAGAGGAACCGCCATACCTTGAGGGCCGCCATTTTCCACATCTGGACTCCCCACTAGCCAAAGCTCCACCCAGTAGAAGAGCTGATCATAAGCCGGTCTCATCAATAAATGCTTGAGATTAGAGGTGACTACAAGAGTATCCCACCAGCACTGCAGAGCCTGGCAAGCTACCCATGTCATATTTCATATACCAAATACCAATAACAATTATAGACCTTATTCCCATGAACTGATGGAATGGTTTGAGGCTTTTTATGCTCCTGGAGCTAGCAGATGCCCTTGGACTACACTGTCAAGTGACGAGATGTATGGAGATGTTACTGGGGCCCACTCGAGCAAATCAATGATCAACGGGAAGACAAGTGACAAGTGACAAGTGATTTTCAATAAACATACATTTCATTCTCTTCCCTTACCAACTAAAATAGTACTTAAGTTCTAAATACTGTGTTAAATGTGCATTACAGGATGAATCTTGAAACTCAAAATTTATAAAAAGAAATTTTTATAAAGCAGTAATTACAATACACCATCAACATGGAAAATACTCCGTTAAAGGTTACCAGTGGAAAGAATGTTTATCCCACTCTACAAAAGAAAGAAAATGGTGGAGCAAGTAACAGTGCTTCTACAGGATAGAATGCCTTATGTTTGAGGAAACCTGGTGGTACAAACATGGCAATTTAAAATAGCACACCTTTTTAAGAAGGAATTTTATATATTGCTCAGCTTTTTTTACTTTATGTTGGAGGAAAATCAGTGAAATATTTCTGAAGAAAAGTAACAAAAGTTGCTTTAAAATGATAACTTTGGGAGCTGTCTCTGCAGTGCTAGAAAGGATTAATAAATTGCCTTCTGAACATAACCTCATAAACAAAATCTATATTTGCACAACTTTCACGCAATCTTTAGAAGTTATATTAAACTTTACGTATCAAAATGTAATCAAGATGTCAAAATCTAAATACATTTTAGAAATGCAAATTGAACATTTACATTAAGATTTACATTGACAACTTTAAATGACAAATATTTGCAGTAAAGAGTAAATATATAAGATATAGTTCAAGGGAAAATATTTCTTAAAAGGATAAGAATTTAATATCTCTATATAGTATAAACATCTTTAAAGTCTTTGTTAAGAAATCTGAATTAGTTAACTTTTAATACAAAATTAACATTATTAAATTTATGACTTAATTTATTTACACAAAATTAATAATGCTGTATCCTCAAATATTTCCATATTTTCAAAAAATTAATATGGGCACAAATTTTATAAATAAATTTACTAAACAATTTTACTTTCTCCAATGTTTATTTCCTTCTAGTATAAATGTATTGAATAATATGGGTTTATAAAAATTAAAGACACTGTTTACTATGAATGCTAATATTTCCTGATAAAATTTGTAATTTCTGAGGGCAAAAAATATCAATAATATGTATTTAAGTTTAACATGCCAGTAAAAGATATATGACTAGAGACTAAAATATTGATTGGTTCAAGGTTCAGTGTCGTTTTCTTATTAAATCAAACTCTAAGAATTCAAAAATCTTTCTCTGGTTTGAGTAAGTTTGTAAGAGTACTTGGTAGTCTTTAGAATCGACTACATCTGCAGAGCATAAATGTGTCTTAATTACAGGTTTTTTTTAGGGTGAACATCTGTGCCCTTTTCTCAACTATGTAGATACTTTGATGGTTATCTGAGAAGAATGTGTAGTTAATTTTATACACTTGTGATTACTTGTTAATTCACTTTATTTAGTATAAACTAGGAATATTTAAAGAAAGTTCTGTATAAACTACTTTACACTGAACAGAATTTTGATTTTCTATAATTAGTTTAGAAGACAAAATTAGAAATGCAACATATATTTTTAATTGCAATTTTGAATTAGGGAGAAAGAAACAAGCTCTCTTTAATTTATCATTTTCTTTAGAAAAATGCCAGTTTCTTAGGCAAACAACAATTAATATTGTCTCCCACTCTGATAATTATTTCAGTTTTAGAATGCCATATTACTTAGGAAAGCATACAGTTTGCTATTTTGGGACAAAATAAAATAAAACAAGGCTATTTTATGCAATTGCTATATTTATTTTTATCTATTCTGCAAGCATTGGCTTCTAATTATTAACATAAATGAAAATATGGATAAACTGTTTAGTCATGCACTGAACTTAAACACTCAAAAATTATAGTAGTTTTGGAAATGTCATACACTTAGGGTTTTAAGAGTAGTCAAATATACAAAATGACAGTGGAATAGGATTGTCAAGTATTTAGAAAGGTCATGTGGATGTTATTTTTTATTGATATAATTTTACTATTACAAGATGAAAAGTTCTGAAAATTAGTTGCACCCCCCGGTGAACGGCTATTATGTGTAAGTAAGCAGGTCTGTAATTCTAGGTCTTTCTATGTATTCTCAGTTGTAGAGTCTATATCTTGCATGTGTGAGAACCCGAGTTTAGTTCCCCAGGCCAACAAGAATAAAAGGGAAGAGGATATTTGTTTCTGGGTCAGAAAATCAGTTTAACGAATTGGACCCATGGTGTTCAGGCAGGAAAATTTGGTTTGAACCCTGTCACTGGAATTTCTCCAATATCTACATAAAGCAAAATACAACAAGATGCTAACCATCAAAAAAAAAAAGCTTTTCTGTCAATCAAATTGCTTTTGCTATTATTTAACTATTTTTCCATAGTGACATATTTCAAAAGTCAACATATTTGATATTCTTTCTCTAACATCTATAATGCACATATTATAAGTAGTATGCCTTAAAAAGTCTTATGGTTTTAAGACCAAATGCTAATATTGTTTAACTGCCTTTTTCCTTATTTCATCTGACTCACAAATAAGAATTTTCCCCATTATTATTTTTTTACTTTTTATGTATGTATGTATGTATGTATGTATGTATGTATGTATGTATGTATTTATATATTTACTTATTTACTTATTTATTTTGCTTTTTTGGTTCACGCCCGGCAATGCTCAGGGGTTTCTCCTGGCTCTGCACTCAGGAATTACTCCTGGCCGTACTCGGGGATCATATGGGATACCAGGGATTGAACCGGGCCAGCATTGGCCGGCTGCCTGCAAGGCAAATCGCTGGGCTAAAGCTCCGGCCCCAAATTTTCCCCATTTTTAATATCTGAAGAAACAAGCACACATTTCACAATCCTTACTTTAATTTGCTTGTTAAATCACTTCTTCATAACATATGTATTGATTGATAATTTTGTGCAAATTACCATTATGTACAAGAGAGGATAAAATATAGAAAAAAACATAAAATAATTATAATGTAGCTATAGCTTGGAAACTAAATTCTTCTATAAAATTTAAGATATACATATAACTATTATATATGACAGAAAGAGATAAATGCAGCAGAAGAAAAATCAATAAAATGCTCTCAAGTCCTGGATTTTGGAGAAGTTAAAAAATATAATGAAATCTGGTATGGTTTTATTTATTTTTTTTATTTTTAGGGTCATATCCTGTGATGTTTATAAGTTTAGTTCTGGTTCTCCAATTAGTGATGACTCCTGGTGGACTCAGAACACAATACCGAGTGCTGGGAATAAAATCTGGGTAGGCCACAAAAAGCAAATGCCCTATCTTCTATACTATTGCACCAGCCCTTGTTTTAGAATTTTAGCTGAGTTTGAAAGGCATACAAGATTTTAGTGAGATAGTGCTTGCTTAAAAGTATTGCGGATGGTGAACAATTAATATGCAAGAATATTTGAAAGTAAAAAAATAGAAATTATATCTATAGTAAAATAGTACTAAAAATTTGGTGAAAATAGATAAAAGAGAATTTAGTCAGAAAAAAATTGTGGTAGACACTGAATTGCGATACATATCTGTATCACACAAAGAGATGAGAACATCAGATGAATATAATAAAGAGATTTAAAATGGACCATTAAAGAGATACTGGAGGGAGATATATACTAACTACAACATAAATATCAAACCATACTTACAATTACGTCTATGTAAGGTAATTTAGTCTAAGAACGCTTGCATGAGGATATATTTGAGAGGTCACATACAAAATTATACCCCGGGGTTCAGAAGGTCATATTTGGTAGTCAGAGTGTTTGATTCTTATTGATGTCTGGCAAAATTGCTATGGAAAAAATGGGACAATGGTTTCTCAAAAAACAATGACTAAATTATAATCTGATAATACTGATTTTTGTACATGCCAAAAGAATTAAAAATAAAAAGAATTTACAAACATGTCTGCTTTAAGAGACAATTGTACACTCTTCCATAAATAAGTATTAGTATTATTAGTATTATTAATACTTATTATAAATAAGTATTATTTCAATAAATGAAAGTGGAAATAACCAAAATATCTACCGATGAAATAACATAAAAACAAAAATGCAGTATTATAAAATTAAGTATTAAGAACTCTGACACATTGTGCAATATTTATGAACATTGAGTATATTATAAAGGGAAATAAGTCAGTGCTATATATGTGCATACATATATATAGTTATATATAGTTATAAATATATATAGTTACTGACATATATTTATTATATCTCAGATTCCATCTCTCTCTCTATCTATCTCTCTATCTATCTATCTCTATCTATCTATCTATCTATCTATCTATCTATCTATCTATCTATCTATCTATCTATCTATCTATCTATCTATCTATCTATCTATCTATCTATCTATCTATCTATCTATCCATCTATCTATCATCTATCTATCATCTATCATCTATCTATCTATCTATCTATCTATCTATCTATCTATCTATCTATCTATCTATCTATCTATCTATCTATCTATCTATCTATCTATCTATCTATCTATCTATCTATCTATCTATCTATCTATCATCTATCTATCTAATCTATTGTCAGGAAGACAATTTCACTTAGGGTTTTAAGAGTAGTCAAATATACAAAATGACAGTGGAATAAGATTGTCAAGTATTTAGAAAGGTCACATCTGGAAGTTATTTTTTATTGATATTGTTTTACTTTTACAAGATGAAAAGTTCTGAAAATTAGTTGCACCCCAAGTTAAATTGCTATTACTGAACTGTGTACGTAAGCATGTCTGTAATTCTAGGTCTTTGTATGTTTTCTCAGTTGTAGAGTCTATATCTTGCATGTGTGAGAACCCGAGTTTAGTTCCCCAGGCCAACAAGAATAAAAGGGAAGGGGCTGGAGCGATAGCCCAGCGGGTAGGGCGTTTGCCTTGCAAGCGGCAGGCCCATGCCAGCCCGGGTTCGATCCCTGGCATCCCATATGGTCCTCCGAACATTGCCAGGAGTAATTCCTGAGTGCAGAGCCAGGAGAAACCCCTGAGCATTGCCGGGTGTGACCCAAAAAACCAAAAAAAAAAAAAAAAGAATAAAAGGGAAGAGGATATTTGTCTCTGGGTCAGAAAAGCAGTTTAACAAATTGGACCCATGGTGTTCAGGCAGGAAAATTTGGTTTGAACCCTGTCACTGGAATTTCTCCAATATCTATATAAAGCAAAATCAGAGCACCAAGAAAAGACTAGCCCCAAAATGTCACCTGATGTGACTCACTCCTAAAGGAACCTATGTCTATGACAGTAGAGTTTTCTCTCTGTGTTTTGCCTGACTTTTTCTAATTAAAAAGGTAGGGGAAAATACAGAAAATACCCAAGAAAGAAGAAAATCCCATACACATATACACATGTATTTCATCAGAATTACTTATTCATGCTTGCATGTGCTGCTTGAAACTAAGTATATGTATTGCTGCTGAGCACATGTGGTGCCCAAGCACATGTGTCACCTACGTCTCCCCTCTCGATATGTTTACATTCCTACTTTCATTTCCAATTCAGGAATGTATAACAGGGCTCCTTCTCCACTCTGGAATAGCCCACTTTCAGCCTTGAGTGGGTTATTCTCTCTCTCTCTCTCTCTCTCTCTCTCTCTCTCTCTCTCTCTCACCACATCTCTGCAAAACTTCCAAATACAAATTTTTATATTTGAAAAAAAGAATTAGTAATTCATTAGATAATGAATGGAGTCAAGTAGAAATGTCTGTTAAAAATCACCAGTCCATATATATATGTATATATACATATATATGTATATATATCCTTATATATACATATATATATGTGTATATATATATATATATATATATATATATATATATATATATATATATATATATGGAATGCGAATGAGCCAGGAACAATTTGGGCTATGGAAGATTAGCTGGTCCCATTTTAAAAGATGGGTACAATTAATTTTTTGTGTTTTAGAAGAAAGGTTTTCAAAGAGTTTGGTTATGTAAGCAGGAGATGAATGCTTACATAGGAAGTCTAATGTTCAGTTCTGGCTCTGACATATTCTATTTTAAGACCTTGGAAAAGTCACTTAATGACTCAATTAAAGCAAACAATTCATAAGTAATAACACCTGCTTATCTCTTGGGATTATTACGGGTTTAAATAATGCATTTATTAGTGCTTGGTCGACAAGAAAGGCAAATGTTATTATCATCTACTGACCTCCTTGATGTGTTTTGTGTAAACAATGATCGCAATTTCTAGGTTAATTGCTATAGAGAGAATTGCAGAGAGTGTCAAAGGCAGGCTGAGACCATTATTAGTTTCCAACAGCAAACAGAATATTATGGCCAGTGCTGAGAATAAACTAAATAATTTATATTCAAAAGTTTGGATTTACATACCAGATCTGTATATTCACAATATAACAATCCACTTTTAAAGAGCCGGCACTTGTTTCCTCCTCACCGCACACCATTAATAAGTAAGTGTTGCTTTTTCCAGAATATTTTATATACAACAATCTAGAGAGTGAGCGGGGAGCAACAAGGGAGCTACATGAACCTGATGGAAACTGAAAAGGCGATAGGAAAACTAGCATCAAGAAAAACTAAAGTGATGAAATAATTCTACTTTTAGAAATCCGATTAGGGAATTCACCTTCATTTAGATCACAACTGATGGGAAACTGGGGAGAGAGAGAATACAGTTTTTATCTCTGAGCTCAGCACTTCACATATTTTATTATATTCAATTTCTACAAAAAATTCTACAAGGTAGACTGTTACCTTTAGTTATTTTGATGAGGACACTATAAGTAATTTGCCACAGAACATAAAAGTAGGAAAAGATGGAAGGGTGTTAGTTAGTTATCCCTAGTTCCTATGTCCATACATTTTTTTAATACCATTTGACCAAACTTCTACTTTTCAAAAACACACTCAGGTGCTTTAACAGAAAGATTACATCTCTATGACATTCCATTTAAGCAATTTCTAACTGGAAGGCATAAAACTATAAAATATAGTATATTCCTTATGGTGTAACAAAACATATTTCCTTGAGGTGGACAGAGAGGTCATAGTAGATTTGAGTTGCAGGAAACAGAAACAACACTATTTTCATTGAAGACAAACCCAGAGAAATGAGTTTTCCAACTGCTCTTCAATCAATTCTTACTCATCCATTGTCTATAATGTTGTTTTATCGATGGATTGACAGATTTAAACAGACACGTTTCTTAGTATTACAAATATTAATGATTAACAGAGATTCATAGAATATTCTTATATGGTAACAGTATTGAAAAAAATATAATTTAAAACTAAGTGACTATTTTCTAATTTAAAACTAAGTGATTAGATATTTCATTTTCAATGACATAGATATTTCATGAAAATTGACAGTATTTACCAGATGGACTTCTAATATCTTTCTTGTGATTCCATACTATTATATAGGCACTCACAAATAGATGATAAACTAATTATTATTATAATTATTTTAGTCCAATTGTTGTGATTATAAGAAGAGGAGTCACTTCTAAAGTGACCAATCATTGTGATTATTATCTGGGGGTCAGAAAAAGGCAAGCCAGACTACCACATTACCACATCTGAAGCAATGGAATTATCAACCTCACCCAAATGATTTAGACTTCTCTTCAAACATATTTCTCCTTTTACTAGTTTCTAAATCTAGACAACTGCTATGTTTTTTTGATTGACCTGTCAAAGCAAATAAAAAACAGGCAGTATACTTAGATTTTAACTTTGTTGATTATATATGTTAAAGTGCATTCTATATAAGTGCATATGTTAAAAATTATTTTAAAAGTTAACAGCAAGAGACTGAAGAATTTAACCAATAAGTCACACCCCTATCTCTGAATTTAATTATTTAAAAGCACAAATACAGTATGTGCGCCAAAGTAATAGTTTAGCAAATAGGGTAAGGAGTTTCCCTTGCACACAGCCACCTAGAGTTTGATCCTTGGCTTCCCACATTCTTTGAGCACTAACAAGAGTAACTCCAGAGCATTGCTGATCCAGGAGTAACCACTGAGCATTGCAGAGTGTGAACCAGAAAGCAAAATAGATATCTTGATATGTATGTATCCTGAAAATATGTGTCTTGAAAGTTCCTACTTTGGAACAGGGTATCTCTCTCCATCATCAACCTCTATCACTATCACTATCATTATCTTCCCGTTAATCATCTATTTGCTAGAGCGGGCACCAGTAATATCTCCATATGTCCTGTCTCATGCTAGGAGAACTCAAAGGCATCTGCTTGCTCCAGGAACATAAAGAGCCTCAAACCATTATATTAGGTCACGGGAATGACCTAATATAAATGTTACTGGTATTTGGCATAGCAAATCCACACGAGCAGCTTGCCAGGCTTGCCATGCGGGTGGCATACTGTTGTAGTCACCTGTAAATAAAGCATTTATTGATGAACCACACGGCCTCTAGAGGCCGCGCGAGCCGGGCTGTGATAGTCTGGTCTGCTGGGTAGAGTTGTGACGAGAGGAAGTTTGGATGTGGAAAATGGCGGGCCCCATGGAATGGGGGTGGGGGGTCATCTGGCTTGTTGTGAGGCTCTGCTGGGGTGGCAGGCCAGGGCTAGAACCCACCATGCCTCCCAGGCACCTCATGAGAGGCTGGGCACAGGGAGAGCAAGTAGCAGCTCTGCCCCATGTCTGAGAGTCTCTGGTTCAGCTTACCTGGGCTGGATTTGACATCAACCTCTATAAGAGTCATAATTTTGATCAAAATTGTTAATTACATATTTCTTTTAAAAAATTAGACTCTATTTATCTTTTTTATTACCATATAATTAATGAGAAATTTTAATTTATGCAAAGATTGAAAACAAGCAGAGAACGGTCATAATTGACATCTCAGAGAGATCACTTGAAGTTTCTTAAAAATTCCATTCAGTCACACACAGACAAAATTGAAAATGAGCATGCTTTCAAATAAACCATCACCTAAAACACGAAGGTTTTTAACAAAGTTAAGTGAATCAGAGAACCTAACATATTAACCAATTTCTTAATATAGTAAGAGGTCCTTATCACACCAACAGATAGACAAGAAACGTTTAGGGCCATAGTGATAGCACAGCGGGTAGGGTGTTTGCCTTGCATGCGGCTGACACGGGTTTGACCCCCGGCATCCCATATGGTCCCTCGAGCACTGCCAGGAGTAATTCCTGAGTACAGAGCCAGGAGTAACCCCTGAGCATAGCCGGGTGTGACCTAAAAAAGCAAAAAAAAAAAAAAGGAAAGGAAAGTTTATTGTTTCCCTGAACCTTGAAGATGTATGTCCCCCAAATGTGCACTGATAGCCAAGCTTTCTTTACTTGCCATCTCTTCTCCTATACTTTTCCTCTCATGACTTAGGCTACCTGTTTACAAAAAGTCATACTACAAAGTTTATTTTAATATTGACTTAATTATTTAATTTGATATGACCTTTTTATTGCAGTTTATTTTCTTTCAATTATGTGATTTCATTAAAAGTTTTATGTGCTTAATGCTTAAATGTTTTAGACTTATTTAAAGCACTTAATGCTTTAGATATTATTTTACATCAGTACTACAGTGGTTCTTTTTAAGCGTCAAAATAAAAGCAAGTTAGGCAAAATAAAATAGGGTATTCTTAGATGTGGATAAATATATTTCAGTAAGTTGGAATCAAAATTATACTACTTCAAAGATTTCTATTTTGAATTTTTATGTAAATGATAGAAAAGTTTTACTTAGATGGAAAAATAGATGAACTATAGAATTATTTAATCAATAAAATGTACATGTCCATTTAGTAACTGACACAAAGACTTGACTTAATAAAAAATGAATATTGTCAAATATTCTTTTAAAGAGTCTGCAACTTATCCTTCATGTTTAAGATTGATATTTTTATTACTACTGAAATTCATTTAATTAATTTATATAATCAGCACTTAATGGGTCAGTAGCATTAGTTATGAAGACCTCTGTTATGTAAAGATTTTTTTTTTTAGTACTAGGGAGATAATGATAAGGAGCCACACTGAAAATAACACCAAAGGCAAGCTTAATCATGTGCTTAAAGGAGACTTCACTTTGCTGTCCTTAAACTACCATGTCTAAGCAATCTCTAGGACTATGACTATAAGTGAGATTTGCTAATATTTTATGCGCATGGATAAGATAGAACAAAGAATCAGGTCATTTATAATAGATATGAAGAGACAATTCACAAAGCATAAGAGCCTGGAAGGATTTTGAACAGTGGTTCTAAAAGAGTGTATGGACTGAAATATTTTTATAAAACTGAAAATGTTTGTAAAACCATGATCTTGAACAAATACCTATTTCATTTGGAAGGTGTTTATTATTGTACCTGACTCACAGCTCATGCATATTTGGACTTTAACACCAGGTCCAAATTGAAATGAACCATGATATTTTCAAGTGTTGCAATTTCTGAAGCGGATACTTAAACTTAAGTGCTGCAAGTGAAGTGCCTAAGGAAATGGGTGGATTTCCTAGGAAAAAATATTAATATTAGGACAGGGCTAAGAAAAAGTAACGACAATCCTGGAAACATGTCCTGAATAATATGGTTAAGGATTTTAAGCATATATACTATTCTTTTTTTTTTTTTTTTTTTTTTGCTTTTTGGGTCACATCCGGCAATGCTCAGGGTTTCTCCTGGCTCTGCACTCAGGAATAAGTGCAGAGCCAGGAGATCCTCGGGGGAGGTCCTCGGGGGACCATATGGGATGCCAGGGATCGAACCCGGGCAGGCATGGGCCGACCTCCTGCAAGGCAACGCCCTACCTCTGGGCTATCGCCTCCATCCCCATATATACTATTCTTTGTGAAACAATAACACTTGACATTTGTATGTTTCCAGCAAGTTTAAGTGATATTCTTCAAGGTCTTCAACTAAGTGCTGCACTTTTGCTTACAGCCTGAAGGCAAGATATTGACTGCTACATTACTTAAGAATAAGTATAGACTCTTTTCAAAGAGTTAATGAAGAATTGTACAGAATGTTACACTGTAGTTTTAGCAAAATTAGCATTATCATAAGTGAGATAACTATCAAACAGGTTAGTATAAGGTCAAAGTTACATGAAGTTAATGAGAAGGTGTAAGGTGAATAATGAGTCTACACTATCAGTTTGGTGGTTTCTGGTGATGATGGCTGATAGGTCTCCAAATGTATTATAGTTATTCTCTTATGGGGAGTCCACTTACGTTTGTTGTCATAGGCCCACTATGAGCATATTGGCCTTAGAGAGACTCATTTCTTTGTATCATTTAGGTGGTAAATTCCTTTATATCACAGGTTATTTTTTTAATTGGCATCTTATGTACTTGCTGCTGTTATGTCCCTGGTTACTTATATCTGATCATCTGCTTTTATTACTGCTATTCTCAGCTATTTACGTCTTCTCAATGTTCTTCAGTGTTCAAACAGCTGTAGACTAGCTCCTGTCCTGTATACCAGTCCACAGACGAAAATCATGACTAAGGTGGTAGACTATCATTTTAAAAGATTTCTACAACTACAAATCTGCACTGTCCATGGATGGTGGTTGAAGAGCACGGCTATAGTTTTGTCATCTGTTCTTTCTACTATCTTGGTTAAGAACAGTGTTGTGGTTCAAACCAAGATTTTCACTGAGACATCATCACAATAACTTTGGGGTAGTGAACATGCTTTTCTCAGTGAGTTTGCCTGCCTTAAGATATGTTTATTCATTTTGTGAATGCCTGTCTTTTGATCAGTTTAGTTCATACAACTAAATCTATTCAATCTGGATATATAACAACTTTGGGACTGCCAATTTCCTGGGAGGGAATAGGACCTAGAGTTTTTATTCCAGGTTGGTGAAGCTGATGACATTGAGGAAAGAGAATCTACCCCAAACATTTCTGAGTACTGTCCTTTGTGATCTAATGAGTGAATGAGTTTTTGTGATCTAATGAGCAAATGAGTTTTCTAAGTTCTTCTCAAAGTATTTAACCTATAGAGAATATATTGTGCATAAGTGATTTACAGCTCATTTTTTTCAGAAATCTATGTAAACACTCTATTTTGCAACTGTTGTCTGAAATTAATAACTTTTTTTTGAAAACTGAGTCCTTAAGTCTGGTAACTAATGGTATCTTCTGGTAGACCCAGCTAGGAGTGAGTTGTGGGACACCTTGCTAGTGTCTGAGAATAATGTCTGCATTTGGGGATGTCTCCACTCACTCATATTTGCTATCAAAAAATGAGCTACCTTAACTTGATATATCTGGACCATACATCACCCCATGATTCAAGCATACTAGAATCCAATACTTCTTTCTGAATAAGCGCCCAGGTGATGATGCTTTTGTTTGTCACATTAAAGCAACAACATCAAAATATTTTTGCTCAGTTTTCAATCTTACAGCAATAACGAATACCTCAGGCTAAGTTTCTTTTTGCAAAAATCATGCTTTAAAACAACAAACATAGTTTAATATAAAAAATAGCCAGCTGGTTACCTACTAACGCATTCCAAAATCTGCTACAATTCTGGAATTCTGTGAAGAATTGTGATGAAATTAATCAGAATATCATGTCCTTCAACAATAAAAAAGTGTGTATTTTTAGAAGTAAACAAATGCAACCTAACATATGTTAGGGAAGAAATATTTTGAAAATATACTAACAAAACTGTATCTGCCTCATTTTCAAAATTTAATTGTTCACATTAAACAACTCTATTTACGTCCTCATATCCATAGACCTGTACTCCTCTGTTACATTCTTTTTCCAGATGTTATTTTCCTCTTTTTAATGTGTCTTTATCTTTAGATATTCACATTAATGTCACCAACAAGAATTTTAAATCAATATTTTTTTTTGCTTTTTTTTTTTTTGGGGAGTCACACCCGGCAATACTCAGAGGTTTCTCCTGGTTCTTCACTCAGGAATTACTCCTGGCGATGCTCGGGGATGATATGGGATGCTGGGGATCGAACCCGGGCGCATGGGCCGGCTGCTTGCAAGGCAAACGCCCTACCCGCTGGGCTATATCTCTGGCCCCAATTAAATCAATATTTTAATAATAACTTTGATTCTGTCATGAGCTGATTGAAGAGGTAGAGGTCAATTTATCAGCAAAATAGATTAAAATCTACTTTTAGACATTTTTTTTTAAGAGAAATTTAAACTGTGTAGATTTCACTCAAAGAGAGGTTTAGGTTGCGTTCCCTATTCCTCCTTAAAGGATTGATTATAGGAAGAATTGTGCTAAAAAGTATTCAGATTAAAAGAATTGCAAACGGTGTACTTAAATGAAAGCAGATTTAATCGTGCAAACTGTACGAGAACTTATTTCATGTAAAATTTCAGATATATAACTTCTTTGGTATAGTCTTGCCTGACTACGGTTTTAGTGAGAAGTAATCCACCCTGAGTTAATTTACAGTTGTTAGCTCAACTGGAGACAGGTAAGTGCTTGCCGTAAATCTGTAGGTCTGTTCTCTGTAGGGATTGGGACAAGAAGTGTGTGTGTGTGTGTGTGTGTGTGTGTGTGTGTGTGCATGTGCATGCATATTTTCACTGATTTTTGTGTGTGTGACTATGTATGAAAGAAAATGAGAGTTTTGATGTGTACTGCATTTGTATTTAACTATGCATTCTCAGTAACTGTGTGTGTATGTATGTGATGTTTTCATTTAAGTATGCATTTTAACTTTGTCTCAAAATGGGGTGGAGCATATTTTTAGTGAGAAACTAGCAAACAAGGCTCTTTCTAGAAGCTGCACTTAAGAATGAAGCTTCTAGAATATAACTATGCTTTGCTGTACAAGGGCTGTATGCTTTTAATATCGAATGTTTTTCAGGCATAAAATTGACCCATAAAATTATTGGGTATAAACAGAAAGTAAATGAGAATGATAATCGCTGTAGGCTTATAAAGAGACACAGGTAAAAACTAAATATTGTTATTACTCTTATTATATACAAAATAGTACATATTAAATCAGTTTTTCAAAAGAACATTAAGTGAATGCCATGTATTATGTATTTTAATATGATCACTGAATGCAATTACAGTATGACATTAAAACCATATTTACTTTGAATACCAAGCTATCTAAAACAGAGATATAACATAATGCATAGCAATACCCTAAAGCACAGTATTTGACAAGTGTAATACTATTGATCTGTGTTTCCTAGATAAGGCAGGACATATTCTATCAGTGCATAAACCACTCTCAAAGAGATATAGGTTACACTTTGGGAGAGCTGCAGCATCCAATCTCCTCAATAAGACTTGGCACATTTGTGCTTAGCAAAGGGAATTTTTTATCCTGATCTTCTTCATTGTTCCTAAAGATTAGTTAAATATCCTTAAAGATGAAAAAGATAGAAAGCCTTGTATTTTGTAGCTTTTAGATTTTTATATAGCTGTCTAGTAACCTTTTGAATGGTTACACATACAGGGAGTAGGGTAAGGTATAATTAGATGTCATTCTCTTATTAATAGCAAAGAAGAATGTTTAAGGTTAAAATTTTCCTAAGTGCTAACAGATAGAGCGTTGCAGTTGTGAATCTTCACTTTGCTGGCTATGTCCACACAGCAACTCACCTTCATGAGGTGAGTCCCTTTGACTCACAAGAGAAACATGCAGAAATAAATTTCTCCTCATCAATCCATAACTGTTAAGGGTCCCAACAGATATGATTACCTCAATACTACTGACTATAAAGACAACAGGCAGATGATTCATATACTATTAGGAAAGCTTCATAGAGGAACTGCTGTCTAGCATAGACAACAGCCTCTCTCTTGCCATCTGTCCCACTATGTAAGGAGGGGTGAATAACTGAGAGCAACTTAGAAGTGAACTTTTCAGGAAGGCTTTCAGCATAGGAGGTCCCTAGACCAATTTTGTATGTATAGGGAAATGGCTGTTTCAATGCTACTTCAAAGATCAAAGGTTTTAAGTATCATGTCCATCCTAAATGTAAGCTGGTGACTCATTCTTTTCTCTCACTGCATCTTGATATTCTTTCCTGAGTGGCAGGGAAAGCTGAATAGTTACAGTTAAAATGCAAAAATTGCACTTGGAAGTGTCTTGTGTTTGATATTCCTTCTGTTTTCACAAATGAAACAGTTTCAGAAGGTTGCTACAGGTCAGAGGGATAGTACAGAGGGTAGGGTGTTTGCCTTATAAACACCAAACCAGGTTTGATTTCCCGTACCCCATAAAGTACCCTAAGCCTCCATGAGTGAGCCCTGAGCTCAGGGCCAGGTGTAGCCTGGAACACTGTATGGTGTGCTCACCAAACCAAAATGAAAACAAAGAAAAAATAAACAGAGGGTTGCAGCTACTTAACACAGATTGTGTTAATGCTTAAAATGTCTGGTTCAGTGGGACAGAGGGGTACCATTGCTGTTTACTTTGTTACGACTGTGTATATCAGATGAGAATTCAGAGTCTATATATTTGAGTTTCTTTCCTCTCTAGTATGTCTATGCACATACCCTTCTCATCAGATAACATTAGAGCTTTACCAATGCCTTATCAACCTTTGCAGACACAGGTGAAACAGCTGAAAACTTGTCTTTTCCCCTCATATGTTTTGTTTTAGTCCCTTCCATTATGTTGTAGATAGTACAGTTTCCTTTACTTTTAAGTGTTTTATAGTATTCCACTCTATAAGTGCACCACAACTTTTTTTTTTTTTAATATTTGTTTTGCCAACACCCGGCTATGCTCAGGAGATATTCCTAAGACTGTGCTCAGGATTAACCCCTGGAGGTTCCTTTGGGACCATACGCACTCTTGAGGGTCCAATCAAACAAATCTACCAAGGCAACAACCTCAACTCCTATACTATCTAGTTCCATTATTAATCTTCTATATCCAAACATGCAGCAGTAGACATTTTGTTTATTTCTATGTATTAGCTACTGTAAGCAGCTCAGCCTACTCAACATAAATGATGTGATGTGATATCAAAAATCCTGCTCTCACAACATAAACATTCTAACACAGAAACTCTGCTCCTAGCACACGTAAATGAAGAATTAGTCATATGATGATACACAGATAACTATTTTGTTGATGTATGGAGCGTTGTTATAGAAAGGTAGGATTTGGGTAGTAAGTATAACTTTAAAGTACTGCCAGAGGCCATGTTAGAACTGCAATTTCTATGAGGATGAGATTTCTGTGTAAAACTGAAGGACACAGGGCCAGAAAGACAGGGCCGCACGCTCTTCCTCGAGGGTCCGCAGGTGAAGGGCACCTGAAGCCTCCAGCTAGGGGGCGCTTGCTCCAGGCCTCCCGCTGGGGTCTCCACCATATTATATGTCCTGATGCTAATTATCATTGCATTTAAAAGCTACTTTTCTAAGTCCATTAAGTCATGAAGACTAACATATTTCTCCAGATTATTGGCATAAGACTATTCTTAACTAGTGCATGACAGAAGAATGAATTTATTTAGAACAAAATGATGTATTTTCCTCTTCCTTTTTAATTTTTCACATTAATCCTGTGGTGGCTGGGGTCTCATATTCACTTGCTGCGTGGAGCAGCTGGATGGGGCCATGTGCGGCCCATACTCCCGTAGCCCGGGAGCTTTGTGTCCTACTGTTGTTTTCATCTCCAGCATTCTATCATTACTAGCACTGACAATGCAACACCCGAAGAACACAACAAAGTGTGGTGCAGCAAGTGAATATGAGACCCCAGCCACCACAGGACTAATGTGAAAATTAAAAAGGAAGAGGAAAAATACATCATTTTGTTCTAAATAAATTCAGTCTTCTGTCATGCACTAGTTAAGAATAGTCTTATGCCAATAATCTGGAGAAATATGTTAGTCTTCATGACTTAATGGATTTAAAAGTAGCTTTTAAATGCAATGGTAATCAGACAGCATCAGGACATATAAAATGAGAGCTCTATGTTTAAAATTTTAAGACACGAATTTCAAAGCTCTCATCCGTTCAACGTTATCTGAAAATATTACATATCGTTTTCCTGTTTTGGGGATTTCATTAAACTGTACACTGAAAGAACTGTAAACAAACTGAGGAACTTGGCAAGTGATAAGATGTAAGTAATACAAACTTCCATAGTGGACTGATATTGTGATAGGTCTAAAAGATGACATATATTGCAGGAAAAAGATGAAGAGTGGATTATGGTTATTTAAGAAAAAAAATCACATCTTCCTCCTTAGTTGTTCAAGATCAGATAGTGTATTATCCATTCCTCTTTCTAGAACACAGAAATATAACCCTGACTTAAGCTGAGAAATATTCATATCAGCCTTCAATAAGATAAATACAATGTTACTATTGTCTCTGAATCTACCTACTTACTCCTTCTCTACATCTGGATGAAAAAGAAAATATAGGATTGGGTTTCAAGTTGTATTTATTTAATTTATTTGGAGACTGGTTCTCCCAGCTGGTACTCAAGACAGCTCGATCTGGTAAATCTTGGCCAAGTGGGCCTGCAATGTGACAGACAGAAGATGTGATGCTTGGCCTTCATGGTGTAGAATGCTTGGGTCCCCCATGGTGTTTAGATGATTACAAGACCAATCCTGGTGAACTCAGGGGCATTCAGGGTGGGCACAGGACTACTGTATCGGTGCAGCTGGGGACTGGACTAAGCTAAGTTGCGTACAAGGTGAGGGTCTTATCCCATAGAGTCTCTTTTTATCACTGTATCACTGTATCACTGTCTTCCCATAGTTCATTGATTTGCTCAAGCAGGCACCAGTAACATCTCCATACATCCTGTCACAAGTAAGAGTAGCCCAAGGGCATCTGCTTGCTCCAGGGACAGGAAGAGCCTCAAACCATTCTTCAGGTCATGGAATTGAGATCCGTAATTGTTATTAGTTTTTGGCATAACTGTTGGGGAGGCCGCTGGGGTCCCCAACAGTGTCAGGACAGAAGTTCTCTTCTACCTCCGAGGACGCCAGGGGAACAGATGAAAACTCACGAGTCCTGTGCAATTCCAAAAAGGCTTTTAATAGTACAAAAGCTCTTCCACAGCACTCCAATATAATGAACAAACTCTAGCTCTGGTCCAAACTAAGACCATACAAAAGAGCCTAAGTCTCCCACCAAAGAGAGAGGATCTCATCCGAGATGAGTCCTACATAGAAGAAGGAGCAAAACGCCAAAGAGCAAAAAGCCAAAAGCCAAAAGCCAAGAGCCAAAAGCCAAGAGCCAAAAGCCTCAGGAGCCAAAAAGCCGGAAGCAAAAAGGCCAAAAGCCAAAAGCTGAGGAGCCAAAAGCCAAAAGTCAAAAAGGCCAAAGGGCCTCAAGTTAGTTCCCTTATATACACCAAAGTAATCTGATTTGTGACAGGGAGGGTCATGTCAACAAAGAACCCTAAAAGAGTGTAGAAGAGCAATGCCACACCCTATTGCAGGTATAAACAAAGGTTATCCCAAGAGTAATCCTGAGATTATCTCTTATGTAGGACACTTGAGAGAGAGAGAGGGCTGATATAAAGTAATACATCTTAATTTCCTGGCTTCATGTAATCTAGATGGTACCCACAAGGTCCTTCTTATTATTGTCTGCACCAGGGTGATTCTGTGTATCTTGTTCTCATGTACTGAAAGGGTCACACTCACCTACTTAGAGCAAACTAGTATGATCCTTCCTATAGTCTTCCTATAGTCTCAACATAGCCAGGGTGGTAGTCTCCTGGTAAATTCTAACTGTCCCACGCTGGGTGCTGTGGGTACAAAGAGGAGCTGTGCCCAATCTAGAAAACATAGAAGTCTTAGTAGATGTATAAGTCAGAAGTTATTCAATCAAGGTGACTTCTGTAAGTGCCACACCCTCTAGCAGTGTTTACATAGAAGAGAGGTCTCATTAGAATGAAACTTGGCTTTAATAGATTAATCTGTGAGTGGGCAAAACAACAAAGCTCCCAGATTAGCTAGATCTGTCATCCAACACATAACAAATAAAACATGGTAGCTTGCCAGGCTCTGCCATGTAGGTAGTATACTCTCAGTAGAAGGCTCTCATCTGGAGCATTTACTGATGAAACTTATAGGGGAAAGACCAGGTTTTCTCATGGATGGAGCTCTGAGGAATTATGGAGTCTGAATGTTGAGAATGACTGACCGCACGATGTGTGGTTTGCTCTGGCTTCTTGCTAGGCTTACTGGGATGATGGGTATCAGTTAGAACCTGTCTAGAACTGTATACAGTGTATAAATGTGAAAGATCCTGGGAAGGACCTTATTCTAAAATCAATATTATCTAAGAATATCAGATAATACTAGTACTCAGGAGGTGTCAAGACAGCTCAATCTGGCAATTCTTGGCCAACTGGGCCTGTAATGTGACAGACAGATTTGTGCGCTTTGTGGCCGCACGCCAAAGGACTGTGTGTCTGGCGTGGGTGTGTCTCTCTTCCAGGGAAGCTGGCATGGAGGTGGAGGAAATGACAGAGCTCAAATCTCCACTCGAGTCCGGCCAGCAAGTTCCATCCCCCACACGTGTTAGATAACCCTTGGAGCAATGTTGGACTCGGCCAGGGGCCGGCCGAGCCTCTTAACCAGAGATCAGCTCCATGGATTGCTTCCACTGGAGGCCGGCCGAGCAGCTCTCTTTTTTACTCCTTATTCTCTTTTTAAAAGGCACTCTTTTTACTCCTGAAAATGTATTTCAAACATATGGTATAAACATATTTTCCTTCTGAAGACCCTTGTTTAACAATGGCCTCTTAGGGATTGTTTACAATCTTAATTTGAGCAAGTTCTAGCATTCTATACTTGAGAAGATAAACTTATATCTTATAATTTATAAAGAATAAGAACTTCCTATGAAAAACAAAGCTTTAGCACTTACAGTAAAAGAAAAACAGAATAAATATTTGGGAATTGATTTCTTTTAGTTATAGTACCAAATTATTGCATTAAGACAACTGATTGTTCTGAAACAGAAAAGATCTAGACGTATAAAAGCTATCATATGCATTTAAATTAGTTTCTATATCAGCAAAATAATTCAAGGTGGCATTTTCTCTTCAAACTTATGAAGGCATAATTTCATAAATGAAATAGTATTGCTTTATATGATATTAAACCTTATTTTAAAATAAATTTTATGTAATAAAGAATCATGATTAAACAGTATATATATAAATATATACATATATATATATATATATATATATATATATATATATATATTTGCCTTTTGGGTTTCACCCGACGATATCAGGGGTTACTCCTGGCACTTCGCTCAGGAATTACTCCTGGTTGTGCTCGGGAGACTATAGGGGATGCCAGAGAATGAACCCTGGTCGGTTGCATACAAAGCAAACCCCCTATCTGCTCTGCTATCTCCAGCCCCTAAACAGTGTCTTTCTAAAAGCAAAACATAACACAGAAAGTATCATCACACCAGTATTGTGAAAAAATCTTATAAAGGTATTTTCAAAAATATAAAGTTAATCAGTTAATCCATAGGATATAAAATCACAGCTAAATGAGTAAAGCAATATTAATAATTTATCATCACTGAAGTGATAGTATTATAAGAAGTGATGACTAAGGTGACATAAGGACAGTGGAGGAGGTCTTTGGCACATTATTAGTGGTGGAGTTGCAGTAATATTTAACAAACACCAATAGTCTCGAATTTAAGTTAAACTGTTCATGTGACTTAAATCGTGGGGAAAAAATCCTCCTATTTCTTTCATTTCTCCTTGAACGTAATTTCCCACTGTACAAATCTCCCTGTAAGCATCTTATCTATTAGTAGTTTTAAAACTTTCAAACTCCCATCCAGAACCTACTTTAGAATTGCAGTAAATTAGATGAGAGTTTTTAAGTTGTCTCTAAATGGCTATAATTAAACCCTCACTTAGAGCTTTGCCATCTATACCAAGGGCAAGCTCAATGTAATAAAGGGATGCATAAGAGTAGAATTATTAAAAGGGGGAAAAGGGAAGAAAAACGCCTGTAACTTGGCACAGTTTTTTGCAAAGAGAGTGCAGGTTAGGCCCTCCAATAATTTATTCTAAGAAGATTTTCTATGAAGATCAGAAGGCTAGGTGAATGGAGAGAAAAATCTGTAAGACATTCTTTTAAAAACAGTGTTTGACAGTGAACTCTTACCCAGAAAATTTACTAATTGTTAAACTTTCATATTACAAATATGCTGTGAAAACAAATTTACTTCTTGAAAATGACTGCACTAGATCCAGTGTGTAAGGAGAGGTCAAATCCTTTCAAGTGAAGCTAATTAACAAGAACCTGCCTCCTAGTCCATGAGTAGGAAAACTGTCTGATGAGAAAATTAGGGATAATAGTCAAGAAAAGCAGGACTTTGGCTGTTGAGGCATAATGTTGAGAGAAGAAAAAGAGAAACATAAACAAACCAGTGTCCTCTTGAAATAAGAAGAAAATTACCAAAACCTTTCCCTATCACAACTACTAATATATATATATATATATTACTAATAAATATATATACATACATATATATGTATGTATATATTTATTAGTAATATAGCTACTAATATATATTATTAACTACTAATATATATTAGCTTTGTTATTATATATAATAATTTAATATATTATAATATATAATATATTATAATATATAACATGTGTGTTCATGAGTGTAAATATATATCATCCATGTTGTTGCAATTATAATTCACTTTAATTATTTTTATGAACTCTGTCATTAGTGTCATTTTTACATATTGATATTTAATAATGTCATGAAAATAATGCCATATAATAATTTCTTCTTTAAGAGAGAGCTATTGTACAGTAGTGACAACAGAACTGCTTATGACAGCTTCTCTCTAAGAATGAGATTATTGTTTTGTTTGTATTCCTATTACTTAAAGATAACAATGTTTATTGCTGTTGTTCTTGGATCACACCTGGCTGTGCTCAGGGTTCACTGCAGGCTCTGTGCTCACGGATGCATCATGAGAGGGAATTGGGCAACCCTATGTGGTTGCGAGATATAAAAATGGAGATGGCTGTGTCCAAGGCAATCATCTTCCTGGCTGCATTATCTCTTCAGTCCTCAAAAATTATAGTTACTTAATATATGAAGAGAAATATACCTAGTTTACCTAAACCTAATACAATCCTCATTACATGTTAAAAGACATTAAATTCTGGTGAAAAATAAGATTTTCAGAGAGTAGACAAATCGCACTGTAAAAATTTATATGACGAGGAAATTGAGACTCGAGGATAATTAAAACTTGGTATTCAAATATGTATATATACATATATATATTTACAATTAGTAGAATCTTCTCTTAATATTGCATTTTTAATCCAAAGAGGTCTTTTTGTAAAGTCTATATCTCATTGCTTTATTCAAGTTTATTGTAAATTCTTGGCTTTCATCTTGCATTTGAACTGTTCAGAAATTTCATATCTCCTCAAGATAAGTGCAATGTCACTGTCAAGGACAGCACACACCAAAATCAATGTGCTAATTGCTTTTAGTTGTTTCCTAAGAATTATGAATGCTACCAAGTTATCCTAGCAGCCTTGCTGGAGCAATTGAGTTTTACTGTGTGGTATTTAGATGCCAACAAAAAAAAAAAAAGCAAGTCTGTTTAATTTTTTTTTTGCTTTGTTTGAAAGTATATAAGCATCTTGGTTTAGACAATATTTCATTCCATGATGGCAAATCTTTCTTTTTAGCTTCTGAGATTGTGTGTATGTGTGTTTGTGTGTCTGTATATGCTGGAACACCAAACATTCTCACAGATTACTCCTTGCTCTGTGTTCAAGTATCATTCATGGAAGGGATTGGGACTATATTTGGATTCCTCAGATTGGCCCCCGATAGGCTATCCCTTACTAGGCAAATGCCATCAGCTGTCATCAACAATTTCTGGGATTTTTGACATTCCAAATTTTCTATATCCTCTTCATTTCCATTTGCATCAGTATACTACTATCGTTAAGATATTTTAAGAGTTTCCTAGAGAAAATTGAAACTTAGAAGATGGTTTTGTAGGTAGGAAGAATACACTTTATGGCAAGATATTTGTACTGATATTACCAAATATTGCATCAATTCTCTATAGACAATTATGTTCTTCACTGCATATACTTCTTCCCCTTAAATATGTTTGATTTGTGAAGAGCTAGATTTTATATAAATAAACTAATATGAAGTTTCAAGTAGAAATCCCTCTGATAAAATAAAATGATAAATTATAAAGTACACAAGTTATAAAAAGAAGTTATGAATGGATACTTTGTATACCATACTTATGAATATTATGAATATCATAACTATTTACTAGAGCTACATATCAACAGACACACCTGTGAAATTTATTCCTCCCTCCATAATCGAATTCCATTTTAGTCATATATTGCATATTTGCATTTCTACGTCATATAGTCCCTGACTAACATAACTATGCTTTTTGTGGCTTTTGGGGAATGAAATGACAAATTAAGTTTGAGTTGAATGGATTTTTTCTATCAAATAATATGGGAGTTTATCATTTAATATCATTAAAAATGCAGTATAAACTATTAATCAGATTGATTGATTTATCATGCCTTCTACTAAAGGTTACAAAAATAATGATGTCGTAACAATATAGTAGTGTTATTAGTAGAGTGAAGGGTGGCTTAATTCAGAACTGAAAATAAAATTGAATTATTTTTATTACCCCTGTGTATGGCTAATGATTATTAATAGGAAGAATTATTTCTTGTGATAAAACACCTAAAAGAGATCTGTACAAATTTCAAGATTTTATAACTGAAGAAACACTAGAATAGATAGAGTCTATTCTAACTATTATTAACCCTAACTATTAGGGATCAACCCCTGATGCCCAGTGAGTACCCTGGGCACAGAGCAGGAATTCCTGAGCACCTCTAGGTGTAGCCCAAGAAACAAAGAAAAATTGGTGAACATATTTTTTAAACCATGAAATTTAATATCAGCTATCCGACATAGTATACAGTTTCCTAATTTAATTCATATAGTAATGCAATAAAGCTATATCCATATTTTATTAATTCTTAGGTAGTTTGCTTCCAATCAATAAAAACCACAACTTGTTAACTTAATGCTTCCCCAAGGTGCAAAACTCAAGTATGTAGAAATATTCATCAACAAACTACAATATATCACTTTGAACTTTACAAAGATAATGTGTTGTTTGAGAGAAAAGGTCTTCATTAATATATTTTTCTTTTAAAAACGTCTTAGAAAAAAAATATTATCTCACTTCTTCCCCTCCAGACTGTACACTACTACCAATTACAAGACTTTCTTCTTCAACCAACCAATTAAACAATGAAAGTCTCAACCTTTATATTGATTTCTACTCATCCATCAAGTGTTTCTCAAAAGTTATTTCTAGTGTGAAATTTCCCATAAAATTACAAAGAGCTTGCTGCTTCCTCCTCTGAACTCCCTGTGTGAGTTTACTGACAAAAGCTTCTTTTGTTGAAATTATTACTTTCAAGATTTTGACCAGGAATATCTCAAATACAGCCTTCTGTTCCATTTACGCCCTGTCTCTCCAGAGCCTACTATGTGCCTTGTGCATGGCAGCATGAATTATGTGATGAATAAATAATTTAATCAATTAAGCAGGTATAAATAGGGTTCTTTCCCCCAGACTGATATTGGGCAGTTTCTAAAAGTCAGCATGCTATTATCTGGATGCCAGACAAATCCCCTGGAATACATATCTAACGAGAAGGCAATTATTGCAAACATATTTTCAAAGAAACTTCTATCAAAGGATTTCATTAATTTATAGTTATGTCAATTTTTATCCGTGACCATTCAAAGTGAGATATATTTCCTTTAAATGACTGTATTTGGTAACAGAATGAACTCCTCAAGACCAAAGGGAATGAGGATGTGTCATTTATATTTATGAATTTCTAAGATGTATGGTTGTGTTTACACTCCAAAGAATTATACTACTTACTACACGGAAATAGAATTAGTCTATATTGGATGATGATTTCTACCTTCAGTGAACTGACATTAGCCTTTTCATTTATTGAGTTAATATAGATTTTACTGTGACTGTTACTAAAGCTCAAAGATAGTCAATGTGGTATTTATGAGTTTATCAAGTTTTTTTATTTCCTTCTACTCCTATTCACAGCCATTTGTTGCAAGTTTTTGATAATATTTATTAATTATGTATAATCCTTTCAAGAACCGTAGTTTATTTTTTAACTGTGATGTATTTGCAGTTTGATACTTAACTAAAACGTTTTATTTTCAAGAAGTAAAGAAAATATTGTATGCCTTTTTCCCAAGGGTTAATACTGAAATTTGAGACAAATATTCCCATTTTATACGATTATTCTACACTATTTGATAATTTGATAGTTATTACAAAATCCTCAAAACCAAAATATGTTTTCGCAAACAAAGTACCTTGTAGCTATGTTGGGATAAAGCAGACTTTATAATAAAAAAAAGCTAGAAGCAAGAGCCATTATTATTACTGATTTTGGCATATTAAATACAGCATGGGTAGCTTGCCAGGCTCTGTCGTGGCTCTGGGTTCATCCCAGGGGATCCAGTAACAATAATAAACCCCATTTTCAATGAATGGCAATGTTACTGGTGCCCTGTCGAAAAAAAATCGATGAACAAAGGAGAGTGACAAGTGACAAGAAGCTAGAACATCTTAAACAATAAAGCCCATATATATGCATACATATACTTGTATATACTAGTATGTACTCACATACAAGTGTATGGATATATATTAACATTTCTAGGAAATAATTTTATTAACCAATATTAATTTTTCTTTAAATTTGTTTTAAAATATTTATAGTTTTTTTTTTTTGGTTTTTGTTTTTGGGTCATGCCCAGCAATGCTCAGGGGTTTCTCCTGGCTCTGCACTCAGGAATTACTCCTGGCGGTGCTTGGGGGACGATATGGGATGCCTAGGATCAAACCTGGCCCGGTATGGGCCGGCTGCATGCAAGGCAATCTCCCTACCCTCTGGGCTATCACTCAGGCCCCTAAAATATTTACAGATTTTAATAATGATTATTCGCTTTAAGTTTATGACTATGTGTTTATCACATTTCTTTTCTATCCTAAAATATGTATCTAATAAATCAATGTAACATAAGCATACTTTGCCTATTTATGAATAAGACAATTGAATCAATTTATTATATTATAATTTCAATTGTTATGTAACCTAAATAATTCAATTATTATATTATATAATAATTTCAAGAATCTAAATATTCCCCAACATTCAACCTTTTCATTTTTTCTCAAAACAGTTTCAAAATGGTTGAAATTAATATAAAATACTAATAAAGATGACCTTTGTATATTAGATTCACATAGAAATTAGTTCGTGTAATTAGTGAAATTATTGCTTAAAAATTAATGAGAATAGGTACTCTGCCATTCTACAAAACAGAAGTACCAAGTCAGGATTACATACAAACATTTCAAATTAAAATTGTTCTTAAAATAAGTGTTTAATGGAGTATAATCATCAAAAAGAGATTTTAACCAAAAGCCTTTAAGATTAAAGTACAAGTTCTGGTGATATGTAAATTCATTAGACAGAAAGTTTTGAAAAATATGATGTTCTCTCAGGTGGTGCAATCTTAGGTAGTAAAGGAATTTCAATTCTATTGACTAGTGAGAAAAGGCTAAATGCAATATCAGATAAGCAGAATCATATTGATCTGTTTTTGCTTCCTAGAAGTTAATCTTTCGCTTCTGCACATACTCAAAAATGTAGCCATTGACTTAGTCATAAAAGTTTTATTTTCTGGACAGTCATCTTGAGTAAAACTGAAAAAGGATTTTATGGGGACTTTTAAATTACCCTATCTTTTTTTAATTATATAAGATCTCCTTAATCTGTTCTTTCTGGGGAAAATTGAAGTTTCCTATCCCTCCAATGTCCCCACATATTTTCATATAATCATCATCATACTTTTTCCATAAACAGAGAAGTAGAGATAGAAGCAGAGGCATACAGCATAATGTTCAGGTGTATGATTATATCACATATGTTTGTTTAGATCATTTCTTCATTCAACCTCACCATTCTTCAATACTCAACATCTAAGGCATAGATCAGCTAAAACTGTTGACCAAAAGACAATATATTTCCTAGCTGGGATGAAATTATTCTATCTCCTCTAAATCATGGAACATGATGGAACATGAGGCAAACCTTGCTTGCTAAAACTTAGTTATGTTAGCATAAGATTAGCTCAAGCCCTTGGTCTGTCTTCTGGATCTCCATCTCTCTTTTTTTCTACTTTGACCCTAAATCAGATGTTCCTGTAGACTTGATGATTATATCACACCTCTGGTATATTTTGTGAATGAGAACCTTGAAGAAAGTAATAGGACTCGGGGTAGTTTTATCAAAATCTAGGCAAGAATGGTCCACCAATTAATTGCTCTATAGGTCGTACCATGTCACACCAGCAAACGAAAGAGTCAAGTGATTAGTCTAGAAATGAATTATTGGGTTAATTGTCAAAATCATCTACTTATTCACAGACTTGAAAGGTTATTGCTTGGTTATTGTTTTTCTGTCATTTTCTTTTCAATATTTCCCATACTCTCAGATTAAACTAGGACCTACTTATGTTCAAGGAAGAGTTGGAAATCATGCAGGGAATTTTTTTAGACCCATGCCCTTTACCTAAACACCATTTTACTATGGTTAAATATAAAATGAGAAAAAAACTACAATCGATAATTTTCTATCCTCTGGGAAAAGTAAGGGAAGTGATAAATTTCTGCCTTACTAACAGCCATTGTAAAGCAGAATTTTATATATTATATCACTCCTAGTCTGCTTTACTTTTACAGCAACAATAATTCATTAATTATTTTTATCTTGTTTGAGTTGAATGCTGTAGCAGAAATTAAACTGTCACCAGTAAGATAACAAAAAATCAATAATATCCAACAATTTTGAGTGAGAACTATGCCACAGTAAGTGATCAGAATCTTTTAAGATTTTAGGTCTTGCATATGTTCTGGCTGCTGACAAGTCATGCAATTATAAATATATTCTTCACATCAATGTCTTGAAGTTCCTAATGAAAGTTGTAACAATGTAACTAGGTGGTACCAAATACTGTTAAACTCTACAAATGCTCTGTCTGTTTTATCATTTTCTTCAGTGAACAGGTACATTTTTAAGGCACCCAAGTGTCAACAAGTGTATCTAATAGAGTCTTGAGCTTCAGTGATTTTATAAAAGAGGAACTTGCCAGCGAATTTAGGAAACTCACATTATATATTCAGGCTAGATTCACAAATTCAATGTTGCATGGCAAGAAGTCTATGCTCATTTCTTGGTATCATGAATTGCAATTTTTCCCCCAATTCAGAGAACCAAGCCTAAAACTTCATAACTGAATGAACAAGTTAGAGGTAGCTCAGACTGAAGAAGTCTTAATGAAAGAATTTATCATGTATTCATTTTAGGGCTCAGCATACCAAGACAGCAATCTGTGTCCAGTCTGCCCTGATATAAAATTAGAATGTTCAAAAAATTGGTATGGGATATACAGGAAAAATAAACACATCTCTTCATGTATGTATGTATGTATGTATGTACGAATATAATCACATATAAATATATATAAATAAATTTGAATTTTAATTTACACTGTAAGTTTCACTGGAGTAAAATCATACATTAGCTAAAACATCTGAAGCCTTTTCAAACTCTAGTATGTAAATCTTGGAATGAGACACAAATTTTAAGTACTGAAAAACTGGATATGTGGGGGCTATAGATGATTAAAATGGGTAAGGTGTTTGTTTGAAGCTCTTCATATTCCTGAATCAACCGGATGCCATTGGGCTACATTGGCACATGACAGGGTTCAATGGAAATGTTACTGGTGCCCGCTCAAGCAAATCGATGAATAACAGGATTCAAGTGATCAGGTGATCAAGTGATCAAGAGCCTACAGCCCATTCAAGTTCAGTTCCTGGAACCACCTACTTTCTGCTAAACACAACCAGTTGTCATCAATGAGCAGAGTCAGGAGTAAGGCTGAGAACTGTTCAGTGTGACACAAAATTTAAAAAAATGCAGAGAATTCTGTTTGATAAAATGATTTAATTAATAATTAAAATAAATTTAAAACAGGGGCCGGAGTGATAGCCCAGCAGGTAGGGGCGTTTGTTTTGCACGCAGCCGTCCCATGCCAGCCTGGGTTCCATCCCTGACATCACATATGGTCCCCCGAACACTGCCAGGAGTAATTCCTGAGTGCAGAGCCAGGAGAAACCCCTGAGCATTGCTGGGTGTGACCCAAAAAAGCAAAAAAAAAAAAAAAACTTTAAAACAATTAAGATATATATGCAACATAATAGTACTGACATGTATTTTGATAATAAAAGATGCATTTGTAAAATTTCAAAGGAATTGTTCCTCATATTTAAACTATTTAATAGTCATACTTTTCAAAAAATTAATTTTATGAATTTTACATTGTTGAATATGTAGTTAAAATATGTGTATTATAGTAAACCCCAATCATATTTTAATATTCACTGAGTTAAAAGTAATAGTAATACTAGTTAATGCATTGTTTTCCCACTATGAATCATTGCTCCTTAAGATGTGCCAAATTTCAATCCAATTTTCTGCTATTGTTTAATTTTTTAAAAATTGCTAAATCCTGGGGCTGGAGCGATAGCCCAGCAGTAGGGCATTTGCCTTGCATGTGGCTGGCCCATGCTGGCCTGGGTTCAATCCCGGCATCCCCTATAGTCCCCGAGCACCACCAGGAGTAATTCCTGAGTGCAGAGCCAGGAATATCCCCTGAGCATCGCCAAATGTGACACAAAAAAAGCAAAAAAAAAGTGCTAAATCCTTATAAAATTTGAAATACAAGTTTAAGAGAGAACACTTAGTGAAGCAAAGATCAAACAGTATTTTAAATGTACTTTGTTCAGTAATATATATATATATATATATTTATATTTTTCTGGATTTGACTGACATATTTTCATATCTTTGGCGACAAAATTTGCCAACACGTTTCAGGTTAATCTATGGAGGAAAATCTGTGAAGTTCTCATCTTTCTGTTTCCAAACTACTCCTCTTTGATTGAGTTGGGAGGAGTTTCCATATCTTTACAGATAGTACATTACTCTTTCCATATAAAATAATAAAGATAATGAACCTTTATCTGATATATTGAGCAAAAATATTTTTCCCATTTAAGCTTTTAGTTTTTGCCATGCAAAAAGGTTTGGCATTCTTTTTTAGACTGTCTTTCATCTTTGCAATGGCATTTTGCCATTGGAGACACCTTTGCATTTTAACTGATATCGAGGATATATAAGGTACACCCAAAGATCACCAACAAAAATAACTAAAAACTCATCAACAATTGGAAGAAGAAATCAATTCACAATTCTCTGAGGAAGATTAGCAGATGGTCAAAAAGCATGTGAAAAATATTCATAACTTATTAAGAAAACCCAAATCAAGATAACAATGAGATATCATCTCATACCACTGAGAATGGCACATATAAAAATATTGGGAACAACATAAGTTGGCAGGGATCTTGTGAGAAAAGAGCTCTCATTCATTGCTGATGAGAATGCTGTCTGGCTTTATCCCTATGGAAAACAATATGGAGGATTTTCAGTAAACTTAAAATTGGGCTACCACAGTACCAACAATTCTACTTTGGTGTATCTTCCCCAGGGCAGACAAATATTTATTTAAAAGGACATATGCACACCATTACTCATTGTAGTACTCAATACAATAGTAAAGATTTGTTAAAACCAAGATATCCAACAGAACAGTAGACCATGAAAATGTGTATATATATATATACATACATATATATATATATATATATATATATATATGCAATAGCAGCTATAAGGTTTGATGAAATCATGTAATTTGCTGCAACATGGATGGGACAGGAAGATACGTTGAATGAAGCCAGAAGAAGGAGAAACACAAGATGATATCACTTATAGGTGGAATTTAGAGTAATCAAAAAAGGTAATTCAATAATTTAAAGGAAGGTATGTCTAAATGGTCCTTTGGTCCCAGAGTATAGGCAGGAGAAGGAAATAAATAGAGTGAAGGGCAAAAGAAACAGCATAAAGTAAAGGGAAACGGGGAAAGGTAGGTAAGAAATAACATAGGCAAGGGTCAAGAGGATTCAGGGAAACCTATGATGCTAAAGAATTATAGAGCTAATTATCCAAACCAGTGTCAAAAACAATGAAATTATGAGACGCAAACTTTACTAACTGAATGTAAAAGATGCTTGTCAAGATGACAGACTTGGTTAGGACAGAGTATGGGTAGGAGAGGGAACCGGGAGCACTGCTGGGGGAAGCTGACACTGGTGGTGTGATTAGTGATGGAACAAATTATGTCTAAAACTGAATATGAATAACTTTGTAACTCATAGTGTTTCTGCTTTTTGTTTGTTTGTTTGTTTTGCATCAAACCCTGCAATGCTCAGGGGTTACTCCTGGTTCTACACTCAGGATTTACTCCCGGTGGTGCTCAGGGGACCAAATGGGATGCTGGGGAATTGAACCCAGGTCGGCTCTGTGCAAGGCTAATGTCCTACCTCCTGTGCTATCGCTATGGCCCCACTCATGGTGATTTAATAAAATAAAATTTTTGTAAAAAAAAACAGAATAAGGAAATTTAGAGACTCGGTTTTTTTCCTAAGGCATAAATTTAAAAATCCACTAGAAGCGGAAACATTGATTTGTTCTTCATATAAACATGCATTACACTGCAGAAACAATAAATTCTGTATATTGTTAATGTTGTTTCTTTTTTTAAATACGAATTTGCTAAGTTTAAGCTACAGAAAATGGAACTCCACATTAAAATGATAATGAAAATTGGTACACATTTATCACCCATTATCATTTTTATCTAGTGCCACAATATGGTTTTAGATTTTCTTTTTTTTTAATTTTGATTTTTTAATTTTTTTAAGTTTTTCATTTATTTTTTTTTACAATTACAAAGATATACAATTAAAAAGTTCATATTTAGGTTTTGGTCATACAGTGTTCCAGCACCCATCCCTCTACCAGTGCCCATCTCCCACCACCAACATCCCCAGTTCCCTCCCCCTCCCCAGCCCTCCTCCATGGCAGGTTATTTATTTCTTTTCCTTTCTCTCTCTTTCTCTTTTCCTTCCCTTCCAGACTATGGATTACAGAACATACATTAAAGGGTTGCCATGTGTATCTTTTCGCCTCTATTTAATGCTCAGTTTTAGGTTGGCATTAGTACCCTCAACAATTGTTAGCACCCTGTTCCATTTTCTATCTTACCTAACCTCTGACTCCCACACGTTTGTGATAATTTCCACCTTTGACAAGACCTCCTGATATATGTTTCACTTGACCTCGGATATTGGTATCATAATATGTACATATATATTTATGTTATGCAATGTTGTTTCTTTTGTTGTTGTGGTTTTTTGTTGTTATTTCAGTGCCCCGTAATACTGAGTAATGTTGGCAGTGGCAGGGATTGAATTGAGGCCTTACGTGTGTAAGGCAGCTGTTAAACCAATAAGTCAAATCTCCAGATCAAAAATTTAACTGAAGAGTTGACTCCACTTCTTTGCAGTTTCTTTATTATAGTTTTACTTGAGTGACATTATGCAGGCTCTTTGGAGGCTTAGATTTAACTGTTTAGAGTGTAATTCTCTATTCTTCATATAATAAACATATTTGTTCAAGTATAAAATTCTATCTCTGGTTTTACTTCTAAAAGTTGTCTGAACAATGATGAGAGAAAATTCAAAATGTAAGTGGTACTCATTTCTGCAAATAGCTGCTTATCCGTTTAGACGAGCTAACTGATGATTTAGGTTGTAAGAATAGGTTGTGAGAATGAAGACCTGTAAACATATTCTCAGGCAGCGGACAACTGTTGACTCCTTTCATGTAAAGAGCTAACTTGGCACCATGTGTGGGGAGCTCTGCAGGGAGACAAATTGGCACAGTGGTAGAGGGAGTTAATGTCTGGCTGGGGAACAGAAACTCTACAACATTGAAAATAATGCAAAGTACGGACACATTGACATGAATGGGAAATTCACACCCTTTGAGAATGAAGGCAGGGATCCAAAGCCGCTTTTGCAATGGCCATTCCTCAATACACAATTAATGTTGAATAAATATTTATTAAACTGATGAATAGCTTTAATGATATATTATGTACAAGTCAAATAAATACATAAAGCACACATTAGCAAGTTGTTAAAAATGATAGACTTGCACATAGGTGCAGTGTGCAAGAATGAGGTTTGAGTAAGTATTAAGAATAGGTTGACAGAGGTTATATTTGAGTTTTTTTGAAATGAAGAGCCCAGGGGACGAAACAAACTACAATGGTAGGTCCTATGCCTTACACATAGCTAACATGCGCTCAATTTTCAGCACTCCATTTGGTCCCTGGTCATTCCAGGAGTCATCCCTGAGTACAGAGAGAGGAGTAAGTCCTGAGCACAGCAAACCAATAAAATGAAGAGTTCATTGTCATTGATGGCCGAACTGGAGTTCAGATATTCTTGGTACCTATTGGAAGTTAGGAAATATTTATTGAATACTTGAGAATTAAGAAGATAAAGAAAAGAGCTGTTAGAACATACTAGACACTGGCACAATGCAACGTATTTGATTAGGACTGATAAGCAAACGGTATGGAGCAGCTCAGGTGTCAATCATGATTATTTTGATATTTTGTTTGGGAGCATGCCTGCCTGTGCTCATGGATTACTCCGGCCTCTGAGTTCATGAATCATGCATGGCATGTTTACAGAATCATGTGTGATCCCAGGGAAAGAAACTGTTTTGGCTGTGCATAAGGCAAATGCCTTGCCCAATGTACTGCTACTCTGCCTCATATTTCATTAAAAGAGGTAATTTGGAGGATATTCAGTAAACTAAATTTGGTATAGGGAAGTTGAGTTGGGACAACTATGCCATACAAGTTATGGGATGCTGGGGATAGAACCCGGGCCGGCACAGGCCAGCCGCGTGTAAAGCAAACACCCTACCCGCTGGAATATAGCCCGGCCCCTTATGGATGCTTTAGACATTTTTTGCATTCATACTTTCTTTGAAAATTCTAAAATGAGAGACATGATTTTGAAATGTTGATCTTATTTTTAAATACATTAGGGATCTCTATCATTTTTCCAGTATTAACTATCTTCTTTCTGTTTAGCTATTTTATTTAATTTTTATTTGTTTTCTTTTCCTTAATTTTTGGGCCACACACAGACATGCTCAGGAGTTACTCAGGATCAGTGCTCAGCAATCACTCCGGCACTGTTTATATGGGGCCATATATGATGTCAGTGATCAAACCATGCCAACTCCATGTAAGGGAAGCACCCAACTCATTCTACTATTGCTCCGGCCCACACTATTTTATTTAAATACAAAATGTTAATACTAACATGAAACTTTAAGGAGCTGAGCTAAGAAGAAAGAAATGAAATAGATTATGATCTTTCTTTGAGAAACGCAACTTGGAAAATATATGAAAGGTCATAGAACTTCAATGAGACTTCAGAGAGCTCAGGTTCTGTGAACTTAGCACATGTTTCATACTCAGGAAGTCCAGTTTCTAATCCAGGCACTGCCACGTCCAAAAACACTTGCTAGTGAACTCTGAGCACAAATCCAGGAATAGAAGCAAAGCAATACTGGGATAGTACACACACACACACACACACACACACACACACACACACACGAGAAAATTCAATAAAAAAAACTACGATTATGAACACCAGAGTCCAGGGAATAGTACGTTTATAATTCAACTATGAATAAAGATTTTTATTTTTTTTTATTTATTTACTTTTTTTTTTTTTTTTGCTTTATAGATCATAGCAGGCATTGCTTGTGTGACTAATGCTGCACTCAAAATTTCTCCGGGCAGTGCTTGGGGAACATAAGAGATGCATGTAATTAAACCTGGGTCAGCCACATGCAAGGCAAATGTCCTGCACACAACTATTACTCCCACCGAAACAAGATTCTTTAATACTGAATAGAACAAATTTTTGTAAAAATGTGCAATTATCAGATCATGAGCAAATATATTCAAATCATACTGCTGATAGCTCAGTGAGAGGAAAATTCCCAAAGTGATAGGGCTGCAAGGATTTTTCTTACAAAATAAAACTGATCATGAAAATTGCCTGCCATAGATGCAGGCTGGGGGGGAGGAGGAGAAAACATGGAACACTTGTGGAGGGAAATGGGCACTGGTGGAGGGATGAATGCTGGAACACTTTATGACTGAAACCCAAATATGAACACTTTTGTAACACTATATCTCACGGTCGTATAATAAAAAAAAATTTTTAAAAAACAGAGCAGAAGGAGCAATATGTTGCTCACAAGACTAAAGTTAATAAACATTTTGTTTTGGACTAAAGAATAAATAAAACTGATTGTATACATTATTCTTTGTGTGTGAGTTTGTTTATGCAGTTCTGTATCTTAAGGAAGAGAAATGTATCTTACTTCACACATGATGAAAGTTTTGAATGATTTTTTAAATTTTTGCTTTATGGGTCAGAACCAGCAACATTCAGGAGTTATATTTCTTCTCTTAGGAATTACTCCTGGCAGTGCTCAGGGACCATATGTGATGCCGGGGATCGAACCGGAATATTTCATTTTTAACTGAGCTTTATTTGGAGCTGGAGCAATAATAGTGTGCGTTGGGCTTTGTGTTGCATGCGGCTGACCTGGATTCACTCCCTAAAACTACATATGGTCCATTGGGCACCACCAGTAGTAATTCCTGAGCAAAACCATCAGTAACACCTGATCATTTCCAGATATTACCCAAAAAGCATGAAAAAAAAGAAAAAAATGAGTGTTATCATTCATTGACATTTAAGTACTGTGAAACTAAGATATACATACATAAGATATACATAACTGTTTCCGTTAGTTGTTCTTGAGAACCATTGACATATTCAAGAATACCTTGCTTTTTGAGGCATATTAAAAGTATATATGGAAGTTTGAAATGAACTTTATTGATCGCATGTAATACCTGGAGAACTTACATAAGAAATGCAAATAATATTTTATTCCCCTTATTCTTGATTATACTTTAAACCTGTAAACCAGAAAGTCACTATGTACTTGATAATTACATTAATTTTTTAAAGTTATTATTTCCATGCCGTGTTACTATTAACTCTAAAGTTACTATGTACTATCACTACCTAACAAACATTATGAATATCCTACCAAGTAAAATTTAAAAGTGCTTGCAGACTAGTACTGTCTCAAGTTTTCAATTATAGGTTTACCCACTCTTTGTGCTGAAATTACCCTGGTCTTTGTGAGAAATCATAACACAGAAAGCACACTCAGTATCACTTTTTCTCCAAAATCTTGACATTCTTTTAAAATCCACCTTGATTTCTGCACACTCCAGTGACTTTAGGTAGTTGTAGTTTTTGTGCTTTTTTAAAAAAATATATTTTGTAGAGTTGAATGCTGTTCAGTTGTAATGTTAACGAATTAGGAACTTCTTTCACATAAAAGTGACATTTTTGGGGCCGGAGCGACAGCCCAGCAGGTAGCGAGTTTGCCTTGCATGAGGACAGCTTGTTCCGGCCCTGGTTCGATCCCCAGCAACCCATATGGTCCCCTGACCACCGCCAGGAGTAATTCCTGGGTTTAGAGCCAGGAGTAACCACTGAGAGTAGCCAGGTGTGACCCAAAAAAACAAAAAAAAGTGACACTTTTAATTAAAATACAAATCTATTTTAAAATTAGATCACTAAGTCAAAGGCTGATTTCAATCTACCTCACTCTTCGCCTGTTGTTCTAAAATCACTTTGCTTCTAACTCTCTGAGAGTGCTTTCCATAAACACATTAGCATGATTTTCCTTTTGTTCCTTTTTTCTTTTATTCCTGTGTGTGTATTTGCAAAATTATGTGTCCAATATTTCTGATCCTGACAGTCATTTACATGACTGTTCATTTATATCAAATTTTGATCATTTATGAAAATAATATGAAAATTAAAAAAGAATAATTCAAGTATATTATATATACATAAAATGGTTATTTCTAGTAGATTGTCTGATTTAAGTATATATAATCAATTAAAGAAAAAATGTGAATATTTTTTCTGAAAGAAGAGTTAAAACTACTGAGGAAGCCATATAAGTAAAGTTATGGAGAAGTAAGGACAATATTCAAGTTTCCATAAGATATATATATATATATATATATATACAAATATATATATACAAATATATATATATATACATATATTTGTGTGTTTATCTAAATGGCTTTAAACTCATATATTTGAAAAGAAAACATTTTAAGATAGGAATGTTATGAATCAGACTACAAAATACATGGGCCAGACAGCTCCTAATCTAGGAGAGATAAGTAGTAATTGTGTTCTGCTTTCTCCTTCCTTATTTATATATTTATTCCCTAGTGTTTCACATCACTTATAAGCAGAGTAGCTTGCTTAGAATATGTGATAACTTGATAAATAACTAGCTCATTTTGACTCTATTTTTATCAACTGTCCACTATTATTCAGAGTGATTGTAACACTAGTCACATAGTTATTAAAATATGCAATTTCAACTTTATTTCCATTAGCAATCATAAATAAATGAATGAGCAAATGAACAAATAAACAATGGACCTCACCACACACTTATTTCATAACGAAAGTCTCTGCTCATTTTATTGTTATGACTAATAAAAGCTCCACCCAGTAGCAGAGCTGATCACAAGCTTAGCTCTTCAGGGTCCCACCCTAAAGCAGTCTTTTTCTAGTCCAGTCTAGGTATGTATGATCCAGAGACTCACATACATGGAGCAGAGCTGTGACTGGCTCTCTCTGTGCCCAGCTGATCACAAGGCACCAGGAGGGAAGGCAGATATTAGCTCTGGCCCGACATCCCATAAGAAGCCAGAGAAACCAGCTTTCCCTGTTGAACCCCCTGCATTCCATGAACCAGGAGAGCAACTTCCAACCCGAGTCCCGATGAAGCCGAGGAAGAGCCCAGAGAAACAGCCACACCTTGCTGGCAGCAATCTTCACAATCCACACTCCACAGCTCGTAAGATCACCACCCAGCAGATTAATCAAATCAACAGCCCGGCTTGTCATAAGCCCAGCCTACAAAGACCCACCATGCAGAGACCCGCCATTCAGAGGAGAGTATTTCAAGTCCAGGAATGCTTTAGCCTAAGACACAGATACCCCCAGCAGAGCAGAAACCAGCTTTCACTGTTGTGCGGCCGCTGGCGGCTGCATGATTTACCTCCAAATTACTTAGAATATCCTACCCAGCCCTCTGAGAGAGCGCCACAAAGTAAGGAGAATATAGCACCTGCACGGCAGAGCCTGGCAAGCTGTCTGATGCGTGTTCGATATGCTAAATACAGTAACAGAAATGTTTATTTTCCTGACCCTGAAAGACCATTAATACGGCAGCAGTAAGAAAGGCAAACAAGAGTGCCTGATAAAATTTCAAGGCCATCCTAGGCTGCCAAAACGAAGAAGTACTAAAATGACTGTCTGTAATTTCAATGCACGTATGCTGGCATCGGAAGCATATATTGAGGATCTGATGGTACAAGCGCAAAAGATCAAGTACGACATCATTGGTCTGACTGAGACAAGGAGGCGCCAAAAGCATCATGCTGTATTTGACACTGGAGAAGAATTGTTCCTTGGAACATGTGACAAAAAGAGGCATCGGTGGCGTTGGTGTCCTTGTCAACACGATCTTGGCCATCCACATCTATTCATTTGAATGCCTAACAAACCAGATAGGACGATTACACTTGAAGAGATGTGGCCCACTGCCAGCAATTTCTATCTTCATTGTCTACGCACCAACATCCACATACAAAGAAGATAAAATTGAGAAATTCTACGATGGAATTGGAGGAGTGCTATAAAAATGATCACACCTTCTACAAGATCATAGTCGGTGATTTTAATGCCGATAGGACCAAGAAGATCGGCTAAAGAACTCCACATCGGAACCCATGGCCTAGAATGGAACGAACAGGTTGAGAGACTATCTGAGTTCATCATGTCCACCAAGACCATTCATGGGAACTCACAGTTCCAGAAGGCTGAAGCGAAACTTTGGACATGGGAACCCTCCTGGCGGACAGTTCCACACAGAAATTAACCACATCATCTTCAATCGATGGTTTTGTCTGACGTTGCAGTCGTCCGTCCCAAATTGCAAACAGGATCAGATCACCGTCTCCTTCGAGCAAAATTCTACTTCCCACAATGGGGGAGAAAAGGCTGCAAAGTTTAAGAAGAGAACTCCCAGAACAACCACCAACTGGGAACTCTTTGGCACCATTGCAGCAACATGGGAAGATGCTACCATTGACAACATCGATGAAGAATACAACTGACTGGTTCAGCACCTCCATGATTGTGCAAAGAATGCCAAGAGAGAGAAAGACACAAAAAGGACGCTTGTCTTCAGAAACTCTTGAGCTCATTCACCAACATGGCAAGGCGCGAGCCTCAGGAGACCAAATGCTAACATCCAAGCTTGCTAAATGGTGCAGAGAAGCGATAAAAGAAGACCTCAAAGACAGAAGAGCAGAAATACTGGAAGATGCAGCAGAAGCCAGGAAAAGCATTCACACCGCCTGCCTGTCCTTCACCAACTATAAGACCAAGATGACTGCCCTCCGACACCCCGATGGATCTATCACATCTTCCAGAAAGGCAATGGAGAAGATCATACATGACTTCTACACAAAAATCTTTGATAGCCACATCCACCTGCCCACATACCAAATTCCACAGGATGGATATGTCATTCCCAATGTTCTCCCTTCTGAAATCTGACATGCCATGTCGTCGGTAAAGAAGGGAACAGCACAGGCCCAGACAAAGTCAGACTCAAACATCTGAAGAATCTGCCGTAGGTACTCATCAATACACTAAGCTCGGCTCTTCACATGCTACCTGTCCGAATGCAAGGTGCCCTCCCAATGGAAAACCAGCAGGACAGTTCTACTGTTGAAGAAGGGAGACATTCACGACATCGGCAACTACCGCCCCATCTGCCTCTTGTCCGTCACCTACAAGGTGTTCACACAAGTCATACTGAACAGGATTAGCAGAACACTAGATGAGGGACAACCATGCGAGCAAGCAGGCTTCTGGAAAGGATTCAGCACAATCGACCACATCCACACAGTAACCAAGCACATTGAGGTTTGTAGGGAGTACAAGATGCCGCTGTCTCACGTTCATTGATTTACAGAAAGCCTTTGATTCTGTGGAGACTGAAGCAGTCATCGAAGCCCTAGCCAAACAGGGTTTTCAAACCCAATACATCAAGATCCTTTTTGAGCTGTTTTACGGATTCACCACCAGGATCTCACCGTTCTACAAAGAAATGATCATTGATGTAAAAAGATGGGTTTGACAGGGTGATACCATTTCACCAAAACTCTTCAGAGCCACCCTCAAGAACATCATGCGACAATTAGAATGGGAAGGAATGGGAGTGAAGATAGATGGTCGGCAACTACACCACCTCCGCTTCGCTGATGACATCATTTTAATAACACCAAACATTAGCCAAGCGGCACAAATGCATGCTGACTTCGACCGAGAATGTAGAAAGATAGGTCTACAGCTGAATATAAAGAAAACCATCTTTACGAAAAATGAACTAGTTCCAGAGGCCCCATTCACTCTCAATGGAACAAACATCTCTGAATGCAGCAGTTTTGTGTACCTAGTTCGAGAAATCAACATGATGAACGACCTAAAACCTGAGCAGCGCAGGAGGAAGAGAGCGGCATGGAATGCCTTCAAAGGCATCGAAGAAATAGCTAAAAAGGACAAATAACCTCCTGCTCCGGGCACATCTCTTTGACTCCACTGTTCTCCCTGCATTAACATATGCCTCAGAGACCTGGGCCCTAAGAAATCAGGATGAGAATGCTATTCGGGTTTCCCAAAGAGGAATCGAAAGAGCTATGCTTGCAATATAAGCATCACTAAAGTCAGAGAAGGAATCGGAGTTCTGACATCCATCGCTATTCCAGAATCAGGGATGCTGTCTTGTTTGCCAAGGCATCAAAAATCAGATGGGCTGGACATGTAATGCAATTTGGAGACAACTGCTGGGCTAGAGCCGTTACCGACTGGATCCCACGGGATGTCAAAAGATCACGTGGCAGCCCCCTACAGGATGGTCAGACTTCCTTGTCAAGATCCTGAAGGAATGGTTTGAGGCTCTTCATATTACTGAATCAACCAGATATCATTGGGCTACATTGGCACATGATAAGGTCTAATGGAGATGTTACTGGCGCCCGCTCGAGCAAATAGATGAATAACGGGATTCAAGTGATCAAGTGATCAAGTTATAATTTATTAATCATAGTATCTGACACAGAATAAATTTAGCTGTCTATATTACCTTAAAAATAGAGCTGTTCGGGGCTGGAGCGATAGCCCAGCGGGTAGAGGCGTTGCCTTGCACGCGGCCGGCCTGTGCCGGCCCGGGTTTGATCCCTGGCATCCCATATGGTCCCCCGAGCACCGCCAGGAGTCATTCCTGAGTGCAGAGCCAGGAGTAACCCCTGAGCATCGCTGGGTATGACCCAAAAAGCAAAAAAAACAAAAAACAAAAAATAGAGCTGTTACCGGTTCTCCCTGTTGCATGTGGCCACTTTGCATCTGTAAATGCAAAAACTAAGAGCGCCCACATGGCAGAGTCTGGAAAGCTACCCCTGTCATGTTTGATATGCTAAAAACAGTAACAATTATAGACCTCATCCCCATGATCTGAAGGAATGTAGAGGCTCTTTATGTTCTTGGAGTATAAGAGGCTCTTGGGCTACACTAGCTCATTGCAGGGACTAATGGAGATGTTACTGGCACCTGCTCGAGTATATTGATGAACAATGAATGGGAGAGACAAATGATACAAGTGTAGTGATATGAACTTAAATTACTTTTTAATTTGTTATTGAATCACTATGAGTTACATACAAAGTTGTTCATGGTTGGGTTTCAGTCATATAATGTTCAAACATCCATCCCTTCATCAGAGTACATTTCTCCCCAACAGTGTCAAGTTTCCGTTCCCTGCCCCCCAGTCGGCCTCAGTGGCAGACACTTGTCTTCTCTCCCTCCCTCCTCCCTCCCTCCCTCCCTCATTCCCTCCCTCTCTCTCTCCCTGGAATTATGGTTTGCAATACAGATATTGAAATGTTACATGTATATGCCTTCACTTTCAATACTCAATTCTTGTCAAGATTGATCATTTCTAACTACAATTGTTTTACACTGGTCACTTCTCTATCCTGACTGCCACTCACTCAACATCATGGCAAGATTCCAACTATTGACCAGTTCTCCTGGCCTCTGTTTTACTTGACTCTAAATTCTTAATGTGAAAGCAGCAAAGAAATATAATATATACCAAACATGAAAATGTAAATATCCATATGACACGTTAAAAGTGGTGAGTTACAGATAACAATTTTTGTATAATTCTGTCATAATACTACTATTTATTTCTGGTTATAATTATAAATATTATTGCATGCAAGGGTCTAAGTAAATGAAGAACTGATACTGGTGCTATAGAAATAGCACAGGAGTTGCAAAATCCAAACAAACAAAATAAAAGCAAAACAGATAACAATCCCAAACTTTGTCTCATACTTAAAAAAAATGTATATATATATTTAAATAATTTCAGAGTATTTTCATAGCATATGTCCACAGCATTGAAACCATAAATGTGTTGAATTTAAAATCTGTATAAACTTTAATAAAAGTAATGGTTTATAACAGATAATAAATGATTGCATTTTAATTAGCATACTATATTAATAACTAATTTATCTCTCTCCAAATAGCTTATTTTTAGTCACAATGCAAAAATATATTAATTAACTAGACTACAAATTTCTTATAAAACATCTCAAAACAAAAGTGCTATAAAGTTGTTCATGATTGACATAATAATTTAAAATTGTGAATCAATTGGGTATTTTAGCAAATGCATTAAATTTGAATCCATTAAGTAAACAAAGAAATGCATTAAATTTATTAAATTTATGATAGTAACATATTCAATGTAATATAAACTATTAAGATGAACATAGTGTGACTCTCATTTGTAGACACATTAAGTCATAAGTTATAATGAGACCAAATATTTGACACATTAAGTCATAAGTTATAATGAGACCATAAGTTATAATGAGACCAAATATCTTAGAGTCATAACTCTAAGATACTTTATTTATGGGGAATGGGGACACAACTGCCATACTACCAACTCTTAGCTGAGGGATCATTCTTGGTGGTACTTGGATCTATATACAGTGCCAGGTACAAAAGTCAAGTGAGTGACACACGAGACAAGCGCTCTGCTCACTGCTCTGGCTTTCCACTCCAACTCTGAAGTTCTTAAAAGTTACGTGAGTAGTCCAATATTATACAGTACGAGACAAGTAGAACTTTTCCTGAAAGGAGTCGACTGGTGTAAAAATCTTGTTTAAAAAATTGGATTGATAGTATCTAAATAAGAAAAATTTTCATAAAGAGGAAGTATTCAATTGATAATTCAGAAACTTTGTCTTGATATTTCCTGAGTTATTATAGCTACTTTCATTTAAGTTATTTAGAAATATTGATGCTGAAATGATTAAGGTTTAATTTATAAATGATATACTTGGGATTTATGTGTATATAAATGAAGAATTAAATAAAATATTTGGTCTCATTATAACTTATGACTTAATGTGTCAATTAAAAAAGCTTTACACCCCTTATTTGATTATCCTTTTTATAATTTTTGACTAGCACAAACATATAACATTGAGTGATCATTAAATTTGAAAAAATATAGATAACAGTTTTAAATCATCTTATTGAATTTACACATAAAGGGAGATATGTACTTGCTATTTTGTAAATAATTAGAAAGATCAAAACTTTTGTTCGACATTGCAATCTCTAGACTAGCACTAATGTTAACTAAAATATATTAATGGCTTTATTGTAAGTGGAAATGTGATTTTCATCCTTTGCAGACTGGTAGGATAAAAACAAATAATAAAGGTAATGCATAGTTTGTCAGTTACATGCACCTGGACAGAATAATTTTAATTGTGTGCTCTGAGATTTGTTGATTATGCTGCTAAGGGAGAGGCAATATTGTGAATCCCACCACTCATTAAAACAGTAACTTTTTCTGAGTTATGTAGTGAGAAAAATTTTCATATTTGGAATATTGTGCACCTGTAACTGAACTCAGATAATACACCACCGCAAATCATGAATATGATTATTGGGTCAGTTACTGTGTTATTTTTACCTCAACACTTTTTATTTACAAATACTTTAACAATAATCCTCCTATAGAGCTAGAGTGAGGTAAAAATAAGACTACCTGAAGACTCCTACAACTCCTTTTCTCCTGGTCTTCAGCTAATATTCTAGGCATATACATACACTCACCCTTGGTGGAGTTCTGCTATTTATAAAGCATAAAATAAACTACAAAAAGTGTGTACTTTGCCTTGTGTTGGCCTACATCTTTCTGTTTCATGCATTACAGTTTATTATTGATGTGAGATTTCTTTGGATAGAAGTAAATATTCCTTCTATCCACTTCTTAGGCACATTTGGAAAATGAACGCTAGGAATGCTATTGGAAGTTGATTGGAATTTGAAGGATAATCAAAGTACATAAATATAAAAGTGTGCTTGCTTTATTCTATTTCTCTTATATTTTGGTTTATCATGCTATTGAAAATGGTTTGTCCTAGAGAGAATTCCAGCATCACACCCATCACTTGTGTGTCAGTATCCCTCTTTCAAGGACCTTAAATCCCTTCTTTCCAAACACCTCAACTCAATTGTGTAGATCAGTTTCCCCATTACATTTCTTTCCATCCTTATTGCTACATTGCTGTGTATCTTTATTTTTTTTAAATAATATTTATATTTATGTGACCTGTAAATTTAGTGGTTTTTAAGTATACTTTTATAGCAATAATTTCAATGATGTTGGTTTATTAGAAAACACTTCCATCGAAGACAATTAAAATTCAAAGTTTTTAAACATGATTGACAATTTAAAAGCAGGATATATTTTATGCATTGTCTTTACAAACTCCCCCTTTCAAATGAGAAATCTTAAACTATATCTCTAAATTCAAAAATTTCCATTTAATCTAAGAAATTTATTCTTAATAACCCTGTATATATACATAAATATTAATATATACATATATTTATATATATGCATATATCTTTAAGCACCATATATGAGACAGATCATTCTGTACCACATATGAGATAAATCATTATGTACTGCCCAGTTCATTAAAACTCACTACACTCAACTTATCCTGTTCCATCCATGTCATTGCAACAAGGATGGTTTTGTTCTTTCTTAGAGCCACATTGCATTTTATTTTTTTATAACACAATAACTTGATTCATTAAACTGTATCTGGAATTTAGTTATTTGCATATTTTGCTATTGTACTATTACAGTGATGAACATAGGAGTGCATATACCCTTTGTACTTAATTTTTGAGCGTTTTATTTTAGTAAAGTAAGAAGAGTACCTAAGCAGTGGTCATACTCTATTTTATTATGAACTCTACTAATGAAAACAATTCACTATCACTATCCTCCCGTTGATCATCTACTTGCTAGAGCGGGCACCAGTAATATCTCCATATGTCTTGTCTCATGCTAGTAGAGCACAAGGGCATCTACTTGCTCCAGGAACATAAAGAGCCTCAAACCATTATATTAGGCTATGGGAATTAACTGAACAAAAGATAGAAAAGCAAAAGGAAAGCTAAATTTTGCTTTCTCAAATAAATTGTAACCTGCACCAAATTAAAAAGAAATCTGTGCATACATATAAAATGTTTAAATTAATATGCTCCTTATGTGGGTTAAAAGGAACATTAGAGGTTTGCGCCATAATTTGCTGTCCTTTAGTTTTATTTCCAGTCTTTTCAGTTCCATTTAAGAGGAGAACTGTGGAGTTTGTTAGGCAGTCTTTTTCAATGCAATCCAGTGTCACTGTAAATCATTTTTAGACGAATTTTATATATACCCACACTGCAGTCACTCAGGTCATTGCAACCAGTTCTGAGGTCTGTTATTGCAAATAATTCGTGATACAATGGGTTATCAAAGTTTAAATTTAATTTGGTTAAGGTATTATCCTGTTTTTGATATCTGGCATAAAGGCTATTCAAATGGTTTGAATGCTCAGGTAAAAAAATATACATATATATGTATATATATAAATATATATGTATGTTAATATATAATTATAAACACACATACATATATTTATTAACATATATATTAAGATGCAATCCTGTCTGTTAATGCTGAGCTGAGAATTGCTAAAAATACAGTTAGTTTTGTGTAAGAGAAATTATTAACGAAGAAATACTTTAAATATTGAAAACAAAGTTTAATAAAAAATAAACATCTAACATATATCCATAAAATAAATTTTCAAGTGTCAAAATGAGTAAGACTCGTTTATCCATCCATCAACTCTTCCTCCAATGTGGCTTTCTCTTTTTGCTGAGTGTCATATCCCATCTGAACAACATCATCAATTAGACTCGCAGGAATGAATAAAATGGACAAACTCAAACCAGTTGCATCTCAACCAAAGGCAAACTTATAGAATAACTTTTCTGTCGTAAACTGCTGAGGGATGATCAAATGAGGCTATAATTTTGGTGAATAATTTAAAAATAATTGAATTTTAAATAAATATGTTAAGCTCATGATATGAACAATGTTTATGAACTTGATATTCATAAACTCATGGTATGAACTATGTTTATATATAATGGATTTTAAGGCACCTGACTTGAATTTCTCAACTCAGAGTGTAGTTTCTGGGGAGAGAAAATCCAGTTTCAAGACATTACTTAGAGATTTCACTTTAATGTCTTTTAGAAGAAGACTATGGTAGACATTTACAATGTAGTCCAATAGAAGGAAATAAGAAATCCATCTTCTCTGAAGAACTAACCAACAACAAAAACAAAAGGTTGTGATTTTCTACCCATTTTTAAGCGTGTAGTCAAATTTTAAATATTAAATTATAAACTTAAAACATTCAATAAATCATATTCCTTTGACAATGTAAACATTAAAATGGCTGGTTTATTTAATCACTGCTTGTGTCTTGGTATATATCCATTCTAAGATGGAGAGAAATTCATAGCATTATCTTAAAGACAGTGCAATTTGTATAGGCCAGAAAAATAGTACAGAGGATACTGTTTGCTTTGCATTTGGCCAACTGGGGTTCAATCTCCTGAATCCCATATGGTTCCTCAAGTCCGGCCATAAGTACCTTTCTTTTTTTATTACAGAAGTTCTTTTCTTTTTATCTATTTGGGACACATGTGACAATGCTCAGGGGTTTCTCCTGGCTCTGCACTCAGGAATTATTCCTGGTGGTGCCAGGGGACCATATGGGAAGTCTGGGATCAAACCTAGGTCAACCATGTGCAAGTCAAACCCCCTACCAGCTCGACTCTCTCTCAGGACCCTAAAAATATTTTTTGATCACAGAGCCAACAGTAAGCCCTGAGAACTACAGAGTGTGCCCAAAACAAATAGAATTTCTTTATAAAATTAAAAGTATTTATTTTTTAAAGTACTTCAGACTTTTGCTCGAAAAAAGAACTGATTTATTTTGTAGTGTAAGGTTCAAACTCAGGGCTTCAAGCTTGGAAGATGAGTCATCTATCATTAGCCATATACCTGGACCAAACATCAGATGTTTTATGCCACCTAGATTCTGGATAATTTCTCTTCATATGACTTTTCATGTAATTTTACCTGCAGCCTAGTCTGGCTAAATGTAAACCAAGTTTCTTGCTCTTTGCACTATCTCTTGGCCCCATCATAAACTTTTCAATATATTTTATTTATCCCTCTAAGTTATAAAAACTGTATGGATTTTCATACTTATTGATTGACCTAGATCTTTGATTTACTAAATAATCATAAAAGGTGCAGCAGGAATATTATATTAATTTTATGAATTCAATTTTGTATTAATGGTGACATGCTATACAATTACTATCATTAGGCAAATATGTTAAAGTTATCTTTGCTGAAAACTTCTGTTTCTCTGTATCATGACATGAAATGTTGACTCCTCTTAGTGAAGCAAAATATACTTAACAAAGTAATAGATAATAAAAATAAAATATGTTTATCACATGGATAGACTATTGCAATGAGACAAAGGCATATGCATTGTGTATGCTTTGATATGTTTTGAACCAACTTTTCAAATATCATTTGTTTTGTCAAAAATGTATTTAAATCATGTAATGCCAATGTTAATTCAAATAGGAATGCTTTCTCCAAATGCTGCTTTAAACCGCAATGTGCTCAAGTAAAAAGTCTTCCAAGTATAAACAGTAAGTTACAGAAAAAAATAAAATCTGGTAAAATATTGACAAAAGTGATAGAAAATATTTCTTAAGAGAAAATATCAGATAAGTTTGCTAAAACTACCTAAGCTTTAGATATATAATCATAATTTTACCAAATATATGAACTATTAAAACTTTTTTTCAACTGTTCATAAACAATAAATTTCAGATTTTTATTATGTCTTGAAAAAAATTCTATCCATGCCTAAAGAAATATTTTATTTTTAGAAACTCTTTATAATCCAAAAATCACAAGAATCATAAAGTTTTTATTCATGTGGGTTATATTTATCAATATGTACCATATTATAAATTTAACAAAATGTTTTACCATATAAGAATGCTGAATATGCAACCATAAGTAGAGCAATGGAGCATCATAAATTCCTCTCTACATAAAAGAATGATTTTGGAGACAAATGTCTAAGTATTATTTTTGTAAAGAATGTTTTGATCTTTCAGGTCCTCATTAGTTCCAAGATTTTATTTTTATAATCTATGGGTTCTGTAACAAGCAGAAAACTTGAGGGAAATGAATAGACTAAAGTTGCTAGAAGATACATTGCTTCCATGCAGTTATAAAAGTGAACAATTGACTGACAAAAAAAAATAAAATAGATGCAGACATTCTCCCTAAATGCTTGCAATGGGAAAATGCTTTTCTAATTTAGTTTGCAGCTTGGCAGCTTGTAGTGCTAAGGGTAAATTAATATAAAAGCCACTATACTATTATGTATTTAAAAAGTGAAATATCTGATAAGATGCAAAGCTTTCCTTGAAGTCTATTTTATCTCACTAAAAGTTGAAACAAATTGAGTACTGCACATTTCTACTTAATTCCTGATAAATAAAGGAAAACTGTTATGTGAGTAAGTGACAGCAACATTCAAGGATACAAGCTCTTGATAATATTAATAACAAAAAAAAATAGGCAAGAATTTTACAGGAGCAGAGTCAAGATGTCTGCTCCTGTAAAAAGTTTGAGGAGGGGGCTGGAGTGATGGCCCAGCGGGTAGAGGCGTTTGCCTTGCCAGCCGGCCTGTGCCGGCCGGGTTCGATCCCGGCATCCCATATGGTCCCCGAGCACCGCCAGGAGTAATTCCTGAATGCAGAGCCAAGAGTAACCCCTGAGCATCGCCGGGTGTGACCCAAAAAAGCAAAAAAAAAAAAGTTTGAGGAAAAGCGGTATCATTTTAGTGTCAGAATTTCTGAAATGTAAAACTAATAAGATAGTGGGTTCAAAAATGCAATTGTACATCTACACAATGGAATACTATGCATCTGTCAGAAAAACAGTTATGAAATTCACCTGCAAATGGACAAACCTGGAGATTATCATGTTGAGTGCAATTAGTCAGAAGGAAAAAGGACAGATATAGAATGACTGCATAAATTAATGTGATATAAATATATACCAGTGTTCTACAAATTCTGGGAAATGGTAATACCAGAGAAGAACTGAGCATTGAATGTAAACAAAGGGATTTACATGATAAATCCTAAATGTCTGTAGGGAAAGCCACAATATGTAAGAGGGGGAGAGAGAGACAGAGACAGAGACAGAGACAGAGAAACAGAAACAAACACAGAGACATGGAGACAGGCCGAGAGAGAGATAGACAGAGAGGAAAAGGAAAAGTGCCTGCTCTAGAGGCAGGCTGGGCAGATAGGAGGGAATTTGGAGACATTGGTTCCCAAAATGTTTGTGAAACTTAGTGAATAGTGTCAAATTTGCATTTTGAACTTTGGCTTCAAAGACCTATTATCCCCCTTATTACTTAAATGCATATCATATTAAAAATATTTAGGTAGAAAGATATATGGGATGTTAGAGGCAAAAAAATAAAATAAAGTACACCCCCAGGGCTCTGCCCATGGGCCCTGGATGGTTGATGGTCTGACACAGAAAAATACTGGGCCCCTGAGAGGAACCCAGAGCCACAGCAGAGCCTGGCAAGCTACCTTGGTGTATTTGATATGCCAAAAACAGTAACAATAATGGACCTCATCCCCAATGAATGGAGAAGTTAGTGGTGCCCGCTCTAGCAAATTGATGAACAATGCGAACACAAAACAAGTGACAAGTGACAATAGGTCAGATTTAGAGTCCATCTCACTTTCCTTTGTCTATAGCTGCATGATATTTAACTATTTTATACAACACATGCCATTACACCCCCGCCCAAAAAAAATAGTGAGTTTTTGGATCCTGACTAAAGAACTGCAGGAGAAAAGACAACATTTTTATTCATATATTCCCTGATTAGAAAATAGATGATTTCAATATTAGGATAAAGTAATAGAAAATAGATGATTTCAATATTAGGATAAAAGTAAATTTATCTCTTCGTTTGAAAGAGGAAGAACTTGTTCAGACTTAGCTTTTATAATGACTGAGTATGGTATGAACACTGCATTAATCAATAGTACCTTACTAAGGTTTAGCAGGAAGGAGTACATGTATAATTCATCTCATGGGAGGTAAAGAATGTGTCTTCGTGCTATGCTCATGACTTTGTTATGCACATGCTATGTACATGTATGTACATGTTATATGCATATTATGCTCAATATGTTGGGATCAGTACATCACAGAGTGGGGAGACAATGTCTCTTGGGGATCAACGGAATGATGAGCATGGGGGGACAACAATAGCCTCAAAAGCACGTGGAGTTGTTTTTTCTTTTATACTCAAAAAACAATTTTCCAGGGAGTTGTTGAATGAGTGATTTTTTTTCCTGAATGGAGAAGAATAGTCAAAATACATATGAGAATCTCTATATCTTGAACTCATACAGAGTGACTGTCTATCTTGATTTTACAGGACAAATTAAACAAACCTGTTTACAATCGTTATCTTACAATAATCATCATGAATGACCCCTTTTACTTCCCGGAATGTTACAGTTTGGATGACAAACTAAATGGAAACCTTATTGATAGTGGGATACAATTGGAGTGGAATAAATTAAGGAGCTAGCGGTGCTAGAGTGAGATTATTTTTATTGTGGGTGACTGAAAATGTGTTCCAAGATTCTATAGCAAAAGCTGTGTTTTCAGGAGGAAGTTAGCTGATTGTTTTTCAGGCTCGGGGATAAGGAAAGGTATAATTTGTTTCTTTCCCAAATAAGAAATAAAAGAGAAGTATGATTGCTCCAAGCAGAGCAAGCCCTGGATTAAGTAGCAGATTAATGCAGTAGAAACACATGTTCTTTGGCATTAGATTAACATTGTTCAAGTACTAGTTCTGACAAGTAGCAGCTGTGTGACTTGGGTGAGTTTTAATTAGAGTCTGGCCCCAAGCTCCAGACTTCTCAGCTATAAAACAAGATGGCTCATCATACCTTTCAGGAGTGCAAGAAGTTTGCAGATGATCCAGGGAACCCTTACAGCCAATGTGCAGCCTACTATTTAATGAGTACACATCAGCCATCACCAATAAATAACAGTAATTGCATACTTCCTGAAACGTAAATCTTAAGTAGTCTCTGTATTTTAATTATATATGTTGCTTTTAATGTAATTGTTACTAGTACTTTTTCTAAACCCAGAGAGATTTGTGACAGAGAATTTGTGACCCATATCCATTTTCCGTGTGATTAATGATAGACTACTTTAAAATCACTACATAAAACTTTTTTAAAAAGTTATATTAATTTTTGTGTTGAATATAAAAGTCATTTTTAAAGTATGAACTTATGAGAATCTATACCCTCTGAAGAGAACTGAATTTTTCATTTCACATTTTCATACTGTCAGTGCCTGTTTGGGTGCAAAGATACTATAGAGGAAATAAAAAAAATAAAAATTTAAAATTAACAAAAATCAACCAAATAAACCTTAGCAATCATATAGCACATTGATAATTATCAATAAATGCCAAAAGCTTGTGCAATAATTATACAATTTCTTCAAGTATTAAATTCTTTAAAATTTGTGAGATATGTAGCAATAGGAAAATTTCTATTCTCTATGTTTCAGCATAACTGTATATAGTGCTTTAAATAGAAGACCTGAGAGATACTAAGGAAAAGCAATGTCTCACAAAAATAGAGTTGATATACTCATCTTGAAAACAAGGCACAGATCTCACTTAGAGTCCAAAAGACACACTTAAAAAGCATTAGAGGTTAAAGTCTTTCTGCTGGAGCAATGTCCTAGTATTAAATGACTTTCATCATTTCTCCTTAGAGATGGGTAACTCTCAAAGTTTACAGTGCTAGGAATACCAACAAAGCAGTGGAAAATGTAGCAATAAATATGCTGGAGTATATAGACAGTTTTTAAAAAAGGGAAAAACCTTCCCAAGAAGAGGACTAGAAATACTCCTAGACAGAATCTCTTTCTTTTACTTGTTACTCATTCTTGCATACTAAATACTGAGTTCAATAAAGAACACAGGTTTAAATTCAAGAGCAATGGCCTTCCTTAATGTGAGAAATTTATTCCTTCAACACTGTTGCAGAGAGCAGCCAGTTGTTTGTACTCCTGGGAAGTCTCAACATGTAGCTAAGGGGTATTTGTTTTTCATGCTATGCCATGTTTTTATGTAGATGAAGTCTAACTTTGTATGTTTCAAAAATCACATCTTAAACACTTTATGATTACAGTTACATTAAACTGTTTTGGTTTTATATTGTTCCAAAGTGTGAGATATACAATCTATGGTCATGACTATTTTTGAACATGAATGCTTAATATCTTGAACATGAAGAACTGCAATGCATTTCAATATGATTGAAATCCCTGAAATTTTATGAAAAAGCTAGTGAAGCAAAAAATTTCTCCCTTAATATCCTTAAACTATATAAATTGTTCAATAAAACCTTTACAAAAGTAGTCTCTCAGGTTTCAGTGTTATAAAATCATTGATAGACATTAACTCATTTACTGTCCAGATTTTCTCAACTGCTGGGTCCTCCAATTGCCTGTAGATAACCCAGGATATTCCAAGGGAGCCACAGGTAAAAATACTGTGAAGAGAAGGAAGTAGGGAATTTTGTGATACACTGCACTAAACCAGAATGAATAATTGTAGTTGTTGTATGTAAATTAGACTTTGAAAAAGGATAAAATTGAAACAAATTTTATAAGCAGGCGTCACTATTAAAGGAGAGAGATACAGAAAGAACCAGGGTATTTATGTCTAGATGTTAAATTGTGTATTTATTATTTTCTTAGCAGAAATCATAAATATAAAATGTTGGTAAATATAGCAAATGTTATATTTTTCCCGCTATGCACCAGCACACACAGGGGATAAATAAGATAGAATAATGGTAAAACAGATGGATATATTTTGGCTTGTGTTCTGGAAAGAGTACAACATAACTCTGCCTTTTGTTTTTTCATTTATTTAACTTGAGCTAAATAGTTGAAGTCCTTTAAACATTTGCATATCTCCTGGTTTAATTGTTTGTACCTTAAATAAACACATATAAATTCACGCCGTATTGTTTTTCTTCCACCCACCCCAACTCTCAGCCTCCACGCTATTATATTTCTTATTTTTTTTAATTTGGAAATGAGTAATAAGGAAAGTCATATAGAGCAAATAATACTGAAGTTTAAGTTAAATGACATTAGCACTTTAGTACTTCAACAATAATAATATTTATGCTTCATTTGACATTTTTATCTGGGATTTTTTTTTTCTTTTTGGAACACAACTGGCAATGCTCAGGTGTTTCTCCAAGCTCGGCACTCAGGAATTACTCCTGGCGGTGCTTGGGGACCATATGGGATGCCCATGAAACAAACTCGAGCCAGCATGGGCCGGCTGCGTGCAGGGTAAACACCCTACCTGTTGGGCTATCGCTCCAGTTCGTCTGGTAATTTTAGGAGGAAAAAATCAAGTAAGAAAGGCATAAAAGGAAGAAAATCTTCCTTCTTTGGAAATTATAGAAATATGTTTAAGAAAGTCCATAAAGTAAACCAGAAATTTTAGACCATTTTTATTTGTACATATTAGGTAGTATAATGGAAGGCAGACAGAAAAGTAGGATATGAGGTGACAAAGAAGTAGGACGAGATTAAAATGAGTCTGTATATATGTGTGATAGAATTGGGTAGAGGCAGAGATTTTTTTTTTTTGGGTCACACCCGGCAATGCTCAGGGGTTACTCCTGGCTCTGCACTCAGGAATTACTCCTGGCGGTGCTCGGGGGATCCTATGGGACGCCGGGGATCAAACAGGCCGGCCGCGTGCAAGGCAAAGCGCTCTACCAGCTGAGAAGCAGAGATATTTAATGTTTTAATATTACAGCCATTGATAAATGCAGAAAAATATACAGGGAGTGAGTTATATATATAACATACACATATATATTTCTACACATAGCCCTGCCCCTCAAGGTGTGGCAGGTGTGCTTCTGTGCTCAGATGCGTTAGCAGGTGGCAGACAGGATACAGGCTTGTCTACACCCAGGGCTCTGCCCCATGGGTCCTGGATGGTTGACGGTCTGACATATAAAAGACTGGGTCCCCTGGGGTGAACCCAGAGCCAGAGAAGAGCCTGGAAAGCTACCCATGGTGTATTCAATATGCCAAAAACAGTAGCAATAATGGGCCTTATTCCCAGTGAATGGAGACACTACTGGCACCTGCTCGAGCAGATCGATGAACAACGGGAAGAGAAGTGACAAGTATATAAGTATGTATACATATATGAATATATGTATATGTATATATTTATATATTTATATTTACACACATGTACATACATGTATGCATATATTTATATGTGCATATGTAGACATATATATATAAAACATTCCCTGCATATCTTTCTTTACTTATCAAAGTCTGTAATATTAAAACTTTAAATCTCTCTGCTTCTTTATATATTATATATGTATATTTAAATGTATAATTTATAAATATATACATATATTCCCAGATATATGTATATATCTATATGATTGCAGAATTAAATATTTTAAGTGTGTCAATGCAAAAAGTCTTTACTTTCATGTAACCATCCTAAGACACATGGCTTTTTACAGCATGATCTAAGTATACACTGTACTTCTAAGCATAACCTAAGTATACACTCCATAATTCCTCAGAGCTCCATCCAAGAGAAAACTTGATCTTTCCCATTTAAGTTTCATCAGTAAATGCTCAAGATGAGAGCCTTCTACTGAGAGTATACCACCTACATGACAGAGCCTGGCAGGCTATCTATGTTTTATTTGTTATGCTAAAAACTAGTAACAATTATGGACCTCAATTCCATGACCTGAAGAATGGTTTGAGGCTCTTCCTGTCCCTGGAGCTTGCAGATGCCTTTGGGCTCGCTTACTTGCAACAGGACGGATGGAGATGTTACTGGTGCCTGCTCGAGCAAATCAATGAACAACGGGAAGACAGCGATACAGTCATACACTGTACTTCATAATATAGTTGCTTATTTGACATGCACTTGGCTGGAATTGAGCTGTTTTCACTTTTTTCTCTACTAAAGTATATTTCACTACAGTAAATTGTCTACTGCTAGGGTTTATCTTTCACTTTTGGACTCATTAGAAACAGCAACAAGTCTGAGATTTTCTCCATCGGAATATCGCTACAAATTCTTCCATTCTAAATTTCTTTTTTCCTAAGATTTAATCAGCACCCAAACTATCATTCACATATTCATCCTGAAAATTCAAATTTGCTGGGTTCCAGAAACCCAGGCGTTACAAGAATGTGTAAGTCTAGACCGAGGTTCCCAGATGATCTATATATTCAGCATCATCTGATTTTTTATTGCTGAATCATGAAAGTGAGATGGAAGCAGGACATGTGTGTGACATCTGTGCTCCTATCTCTGGCAATCAGCAATGTCAGTACGTAATAAATTAGTTACTCCCTCTGGTCTGAGTACAGCCCATCTTGCCCCAAGTCCCTGGAAGACGCAGATGCCTACTCCATATTTTGAAAAGTTAAACCTGGCAATCCTATTTTAAGGTTCCCAATAGCCACCTAACAGCAGTGAGAAACAGCAGCAGGAAAGAATGAGCTTTGTCTGACTTTCCCTCTCCTAAGCAGATGGTTGGCTAAAACTCACTTCACACGGGAAATCAACTTTAGATTTTTAACTGGGATATCAAGTAATAAACTATAACTGCCAAGTAGAGGAACAGTAGCCTCTGCATTTTATTTTTTACCTTTAATTATAATCGTGGAAATTTAAAAAGTAAAATTGTATTTCTAATAAAATTCTATTTTAAAAGTCTCATAAAGACATTAAAATAATAGCACTTTAAAATGGTGACAATGTACACATGTGGTTCTCCACTTAAGGATTAGTTTTAAATTTATAGGGCTCTAACTCTTAGGGTTTTATACCCTTTGAAACAGTGTATAATTTAAAATCATATTCGCATGCATCTATATGAATATTTGAATCTTAACCCAGTTAGTCCTGACTGCTTCTGAGAAGTAACTGGAAGCCTTGGGGTGCATCAACATCACTTTCTCATTCTTCTCTTAATTGTTATGGTCACTTTCACGGCCAGATGTTACTGTTCAAAATGAGTGATGTTGGTTGTGCTGCAAATGTACAAGACTAGACATTTTGGAATTTGCCTGCAACAGCAATCTTACCCAAAGCTCCTACTGAGCAGGTTAGCTCCTGCAGGAAGATTGTTGCTGAGTACAAGACAGGAAATAAGGCAAGTGAGGAACCGAAGACCCCTCAGAGAAGGAGAGGTACTGAGCAGATTATGAGTTGGGATCACATATTTCTTTTTGGTGCATAGTTTAGTATTAGTTACCTTAGGGGATAGGGCAATGCTGGGTTATAAGAATAATCAAAGAGCTTTAGTGATATTTTTCTGCTTCTCTGTTACAAAGATTTAGGGAAAAAACTAGATGAAGAATTGTGCTATTTGAACATGTTCTACAGCTCACAAGTTTCTCAAAAAAAAAAAAACACTGGAAAACATAACTACTAACAGAGATGTTCAAATAAAGGCAGTCACTACCCCCTAATGAGAAGTAAACTTGAAACTTGTATAATGTATTATTTACTTTTGGATTTTATCCGTAATTGCCCAGAACTTTTATGAATGATTTTACATGTATTAAAGGAAACATACCTAGACCGTCTCAATGAGTAGAAAGCTTTACATGAAGTTTGACATCCCATCTCAATGGAATTCTAGAACAGAATAAATTGGATGTATACTGGGGTGGAGCGATAGCCCAGAACGTAGGGTGTTTGCCTTGCACACATGGTCCCCGAGCACTGCCAGGAGTAATTCCTGAGTGCAGAGTCAGGAGAAACCCCTGAGCATCACCAGGTGTGACCCCCCACAAAAAAAGGAAAAAAAAAAAAAAAATGGATGTATTCTTTTTGATGTATACTTTAAATATCACTTAGAGGGCCAGAGCGATAGCACAGTAGTAGGGCATTTGTCTTGCAATAGTGGACCTGAGTTTGATCCCGGGCATTCCATATGGTTCTCCAGCAACGACAGGAGTAATTCCTGAGCCAGGAGTAACCCCTGAGCATTGCTGGGTGTGATCCAAAAAATAAAAAAAAAATAAATAAGTAAATAAATAAATATCACTTAGTTCTGAAAACCTATATTATAAAATACTATGTGAATTCTACAGACTATTTAAAAAATGCAGAGTATTGCAATTTTGCTAACTAATATTAGGGTCCATAGTTAATCACTTAAATGTGTGTTGTATCCATAGTAACAAATATCACCATATAGAACTTTTTAGGAGGATATAGATATTTTCCCTAAAACAACATTAATTCAAAAATATATATGGACACCTATGCCCACTGCAGTGCTATTTAGAACAGTTACTAAACAAAAACAACCAAAGTGCCCAACCAACTTTTGAGTAGATAAATCACGTGGCAAATACACACAATGGAATATCATCCATCTATAAGAAAACATTCTATCTTACTTTCTACTAAATAGCTGGAACCAAACAAGTGTTGTTCTTCTTGAGGTAAGTTAAATGGAGAGTGACAAGTACCAGATGAGCTCACTCATTTAAAAAAAAAGAGGAAGAAAAGCCATTGTTCAAATAAATAAGCCGTTATTCTAAATCCACAACTTAAGTAACCAAAGAGGGATGGTAATGGAATGAGTCTGGTGGGTGCTAGTGTTTGGCGTTGGACCCACTTTGGTGATAATTATGGTAGAGCAACCCCTAAAGTAAATAAAACAAGTGCATGCTTGTAAGCCAATAATGACTCAATAAAAATAAATGTAAAACAAATTAATTCTATGGTCTGACCAGGGAAAAATGATCCTTTGAGACTGGAAATATGGCGGGAAGGCAGGCAGAGGGAGTTACACATATATATTTGTCAATTTCAAGTTGACAGCAGATACGTACAACAAAATCTAGAGTGTGTCCTCCCATTAATTTAGTATAGGTAATATGGCACAATACAAAACAAACTGAATATTGAACGTGGTGAGTTTCCATAGATGATTTAAGTGTATTACTGCGAAACTGGCACGTACTTTTGAGCTGAATCAACACACATAGTAAATATATTCATTATTTTCTGAGTGCACAGAAACAATATTTTCTGAGTGCAGAGCCAGGAGTAAGCCCTAAGCACTGCCAAATGTGGCCACAAAACAAACAAGCAAATAAAAGAAAAAACTAACAAACCAATAGTAATAACAACAAAAAGTAATTTCAATTCCAATTGGCCCATAATTACCTAATCATGTTTTTCTACAAGTTGCATATGCCTATATGCATCAAAATTTCATACATAAGGCACTGAATATCTAATAATCTTGTTTATAATATCCAATGAAATTTTATTCCAAATTTCATCTAGTTCATTTTAAAGCTTCATTCCTATTAATAATAAAGATGCAGTAATTTGAGGCAAGAAATCACAATTTGTGTACAATTAAATACTGATAATTTTGTTAGTATTGATCTAAATTAAATATTGATCTTTAACATGGACAAGTCACAGATACACACACATTGGCATGTTTTCTGCCATTTTACTAAGATCACTCCAAACTCATTTGATATACTAATTTTCTTATATAAAAATGATCCTATCAAAGACAAATCGTCGAAGGAAACACTGATAGTTGGTCTACAAAATTAAAGGTACTATGGTGGGAGATGGAGGGGACGCTTTGAGTGCGGAGGGGCATCTTGGTAGAGGTTGTGGGTTGGAATGTTGTATGTAATGAATCTTATCATTAACATAATTATAAGTCACAAAGTCTAACAATATTATTGATATTAAATCTTGAAAGTGATTTAATTTAATTTTATATAAAATCCCATATAAAATCTAGATAATCCTATATAGATTAATAAACAGAAAGATTTGCATATATCCAAACGATTGAAAAGTACAGGAAATTTTTATCTTTTTATCTTTTTTATCTTAGTAAGCTGTAAATAAATAGCACAGATAGGAGACTGATAGTCATTGCTCTTTAGTCATATACTTGGTATTAATAGATTAAAAATAAATGATACAATATTAAGAGAAACTAATGTGATTATGTAAAGTTAAATGTAATATCTCAGACTATGTTTTTCAGATTTGGAAAATGGTCACCAAGATAATATAGCAGTCCCTGGCTTTACAATTTCCCGGAAACATCACTGTGTGCAGCCCTGTGATGTTTCTGAGAACTTGTAAAGCCAAGGCCCAAGAGAAATACACGTGGCCCTGGAAGTTCCAAGCACCATTCTGATGGCATAGACAATCTCCCTCTAGCAGGAGAGCAGCTGGAGTCCTTGGGCCCTTGCTTTGAAACAACAGTCCAATGACACCAAAATAACTGGTATGACGCAGCACTTCTGAGCATTTTATGGCATACTAAAATGGGAAAAAAAGTGGTAGCAAAATAAAATGTGAAAATTGATCTTTTGTTTTGGTTTTAATTTTTAAGTCACATATGCTTATGTTCAGAACTTAGTCCTAGCTCTATGCTCAGGGGTGACTCTTAGCTGTTCTCAGTGTGCAGTTAATTCAATTTGGTTTGTCGTGTGCAAGTCAAACACTTTACCCATTGTAATAACTCTCAAGCCTCAGCGAGCATTTTTAAAGAAAGGACTAGCTTATAATTAATGACATTCTTAAATATCAAAAAAAATTCAGTCCTCTCCCCAGCAGTAACTTCATCTAAAAACATTCACTACTCTCTTATTGCATTACTTTCCTCCTCTCTTTTAAGTGAAGATTGCTGTGCTATAAAGGAAATCCTCAAGAATATGTTTGCAACAGGAGTATTCAATAAACTGTCTCCACACCCACACTCAATGCCATATTATCTCTCTCATGAAATATTTCTAATACATTGACTATCTATTCTACATTGCTACACTTTAGATTCTGTTCGCGTTGTGATGAATGCCTCATCTTCTTGGGTACAATCTACAGCATATCATTTTCCACCACCCGCAACTAAATTCTACTATTACAGGCTAGGTAGTAAATGATCTTAAAACTGTCATATAGTCTCCCTGTAGAATGTTCTACCATTTTCTAAATTGCTATCTTACTTTTCCTTCTTGTCTCTCTTTGGAAGCCACTTCCTCATTTCCCTCTGACCATCATTCAAATTCAAAAAATGAAGAACATACCTTTTCAAAGGCGGATAGATAAGAATACTAAGAAAATAAAGCACAGACATGAGATATAGAGGTGTAAAATGATGAAAACTTAGAGCAGTGAGAGTAGCATGTCTCACCTGTACATCTAAAAGACAAATAATCTAAATGTAACATAAATTTAAGGTTGTTACTGAACTGTTGTGGAAGGTTATAAATTCATTGTAAGTGATCAAATAAAATATTTTCCTTTTTAATTTTAATATTTTAGAAAAATTGTGAGCATATAACCTGTTAGGAATATTTCCCAATGGCTGTCAAAATTTTTATTGGTTAACTTTGAAATTTAAATGACAGAAATGTGTGTGTGTGTGTGTGTGTGTGTGTGTGTGTAAGCATAAAGGCACGGAGTACCTCATTAAAAATTTCAAGTGCTGTTGCTTCAGTGAATTTCACATTAATTTAATATTTATATATACTTTGGTAGGATGGAGGTGAAATGATTTTAGTGAATAGCAAAGACATATGAAATATGAATTTTGTATTTTTACTTTTTTCTGGCATGCTAAATGCTGTATGACTAGAACATTTTCTAACCAATTTATTCAATGGTGGGAAAAAGCTGAAAACCAAACTATATCTGTGTGCTGTTAGTTATGTGTCCCACACTGACAATGTATATTAATAGCCCAAAGGGAAAATGCTTATTATTAACAAAATGAGAAAAATCATAAATATTCTTCAGAGTTATGCTTTTGATTACATTTAGAACCTCAAAAGTCCCAAAGTATACTTCAAGATTGTATATTACTCCCTTTCCTTCCAATTATCTACTCTACATTCTTTGAAGTGAGCATGATTAATATCCTAAGGGCATTATGGGTCCTAGGACAACGATGGCCAAGCATTTCTGAGTCTGTATTGGCAATAAAAATCTTTGGACATGATAGCTTCTTGAGTATGTGCTCCATTCTGGCACAAGTAGACAGGAAGTCAACAGGAATATTGTGAACAAAATGTTCAGCAAAGATGTAAACTTCACCATGAATATACTTTTTGCTGTCATGAAAATGATAGTCTAAATTTGACTCTTATTTGTTCAAAAAACAAAGGTCTCAAATAATATTCTCAGTTCTGAGTGATAATAAGAACACAGAGATGCCTTGAGACACATTTTGAGAAAACAAAATGATGTAGGAGCTGAGAGCAACATTAAAGGTATCCCAGAAAAAGTGGGAGGGAGCTGGATTGAAAGTGGGAGGTAGGATGGGGGGGAGAAGAAATGAAGTAACGTATTTCAAGGCAACTATGTGGCAAAGAAGTTCCCTTTTTCTGATAGGACCCTGTGGAAACCAAGCGTGTGGTTAGTAACTGGTTTCAGGCCTTACTCTTGGTACTTCTTGCCATTATTCTTGGCAGTACTCAGGGAAACATATGTAATGTAATGTCAGGGATCAAATTGGCTACAATGGGTGCAAGAAAAGCACTTTGCCCACTGTAATATATCTCTGGCCTCAATAAAATAGTATTTATTTTTTTCAAAAATAAGACTGCCATCTGCGTGATATAGAAAATCAACTTCTTTAGAGGAAGGATTGATTTCTTACCTAGAATTATTAAAACATAATGTGGAGGCTCAATCAAGTGTGTTACTGAAAGAACACACTTTTTAAAAGTGAAGTAAATTTGTGTTTATTGAACGAAATTTACTTAAAAAAGTTTGAGAGGAAAGAAAGGCTTCTCCAGAGTGGGAAAAGCTGGAAACAATAGGCTTCAATTGAACTGTGTCCTCAAATCCTAAGAATATTACCTATTTTTTTTTAATTTTTTTTATTATACCACCGTGAAACATACAATTACAAAGGTGTTCATAATTGGTTCTTGATAATACAGTATTCCAGCACCCATCCCTCCACCAGTGCCCCATTTCCACCACCAATGTACCCCACCCCCTCCCCCAGGCCGCCTTAATAGCAGGTACCCCAGTTTCCTCTTTCTCTCTCTATCTCTCTCTGTCTCTGCATCTCTCTCCCTCTTATTTTACACATTGTGGCTAGCCCTGCAGATATTTAGAGTTTATCACTTAAGTTTCTTTGTGTATAAGAATATTACCTATCTAAAAAGGAAAATAAATCTCACACCTAAAACTAAGATGAATGATCCGAAAACATGCATATGTGATAACAATCCTATTTCAAAATTTACCCAGAAGTATTTTCAATTTTTTTCCACAAAAAAACAGTTACTATGCCCTTTGTTTACTTGCTGAAAGTTTATATTCCCCAAAGTGACACAAGCACACAAAAGCGAGAGCAAAAATTGGGAAGGAAAAGGTTATCAGATTTATTTAATTTCCCTTTGAGTAAACATATCTGCAGTTTTCAGGAAAAGGGCACAAACTAAATCTGTATATAATCCTCTGCAGGGTTTTAGCCATATCTGAGGTTTTACTAGTTAATCTTTAATTACTTATATGACATAGAGAAATAAAATAAAAGTTTCCAGCTGCTTGGAAACTTTATCAGGGATACTCCTGGGTATAACTCAAAGTAACATACACAATCCTTTCATTGGCTAATGAAAGTAACAATTTCCTGTTAAGATGTAGAATGGCTCAATATTTAAGTGCATGAGTATATTGCAAAATTTGAAAAATATATATTTAAGTTTAGTTTTATGTTGTATTATGCTAATAATTTTGTAGAGCTTAGTTTTAAACAACAATAATCAATGTTGTACTATGTAAAATGCTTGATTTTATTCCATTATCAATAGCAAATGATCTCTCTGATTAAAAAGAGAATTGTGAAAGACATTATAAGTAAATCACTCAGGTTGGACAAATTTTGGTCATAATTAATTGTAACTCATGATACTGCAGTTTAACATACAATGATTGTTTTAACAGTTATGTATATATGTATGCATATACATATATATTGCCTTTGGGCATTACACGGTTGTACTGAGCACTTACTTATGGCTCTGTGCTCAGTGTTTACTTCTGGTGAGGAACAAGGAACCATATGGTGCATCAGAGATTACGTTCTGGGTTGGCCACATGTAAGGCAAGCATCTTACCTGCTCTAATATGCCTCCAATTCCATCAGGCATATAAATTAGACTGATTCAATTATCTTATGTTCAAATATTTTCCACAGTCTGTCAATAATAAAAAAAGAATGTAGCCAAATACAGCTAATAAAATCACAGATAGAGGGGCCAAAGCAATAGTCCAGAGGGCAAGGCATTTGCCTTGCATGCAGCAGACCTGGGCTCGATCCCTGGCATCCCATATGGTCCCAAGCACCGCCAAGAGTAATTCCTGAGCACAGAGCCAGGAGTAACCCCTGAGCATCACTGGATATGACCCAAAGCGCATACGCCACACACACACACACACACACACACACACACACACACAGATTTTTAAAAATCACAGATAGAGCTCAGCAGAGATCTCTTTATACAATGACAGAGCAAGATTTCTCCATATCTTATCCCAGTGGCTGTAAGTCTACATATTTTCAGATATGGAAAAATATGCTTTTTCTCAAGTATGTTTAAGAAATTTTGCAAAGATATAGGTTATATTTTTTAAAGGAAGTTAATACATGCCTTTTTTTTTCTTTTTTGGTTACACCCAGCAATGCTCAGGGGTTACTCCTGGCTCTGCACTCAGGAATTCCTCCTGGCAGGGCTAGAGGGACCATATGGGATGCTGGGGATAGAACCTGGGTCGGCGACGTGCAAGGCAAATGCCCTGCCTGCTTGTTATCGCTCCTGCCCAATACCTGTATTTTTAAGACAACAGGGTTACCTATTGTAGAGTTTTACTTTGCATAAATATACATATATATGCTGTATAAGTATTTGTATTATATATATATATATATATAAACACAGACAGAACTTATAAGAAATAATTTTATATACAATTATTCAGGCTTGAAGGATTGAGCAATTATAATTGATCACAAATTTGATAACTCTGAAGCTCTGATTAGTACACCAAAGGTAAAAAGGTAAAACATCCTGAGAAATATCTGATTAATATGTTCTCTGTGGAAGATTCAAGAATAGCTAATTCTTGTGTATCTCTAAAATTCTGATTTCCTTCAAGCATTATCAGAACAAGAAATGACATCCATATAAAATGTAATTAATTATATATAAGTTACTCTTTATTATCATTTTTTCTTCATGTTTATGAATTAATATTGTAATGATAGAAATTTCTCAGGATGCCAAAAGCAAGGTAAAGCTGGAAAGGAAAGTTTCTTGGTTTGTACAAAATATGATTATAAAAGAAGTGAACAGCTTAGTCACATAGAAAGTTGAATCTATTCAGGCAGGGGAAAAAGATTCTACTAAGCGTGCCCTCACCACAGAGCTAGGAGTAAAACATGAGCAAAACTGAGTGCAGTCAAAAACCCAAAAATAAAGTATGATATGTTCCAACATTATGAAAGTCAAATTGTAAAATTTAAACCATTATGTAAATATTGAATAGCTGTATATTTGGAGGATCAATGACTTAGCAAGATCTTATGAAGATCTTACTTGAAATGAATGAGTTGGGAAAAAAAGGAAGAGTTTTAGTTTCACTGTAGCATGCATATGATTTAATAAAAGATCTAGCACTTGTAGTTTTTTACTATTGACCTGAAGTAAGAAAGAACACACACTGTGCTCTATTTGGTTTATGGTAATACAGAAAAAAAACACTGATTTCACTGCAGTTTAGCAAATATAATACTACATCTAAAACTGTGGCAAATAGAACATTAAAAGAATGACATGTCTGAGAAAAGCTAAATAGATGAATTAGATTATATACAAAATAATGCAATGCTATAGGAGAAACAGTTCATGTCGTTTCCTCAAGGGGCAAGATTATAAATAGAAGAGGGGCGAAAAAAATAATAATAATCGATGACAAAGTGAACAAAAAATCTCCTGGTATAACTTGATTTACATTTTTTTCTTTTCTTTTTAAAATATTTCTAGTTTTTAACCAATGCAGGAAATGATTTTATATAAAGTAAAAATTTCCTAATACAGAATTGTTTTGCCAGAATAAATACATTACAAAAATGTACTTGGATGATTAAAAAAAAATCTTGAGTTTGAGCAGTGCCTCGTTAAGAGGTTCCCCTGATAATCTGAAATTGGTCTATAAATATCTTCAAGGTAACCATGTGACTAAAGAAAAGGCATCATACAAGATTCAGAACATAGAAAGGAAGAGAATGTGTCCTTCGTCTTATTTAGCCCACAGCCAAAGAATAAAAAATGTTTACTATTGTTTTAAAAGTGCTAAAAACTGAGGTCAATTAACTAGAAACATTGGTAGGCAAACACATAGCAATGCTTGCTATTGATAATTAAAGATGGTCTTAAAAGTGTTAGCACTGTGGTGAAACCAGCAAGTTAGGAATCAGACCATCTTTAGCATTATGGAGCCTTATAATGTGAATGCTAATGCCAGTGAGACAAAGAAAATATATCTTCATCGAATCTTCCCCTTCCTTTGAATTAATGTATCAGGAACTAAATTTTCTTGATTGATTAACATAAAAGTCGAGTCCTTTTATTTGGAGGTGGACTCTCATGCATATTTCTTGGCAATTTTATATTCTGTTTCTAGTTAAAAGTACTTCTCTATTATCAAAATAGCTTACATGTTTATCTACTGGTAAAATATGTGCTTATTCCAGTAAACATTCTGAGAAAGTCCTTATGCACTCATACAATGACAGTTACTATGAGCAATTTAGCTTTTTTTTTAAACCTACATATTTTACTAATGGCAGACACCGTGATACATTATTAACAAATGAAATCATGATATATACCTCATTTCAACTTAACCTTTTAACTTAATATGTCAAGGTCATATTTCTCCCTCAATAAGCAATATATTTGGTCAAAACAAGAGTAGGCTAAGCTGAAAATGGTAAAGGAATGATAAAAGTCTAGGTCTTCTATTTTTCTCACAGCTGCAAATCTTGGCTCTGGTGGTCTGTGAGGGAGAGTGAAGGATGCATTTTTAAAGATATTTCTAAATTCTTCCAGTTAAACCATAACATAGTATATTCATGTATTCATTCACCAAATACTCACTGAGTGGCAACCAGGTGTTAGACTTGTGTTTATAGTTAAGAGACGCCAGCATGGTGATAGGGTCCTGTTGAAGAGTTTCTTGCTGATTCCTCATCCCAATATAGACTCTGAGATACCCGTAAGCATCTTTGAATACTTTTATCACCAACATATAGCAGAGTCTGGGAACGATGCTAAATGTTCTGAACTAAGGGAGTCATTCATGTACATCTGAAATGCACTGCTGTAAGAATTCAAAAGGGAGCTCACTCTGTGGAATGCAGGCAGAAAATGTCTGCAATGTGCACATAAAACAATTCTTTACTTTTTAAGTTTGAGAGGAAATTTCACTGTTCAAATCATGAGTAAGTTGGATTTAAAATTTGTAGATCTACAACTTCTCTACATTGCATGGCTTAAATTTTACCAGTTTATTAGAATTTTTGGATACTTTGTACTAAACTTTGACAACTATACATCTTAACATGACATCTTCCTAGGAAATTTAAAGCTTGTTGTATTCCTGGAGCAAGCAGATGGCATTGGGCTACACTGGCACATGACTGGGACAAATGGAAATATTTCTGGTGCCTGCTTGAGCAAATCAATGAATAATGGGATGTCAAATGATCAGGTGATCAAGTGTGCTAAAGCCTGAGAAAATATAAATAGCTATTTTACATTAAGTTGAGGCCCATGGTTATGCCTATATAATTGCTTATAAAGATCAATGAATACATTATATGCAATATATTTAGTTAAATGTATTCAATGTATTGAATTTAGTGTATTGAATGTATTGAATACAAGGTAATGTATAAAGAGAACAGTGTATGCAAAAAACATGATTACTCAAAATAATAAATTCTTTTTATTCTTGATTCAATAAGAAATGTAAAATATATTTATTTTCTTATGCATGAGGGATAAAGTATTAAGTATGGGATTATACATATAAGGTAATCATTAAGAAACATTTTGAAAGATAACAGAAACACAGAATAAAAACTACTGAGCAAGACTACAAGGCTAACAAATAAGAAGGTAACATAAGAACTCAATGAATATTTCTCTTTTACTTTGAGCCATAGTCCTATTCAAACAGTTCAGTATTCATATTATTTTATCATCTTTTTGTTAGGTTTAGAAATACACAAAGACATGCAGCATATCTAAAATGAAGATCTCTTTAAGACGTGTACTATCATACTACAAAATGTTTATTTTTCTACTGCATGATATAAACATATGAGTTTAATAGTATGGGTTGACTAAAGTATCTAAAACCTAAAAGTCTTTTATTTTATTGTATTATATTTCAAACTCAGAATGCCCCCAAAGTATATTAATTTATAATTTTAAAAACACTGACAAACTGAAAGGTGGGTTTCAAAAAGAAATTCTTTTCAAGAACATGGGAAATTTCATTTTAATGATTACTGAAATTCAATAAAATTTGCAGTGTCTTATCAAACTGTCTGATATCGTTTCAAAACTGAAAGAACAGATTTCTAACATTATTGAGTTTAGATATCAATATTTAAAACAATTACTATATTTACTTTATTTTTTTAAAAGCATTTTGTGAAAGATATTTCAGTTGAAAAAATTGGTTGTGTTGTTAATGGCACTGATGATTTAATTATGCCCTGGCCCCTCCATGTAGTGTAGGTATAGCTGTGGTTGGCAGGTGGCAGAGAGGAGACAGACTCTGCCCTGTGGGCCCTGGATGGTTGATGGTCTGACATAGAAAAAGACTGGGCTCCCTTGGGTGAACCCAGAGCGATTGCAGAGCCTGGCAAACTACCCAAGGTGTTTTCAATATGCCCAAAACAGTAACAATAATGGACCTCTTGGGCCGGAGCGATAGCCCAGCGGGTAGGGTGTTTGCCTTGCATGTGGCTGGCCCATGCCGGCTTGGGTTCAATCCACGGCATCCCATATGGTCTCCCGAGCACCACCAGGAGTAATTCCTGAGTGCAGAGCCAGGAGAAACCCCTGATCATTGCCGGGTGTGACCCAAAAAGTAAAATAAAAAAATTGGACCTCATTACCAATGAATGGAGACATTACTGGCTCCCACTCGAGCAAATCAATGAATAAAGGGAAGACAGTGACAAGTGATGATTTAATTGTGTGGGGATGGGTACTTCTCGGCAGTGCTCAGGGCTTACTACAGGATCAATGCTCAAAGTTACACCTAGTGGACAATAGACTACACGTATTGCTCAAAATTGAATCCAGATCAATTATGTGCAAGGCAGGGCATCTTAACCTCTGCACTAGCTCTTTAGCCCTAATATGATACAATTTTTATGTTGTTTCATTGTATTTTAAATAAAAATATAAATAAGTTCTTTCTATTATAGTATAAAAACATTTTCAAATACATTAGACATTATTTATGCTCGAAATATCCTTATTTTTATAAATGTTAGTTACATAGAAACATTAAATCTATTGCAATATTGTTCATTGACAGGTGGGTAATCTCCAACACATACAATTTTATGACAGGCTCAATAGAATGAGAGCAAGCTGCTTAAAACTACCTGTGGGAATTTGTGACAACATAATATCTGAGATGAGATAATTTAGTCTTGAAGAGGCAAGTGGAGCATGGGAATTTTCAAAGCAGTTTCTAATTATCTACAATTTTATCATACACATAATAATATACTTGATGTCCTTAAATTAATTTCCTTCTCATAAAAACTATTAGATTACTTATGATTTTTCAATATGTAATATAAAACTAGAGAAATTAATAACTTGTCTTAAAAGCAAGCTAGACAGATATTTCTTAGACAGATATTTCTTTATGTACAAGGAAGGGCCTAAAAGTGCAGTGAATAAGAAGGACTATGAATATGATAGTAAAGCCGTAGTTTTTTTTCATCAAACTTTATAAAAATGCAGAAAAGAGGGAAAGATTTGGGATAGAAGAAATTCAGAGGGGAAGAAAGGCTAGAAGGGTTATTTCTAATCCAGACGCCCTTTCTTCTTAATTGTTGGGACCCTGTCGCTCTCTGACCTACATCATCATAACTGAACATGCGGCATAGACATTGCAGTCAGAAAAAAACACAACTGTAGGTAGCTGTTTGGAAAGAGCAATGATGAGTTTAGAATGAGGAAGGAATGGTGAATGCATTTAGTCTAAGTAGTCATTTTCTAAATAGCACCCCACTGGCCTGTACAAGTTCAGATAGCTCCCAAAGTGCTTCAATTGCTCCCAAAGCGTAGATTGTACACACCAGGAAAATGTGGCTAGATATCCTTAGGAAGATGCGTAATTTGCTTCAAGATAGTAAATCCTGTTGGAGAAACTACCACGTATTATAAATCATTTAAAATACAGTCTTGGGGAGAGAAGAATATTAAAATTCTATTGTTCTTATTAATCTGTGAAATGAAAGGGATACTAAGCAGGTAATTGTCATTTGAAATGGAAGACAAAATAACATATATTTAATCAACACACTTATTAAATGTCAATTAGTATTTTTATCAACTAAATTATAGCAGAGTAACTTACAATAGCAAGTTTACCAAATGTTAATAAAAGAATAAACATTAACAATTAGTTTACTTTCATTGCCTTTGGAGTTTAAAAATATATTTATGATTACTAAGCAATTAATCTTTGTCAATTTTAGTATTTTTAAATAAATTTAATATACAAAAATATTCTAATAAAATCATATTAATTAACATGTAATTGAGATTAATGAAAAGATCCTCATATTTTCAAGCTTTTTATTCCATGAACCAATCTAAATGTCATAGATTTATGCCTGCATGCATATAAACAATTCATGTGCTATAGGATTCGAATATTTCATTTATTTTAAAAAATGTTAGGTAGCTGGAGTCAAAGTACAGTGGTTAGGATATTTGCCTTGCATGCAGCCAACTTAAATTCAATTCCCTGTGCCCTATATGGTTCTTTTAGCACCCCAGGAATGACCCTGAGTATAGAGCCTTCAGTAAACAATGAGCTTAGTTGTGGATCAAAAACTGAAAATTAAAAAAAAAGGATTCTCGCCACAGTCAGCTGTGATCTGCACTTAGTTCCATTTCTGTACTAAGGGATCACTCCTGGCAGAACTAAGAAGATAATATCAGGGATGCTGGGGTTCAAGCCTTTATAATTTTTATTATAAAAATATTACAAAGAACTTGTTTAAACTAAATCCATTATGCCCTTTGCAAAGCAACTCTTTATCTACTCTATTTAAGTAAAATTTTAATAACAAATTTTAAAAAATACAGTAATATGACTCTATAAATGTCATTTCTTTAGAAGGCATTTGTACATTTCCAGAACACTTCATCTATTAAATGGAGATATCAAAAATTTATCAAATTTAATAATTCAATAGAGAATTCTTATCACAATATTTTCATTGTTGGCATGCATTATAATTGCTCTCTTATCATATGAACAAACTTGGAGTATAATAACTACTGGTATATTAAGGTGATGATAATATTTTATGATATATTATTTACTTTGTTAATATTAATTTATTTCATGATAGCTCAATGCCCAGAGATAACTCCTGGCAGTGCTCAGAGAAAAATATGCAAGGTGGTGACGGAACCTGGGTCTGTGCTATGCAAGCAACTGCACACTCTTCTGCACCATCTCTCAGCCTTGATCAAAATACTTCTGAAGTCGAAATCAAAAGGCGGGGGTGGAGAGCCACTTAATAAAGCATGCAAACGCCCTACCCTCTGGACTATGGCTCTGGCCCCAATAAAGCATTTCTATGCAACGCTGTTAGATTTCATACTATCATACTTTCATACCTCATTCATACTTCCTCATAATGAACATCTTTCAGTACTTATACAGATGCTACTGGCTCTCCCTGTGCCCAGCCGCTCTTGAGGCTCCCGGGAGGGATGGCGGGTTCTAGCCCTGTCCCGCCACCCCAGCAGATCCTCGCAACAAGCAAGATGACACTCATTCCATGAGGGCTGCCATTTTCCACATCCGTACTTCCCCTCTGGTCAGAACTCCACCCAGCAGATGAGCCTATCACCACTAGCTCGGACAGCCGCTTGCCACATGGTCCATCAATAAATGCTGTATTTAGAGGTGACTACAAGAGTATGCCACCCGCATGGCAAGCCTGGCAAGCTACCCGTGTCGTATTTGATATTCCAAATACCAGTAACAATTATAGACCTCATTCCCATGACCTGATGTAATAGTCTGAGACTCTTTATGTTCCTGGAGCAAGCAGATGCCCTTGGGCTCTACTAGTATGAGACAGGACATATGGAGATGTTACTGGTGCCCGCTTGAGCAAATTCATGAATGGGAAGACAATAATACTTACACATATTATGCATTGTAAAAAAGGAATCCTAAGGATAACATATTCCTGACAATTTCAGATAAAGATTGATTATGGCAATTTTCTTTGTTATGTCATAAAGGGCTGATAACATGTATTCTCAGTTCTCAGTTTGCTCTTTTATAAGAAAGCTAGATTCAAAGATGTAGATTTGATCTATATGCAGTCTACCCACTTTTTGTTGAAAACAAGGGGAAATCAATTTACAGTCAAATTTTAATTGATGTTTTGAAATATTTACAAATAGTAGTAAGATTCTTATTGCTTAAATCAGAAAACTTCATGACTGAAAATATTTCTGTAGTCAGAGCTCTCAAGGGCATGTCAATAAAATCATAATGAACAGTTTACATGGCAATAGAATGACTGAAATGAAAAAGGCAGAAAATTCAAACTATTGGGAGGATTTCTACCAGAAGTTTCATGCTTCGTGGGAGGGAGTGTAAATTGGCATTCCAACTTTGGAACACTGTTTTAGCATGTGTTAAGGCTGAAAAAAAATCGTGTCCCACAATTCCACTTCTATTTATATATCTAAAATAATCCCATACATATGTTCACCAAAATACAAGGACTAAAAAGGATTTTGAAAGGAAGCTTTTAAAGGAATCATGTATGTGGGCAATGCCATTTCTTGATTTGGGTTTTGCTTATGGGTTTGAAGTTAACTTGTTAAAATATATTTATGACACCAATTTGAGATATATCATAATTCAATAAAGAATATTTTTTTAAACACTATCACTTCAATATGAAAGAAAATTATTTTCTCTGAACCAACTATTGTAACAAAGCCTCATTTACTTTTAGCACTTTATGGGAAAAAGCGCTAACCATTGACTGCTGAGCTGAATTTAAAAAAAAAATCTTAAGGAATCATGGAAAAATAAGGTATGCTACTTATTTACAAAATTTTTTAGATGTTTTTTCCAATCACATATCCCTAAGATATTTTCCATTTTTCTTTGGTGGTAGAGAGCAGATATGTTAGTGTTATAATCAAATGAAATATGTGCATTCTGCCTACAGGCACAACTTTTGAAAGCTCCAAACAAACCTTGTCTTTTGTTTTCTCTTTAACTCACAGATTAAAAGATTAACAGAAAAGCTTGAGAAGTAACAGATAAAGTAATAATGGAGAATTTCTTCTCTAACCCATTTTTGATAGCTATACAAAAAAATAAATGGTATTATTTACTTATTAATATTTAGAGTTATAATTTTTGCAAGTCAAAACTAATGCAAAGACTGAAACCAATTAGTCAGTACTGATAGCTATAAATGGTAAAGAGAAGGAGAAAAAAAAGTTTTATCCCTCTGTTAAAACTTTTGGTCCAGTGTGTCCCATACTGATTCCATTCTAGACTGCAATCCAAACAGGAGGAGATCTGGTGGAAAACTTTCAGAAACATTTATAGAGGCAGTTCTATATGGCCCAATTCTATCTCAGCCCAGGATAGAATAACCATGTTTTTCTGTACCTTGCATAGGTTCCTTGTTTTTCTTTCTCAATAGCATCCTACTGTTCATTATTTTCCCTGAAACTTCCTTTTCTTTAACTTATCTGAACTTTATCTGAAGTAGTCCCTTATTATTTACATGAAATTAAGATGAAGGTTAGTGTATGTAGGTACTATGTACCTAATATATTAAATAAAGTTAAAATTGTGTTTACTATATAATTAAAAATCAATCTATGTAAAGTAGACTTTCTCACGAACAATATGATCAGTAAATAAATGATGGATATCACAGTTGTTATGTGGTTGGTGTTTTCTCCATGAATGAGAGATCATAGAGTATATCCTTTAAATTGGTAGTTATATGCTTAATTCAAATAGTTTATTGATGAGAAATCACGGTATCATAAATTATTGAAAAGTAGGCACACTTTTTTTTTAAGTTCTCACTATATTATCTCAAGTTGTCCATGATTTTCATGAGGTTTCTAGGCTTTTTTGTCCACAAATAGCTCCCATAGTTCTGCTGTGTTAGAGTAGAAATGACTTTCAACATTCAGTTATAAAAACTCAATTAGAATCTGGAAGTGAGTTTAATGAAAGGCCATACTATATCATTAACTTACCAAGTACATAATTGTTAAGTTAAATTTTACCTTTAGCTAATGGTAAAATAGCTAACCATGTTAAGAGAGAAAGCAATATGGATCTTGAAGAGATAAACAAATATGTAATTAGGCTGTTTTAAACACCAAACAAAATGTAGACAAAAATTTCTCTCCTTATAAGGTGGTTTCTTCCATCAACAGTTTTTTTGTAGATGTATGTTGCCATGAGATGTAAGAAGACCAAATTAAACCACACAATTTTATGGAGAAATTTCTCAGTTATAAGAAGTATGCCTTCAAAAAATCTGTTACACGTTTATGTATGTACTATTGATGTAAGAAGCATGCTATTCCTAAAGTCATTGGAAGTTTTATAAGGTAGCTTCATAAACCATTTCCAGTAGAAATTACACAACCACTTAATTTATTATGTGATGTAGAAAAATGCTGTTCAGTTCTTTTTTGGTTGGCAACTGACTGCTAAATCAATTTCCTAATGAGTACAATCTTTATAATTTGCATCTAATAATATATATTTAATTTGAAATGAAACTAAATTGACTGTGTCTGTATTTTTTGCCATATTTTATAGAGATAGAGATCAGGTATCAGTATTTTTAATTTGTAAAGGAAGAAGTAAGTTAAAAAGGTGATAAATGGTGAAAAATCAAATATAAAATTACAAATAAAATAACTAGGGATTCAGATACACAAGATGTCTGCAATCTAGTCAACAACTATTTGAACTTCTTATAAGAATTAACACAATAACAATTTTAACAGAATATTATTTCTTATAAAGGAAGCTTCATATTCATAGTCTTTCTTTCTGAACATTTGATTTCATCTTCAAGCCTGCATCTCCTCCAGCAGCCAACATGGGGACTTTATACACTATATGTTGAACATACGATTTTAGGGAAATATGTATTTTTTTGCATCGCATATATCAGCTTCATAATCACAAATTCAGCTAGGAACATAATAAACTACAATATGACTCAACTTGTTTCAAACATTATCATTCTGTATCTATGGGTCTATCTCTTGCCCATCATCCCAATAGAGCCTCACAAGAAGTCAGAGGAAAACCCCTCACCACGAGGGCAGTCATTTTCAACATCTGGACTCCACAGCTTGTCAGAGCTCCACCCAAGAGAAAAGTCAATCTCAAGCCCTGCTCGTCAGACTCCCACCCTGCAGCAAAGCCTATTTCAAGCCCAGGTATGCCTGATCCAGAGACACAGATACACCGGGCAGAGCAGCTACCATCTCTTGCTGTGCTCAGCTGATCATGAGGCACCTGGGAGGGAAGGCAGGATCTAGCCCTGGCCCGACATCCCAGTAGAGCATCACAAGAAGTCAGAGGAACCCCCACATCACGAGGACAATCATTTTCAACACCCAGACTCCACAACTCATCAGAGTTCCACCCAAGAGAAAAGCCGATCTCTCCCTGTTGAGGTTCATCAGTAAATGCACGATATGAGAGTCTACTACTGAGAGTATACAAGCTGCATGGCAGAGCCTGGCAAGCTACCTGTGCCATATTTGATATCACAAAAACCCGTAACAATTATAGACCTCATTCCCATGACCTGAAGGAATGGTTTGAGGCTCTTTGTGTTCCTGGAGTGAACAGATGCCCTTGGGCTACACTAACACGTGACAGCATGTATGGAGATGTTACTGGTGCCTGCCCAAGAAAATTGATGAACAACGGGAAGGCAAGTGATACTAGTGATATAAGTGTTCTATTGATTATTGTATTTTATTTTAATCAAATAATATCCCTTCACATGATGTACACTGAAGAGTGAGTTTTCCTAGGTAAAATTGCATTCATTTATTACCATTCTCTCTTAGATTCCACTTTCATCTCTAGAACATTAAAATCACTCACATGAGAATTTACCAAGTCACTGAAGTGTATTTGTATTACATCAGAGAGCTCTTGGGTGAGATACTTCATCTATGAATTTGGACAGGCAAACTGCATTAACTAGCTTAATGATATAACTCTAACAATATCCACATTATCCAGAAATGGTATGGACACATTTTATATTCCCAAAGTAATGCCAATTTAAGAGATTTCAATTTTTGATGTCTCAAAAAAAAAAAAGACTAAATATGTTTTGATACTTCCAGAAAATACATGAAATGTACATATTACGTTTAATTATAAGTTTGCCAGGCAAGGTAATTATTAAATAAATTTTCGTTAAAATTTCATTTTCCCTAAAGAGTTGTAAAGATATATTTAAAAAATAAAAGATTATTTTAACTTTTATCCTTAATTATTAAATATTTATAGGCAGAAAGAGAACGGTATGCACTAATAAATTAATATGTAATAATGATTTTCACTATTCATATAATTTATATACTTAATACTTTCTCTCTCTTTCTCTCCCTCTCTCTCTTTGTCTGTCTGTCTGTCTGTCTCTCCCACATCTCTAGACACATTGTGTCTAGCCATACATACATTTAGGGGTTATCATGTATATCCCTTTGCCTACATTCAATGCCAGTTCTAGTTTGGCATTGCTGTTTCCAACAATTAGTAGAACACTGGCATAAATTTATATCCCACAGATGAATGCAGTCATTCTATGACTTTGTTTTTTCTGACAACTGCATTGCATTACATCTTGTAGCAGTCCCATGGTTTCTTTACCCAGTCTTCTGTTCTCAGGCACTCAGGTTGTTTCCATATTCTAGCTATTGTGAATAGTGCTGCAGAGAATATAGACATGCAGATGATGTTTCTGCTGTGTATTTTAGAGTCTCCGGGGCATTTTCCTAGGAGTGGTATTGCTGGGTGAAATGGGAGCTCAATATCTGTTTTTTGAGGAATGTCCACATTGTGTTTTTCAAAATGGTTGGACCAATCGACACTCCCACAAACAATGGGTGAGAATCCCTTTCTCCCTACATCCATGCCAGCATTGGTTATTCTTGCTCTTTTGGATGTGTGCCAAACTCTGTGGTATGAGATATCTCTCTGTTGCTTTGATGTGCATCTCCCTGATCTTAAATGATAAAATGCACTTTTTACATGCCTTTTTGACCATTCAAATTTATTCTTTGAGGACATTTCTGTTCATTTCTTTTCCCCATTTCTTAATGTGGTCAGATTATTTTTTCTTGAAAAAAAGACACTACTAGTGTCTTGTATATGTGTGATATTAACCCCTTATCAGTTGAGTTATTACAAGGTGTTGCAGGTGTGGCTGCAGTGCCTAGCTGCATTAGCAGTTGGCAGGCAGGAGACTGGTTTGTCTACACCCCCGGGCTCTGCCCAATGGGCTCTGGATGTTTGATTGTCTGCCATAGAAAAAGACTGGGCCTCTTGGGATGAACCCAAAGCCATGACAAAGCCTGGAAAACTACCCATGGTGTATTCAATATACCAAAAATGGTAACAATAATGAACCTCTTTCCCAATGAATGGATACATTACAGGTGCCTGCTTGAGCAAATCGATGAACAATGGGAAAACAAGTGATACAAGTGACTTTATTAGATTCATTGTGGCTTTAATTCAATAAATTAGAAAGGAAGAATCATAGGTGGGTAAAAATGAAAAGATACCAATAATATCTAATAAGAGAAAATGGATTTTTACCTCATCAGTTTTATTTTAATATATTATTACTAACAATACTATGTTATTTATATACACACATTTTATTATATGCACATACATATATATGTATGGTTTATATATATATATATATATATATATATATATATACCCACATATCCACATACACATTAGAGTTTCTTGTTTTTAATAACATCTATCTTAAAAATAATTTCTTTATATACCCTAAGATTACCTCTGGTTACCTGGTCATGTTGTTTGTGGATTATAAAATTCACTTATATTTTTACAGAAGAAAAACTTATTTGTGTTTACTTGAACCTAAATAGTAGGCAGGCTTATATTGCTCCAGCCATATCATATGTTTACAAGTTACACTTTGCACCGGCATGAAGAAATAGAGGAGGATTCTGTTTTTTGCTTCTACATTACTTTCACTATTTTTAGTGACAAAGCATGGTTGAATCTAAATGGCTTTAACATAAGATAGTGGCACTGGTTCTTTATTAAGTACTTTGCAAAGGGTACAAGAAGTAGAATATATAATAGGTTAGAGCACCACAAATGAGAAAAAATTCAGTGCACAAAAAGTAAACAAGTCTCTCAAAAACATGGAGAGAAATAAACATTTCCTTAAAGAAGACATATAAATGGCCAATGGGTATAAGAAAAAAAATGTTTTCCATAAATTACATCAGAAAAATGCAGGTCAAAAATAACTGTGCAGCATTTCTTCAAGCTGGCAAGATTAACATACACACAAAAAAGAAAAAAGCTATCAGTTTCATTGTGTTTATGGGGTAAAATAAATCCTAATTCACTGTTGATGGGTATATAAACAGGCCTATCCTATTGGAAAATAATTCAAAAACCTCAAAGTAATAAATCATTTTCACAACACCCAGTTAATAAGTTCTAATGTTAATAAGTTCTGATAACCCACTACCATTGGACCAGCCCCTGCCCCTCGAGGTGTTGCAGGTGTGGCTGCAGTGCCTGCCAGTGTCAGTAGGTGGTAGACAGGAGACAGTCTTGTCTACACCCAGGACTCTGCTCCATGGGCCCTGGATGGTTGATGGGCTCATATAAGAAAATACTGTACCCCTGGAATCAACCCATAGCCATGGCAGTGCCTGGCAAGCTACCCGTGGTCTGTTCAATATGCCAAGAATAGTAACAATAGTGGCCCTCATTCCCAATTAATGGAAACGTTACTGGTGCCTGTTCGAGCAAATCAATGAATAATGGGAAGACAAGTACAAGTTACACAACATCCAACAATTTCAATTTTCGGTATCTAACCCAATGACTCAAAATAACTATTTTTAAAGTGTTTGTACACCTACGTTAATTACAGTATTTTTTGTCAATAGTCAATATCTTGGAAAAAAATCCAATTTCAAGAACAGATGGTTGGATAAAGAGAATCTGCTCTGATACCAAAAGAGTAATACATGGCTCTAAGAAAATATCAAATCATGTGAAATTACTTGTCCGTAACTAAATTTGAGGGTCTTAATGCTAACTAAAGTTGGTCAAAAGTAGAAGGATAGATATAGAATTATCTCTTTCATACACAGAATAGAAATAACATTACACTAAGAGAGCAAGAAACAGCCAAAAGAAACATACAGTATTATACAGTTAATTTGCAGATCTGAGCTTACCTGCGAGTGATCATGGGAATATTGTTGGAAAATTAGGAAACTGATGAGTGTTAAAATGTGTTAAAAAGATGTATGCATAGAACCAGCAGTAATCACTGTTTCACCGTCTTCCCGTAGATCATCGATTTGTTTGAGCAGGCACCAGTAACATCTCAATATGTCCTGTCACTTGTGTGATAGCCCAAGGGCATCTGCCCGCTCCAGGAACATAAAGAGCCTCAAACCATTCCATCAGTCATGGGAATGAGGTCTATAATTGTTACTGGTATTTGGCATATCAAATACGACACGGGTAGCTTGCTAGGCTCTGCTGTGCGGTAAACATATTACCCACAGCAAACATATTATAAATCACAGTTCCTTTACAAAAATGGAGTGGGAGATATATAGTGATAAAACTGCATGCTTTACACATTCAAAGGAAAATAAGCTGTCTTAAAATTTAACTGAATTTTCTAGTCAAATCTTCTGGTAAATCTCATCTTAACCTCACTAAATGAGCGTTTTAAATGATTTAACCCTTTTTTAGTCAGCTAATTTATCATTATTTTTCAATGAAATGATATAATGATCCATCTGATGTTTAACAAATATAAAGTTAAATTTCAAATAAACATATTTTAGATTCTGTAGTATCACAGATGATTTTGATTTTTTCACAAAACATAAACCTACCATTAGTTTTAGTATTATCAGATATAAATAACATGTAATTAGTATTTGCAAGTATTTTAGTAGAAAATAGCAATTTAGTAATAAATAATTAATTGTCCTTTGAAATTCTTTGATTTTCATATTACATATGGCATCTCTTTGTTCATAATTTTTTTTGTTTTTTGAGATATAAACACCTACTGACAGAGTAATATTTTAAATATACACAATTTACCTTCATGATTAACTTTATTAAGTTAGCTAAATGTGTAAATGGTAGTTTCTAATTCTGAGCATATCTACATGAGATTTCCAATTTCAGTTTACACAGCTGCAGAAAGTAAAACATTTCATCAGAACAAGCCAAAAATACATAGCAGAAGTGCCAATTTAATCCTCTGACTCTCTCTGAATGCCAAAAGGAGAACTTACTAGTAATGTACAGAAATATATTAAGTAGCATGTAAGGTCACAGGGGTCAAGGCATCATTATGAAAATAATTGCTTGGACTTGACTTAATATTGTCTTTTAGAAAACATATTTAAGATAAAGCCACATACTTAGTCAGTACTTAATATGCTTACTTATCCAAAACTTGATCAACAAGTGAAAATATTTTTTAGTTGGCACTGAAAAGGATTTCAATTAGTCAAATAGGGTAGAGTTTGACTTTTTTTTACATTGTTTAATAAACTAATCTTTGTGTTACTGTTGATGTTTAGTTTTTACATACGCAGAGTACCAAACCTCAGCAGGACAAAGGATAGTCACTATTAATAGCAACAAAATGACAAATTTACTAACTGTTGTGTATTTTTAAAATCTTGAAATACAAACTAAAATTTATGGAAACTTTCTATTTCCACAACGTTACATATATGAGTTTGCAAAATGATTTTTTTTTTTTTTTTTTGCTTTTTTGGGTACGCCCAGCGAAACTCAAGGGTTACTCCTGGATCCTCGCTCAGGAATTACTCCTGGCAGTGCTCAGGAGACCATATCGGATGCCAAATCTCCAACCTGGGTCGGGCGTGCAAGGCAAACACCCCACCCACTGTGCTATTGCTCTGACCCCTTCAAGATGACTTTTTAAACATGATTTTTTGTTATTCTGGGCAATTTTCATTTGTAAAATTGAATACTTGAGTTCTATCTTTCTTTGGGAAGTTGAATTACAACGGTCTAAGAGTATTTAACATGAAAAGAAACTTCTCTTTTTCTAATGCAGTAAAATAGACTTATTTGTAAAACATTACTTAGAGAATATGGAGGAAAGAGAGATGGAGGCAGAGACAGTAAGAGAGAAAGAAGGAAGAGGGGAACATTAGTTCAAGACTGAACATGGGCTTATCAAGAGGGGAAAAGGCTGAGGGGTCACTTCTGAGACTGAGATGTTGACCAATATCTAGTGGCAAATGAGTTCATTCTTAACAATCTTTCAATGCACAGTATTGTTTGATAGATATCTACATAAAAATGCTTTTAAAAATTCAAAGCAATAATATATTTAAATCATTAACACTAGATTACCACCCTCTACTTCTCAGTCATAGAGATTCAAAAAAGAAGCATAATTGTTCAATATTTCTCTATTACTTGGAAATTAGTATAATGTTAATTTACATATTCCAAATTACTGGCCTTTTATTTCTATCTTATTTAATAAAAGCAGTGACTTGGTTAAGTCAGCTCTAGAAATTATTTTCCTCCTCAACAAATTCACCTGTTTATCTCTAATCCCTGGGTAGTGCAGGGCTGATCCTATAATCTGTTAATATCTGATTTATCAAGAGCCAGTTGTGCCCCACAGAGACTAAGCCATTCTTGCTCTCCAGCACATTAAGAATTAATATTTACCCTTGCTGGACCTTTCAGCTTCCACAAGAAACTTTAACAAAAGCTGTGCAAATCCCTAGCCAACATATACTAGGAGGATTAATAATAATTCCTTTTGATCAGAATTACTCAGTTGGCCAGCATTGGTTTCCATGGTAATCAGGTAGTAGACAGTGCTGAGACTGATTTCATCAGTTGTAAGACATCATTAGAATTATCCTACATGTCTAATTATAACTTACCAGGACTGACTTCTACGTAGTGTAGCTCAGAGGCACAGGAAACGAAGTTAGGAATTTTAACTGTTAGAATGCTTCCACAAGGAAATAAATTATTTTTCTTTCACTAATAAGTCTTCCAAAACTGGTGTGAAGTGTAAATATGTTGTGAAGTATTTTACTGATAACTAAAGTCAACAGTGGATTACTTAAATAAGAGTTGCAATGACAGCACATGAACTAAGAAAAAAAAATTAGCAAACTCAGAGAGATTAAATTGAGAAATGTTAATATATGGGGAAAACTGCAACACACAAAGATAATAGACATAAAAATTACCAAAATTTGTGAGTGCAGGGAGATAATGGATGGATGCACTTCTAAGTGAGTTGTAGATGAAAATAAACACAGCTTTTTATTTTTGAAACAGGGAATTCCATTAGCTGAGTCTGAGGACTCAGTGTATAACCCTATAAAAAGTAGCCAACATTTGATAAAATCTGTCAGCTCAGCACTTAATCCTTTCATAAAGCCAAAATCCTCTCTTGAAAATAAAAAATGAAAAGAAAATGATTTATATGTTTCCCAATGCATAGAGAATCAACTAATAGAAGTATTATTGGAATTTCTTATGATTAGCTAAGAAAAAAGTTCTCAAATGAGATACACTTGAAAGTAGAACAAAACTCATTAGGATTGATAATGAAATTAAAAATAAATGCCATATATGAAGAGAATGGTATTCTACCTCCTGTAATTTTAAGCACATGCTATAAAGGAAAGTAGATAAATACATATTTTAGTTTAATGCCCTTGTTGATATTTGAATATCAAGAAACAATATCTACATATTTAGTGATGAGTTGTGATGTTGATTTGCTCAGATATCTTATAAATTGTAAAATTACATGCTAGAGCTATAGCACTGCGGTTAGGGCACTTGTATTCTATTCTAGAGCACTGAATTTTATTCCTGGCATCCCATATAAACTACAAGCAGTGCTAGCAGTAATTCCTCAATACAGAATCAGGAGTAACCCCTGAGTACAGCTGCTGTGGCCAAAGAATAACAACGAAAAAATAATTTTTTAAAAATTGTAAAATCATTTGAATGTTAGAATGTTTCTTGTACTATCATATATTTTGTTTATAAGATTGTAACTGTTTTTATTTAAGGAATGTCATAACATGCAGAGTATCAAAGTGGTTCTTTAATAAAAAACAGTTGGCAAAAAATTGAATTCCTGAATTTCGTTGTAATTTTCTAAAATAATTATGTAAAATAGAGAAGGAATGATTAATCAATCATTAATTTATCTTTATATAAATACAGGAGAATTCAAACAAATCCCCTAAAATGTAACTAAGGGCTTCAATTCTAAAACTATCATTAAAATTTTCTCTCTGTACTTGTTTGTTTTTGGTTTTCAGGCCACACCCAGCTGTACTTAAGGGTATGCTTGCTTTTAAGCTCAGGGATCACTCCCTGTGTGGCTTGGGATCAAACCCAGGGCAGCCACACACAACCGATGTCCCTGACCCATTTTACTAACTCTTAAGTCACTTCCCTCTTTATTTCTTTTCTGATTTAGTAGAAATTTTCTTTGAAGAAATGCACTGGGTATCCTTCAGTAGGAAATCTGGGAAAGGTGGAAAACCTTCTCTTTTATGATCTCTTGATTAGGGGACTGGATGTGCATCTGCCTTTGGTTTAATATATGTGCTGTGATAAAATAAAGGAGCTAGCGAAACAGCAGGATATTTAAAAGACTATCCTATGCATGCTCTGGGCCCTTTCGGGAAATTTCATTTGGGGTCTTGCTCCTGTTTCTAATCTCACCTTGACTATTTCCCTCTTGTTCTTATGTTGCTTTGTCACAGTCCTTTCTTTAGCAATGGGTTATAACTACCCTGGAGGAGAAGACTGTATCAAGTCCCTTCTTATTAAACTTCTTATTCTGATCAATTTCTTACTATGCAAATGATCACGTGATCAATTAAAGCGCATTGTCACTATGATAGCAGGTACATTTTTAACAGAAATAGAGCTACAACATATATATTATATATATAAATGTTGTATAAATAAAACATTTATATATATAATATATATGTTATATATATGTTATATATATGTTATATATATGTTGTAGCTCTATTTCTGTGAAAAAATGTACCTGCTATCCTAGTGACAATGCGCTTAACTGTTAGAATGCTTCCACAAGGAAATAAATTATTTTTCTTTCACTAATAAGTCTTCCAAAACTGGTGTGAAGTGTAAATATGTTGTGAAGTATTTTATTGATAACTAAAGTCAACAGTGGATTACTTAAATAAGAGTTTAATTAATATATAATTAATTATATATTACTTAAATATAATTAATTAAATAGAAATATGTAATTAATTAAATATTTATGTCTATATATATACAGCCATAAATATTTAATTAACCTTTAAGACATGCTAATTTCCTGTGATTTCATACTGGTTGATAAAATTCAACAATTGATTTTAAATTGCAAAATGATTTATTTATTCAATTGAGCCATGATTTTATGGTATTTGCAACACAGCACTGCTTGAACATGTGTATATGGCATTAACATAACTAATAGCCTGGGAGATTTGAGTCTAATATTAGGCTTATAAATTGTACTGAGCTCATAATAAACCGCTAATGTTTTAAGAAATATAACTGGGAATAATTACTGCATATTATGAGTTTGTCGGTGGAGCTGCCCATACTAATGCAACTTCTCCCAGGAAATTTATTTGTGATATTTTTGGCAATTTTTTTTATTACTTTCTATTTTAACGTTTAACATTTTAAGCCCAATTAAAGCTCTATGAGGTGATCAGGCCTGAGTTCATTTTTTATCGTTTTGCCAATACTACTAAAATGTTGTGAAATTTAACAACATAAAATTTATGGATATCTAGAATAAAGCTAATCTGTTATTAGAATTATTTTAAGAGAATGTAATACTAATAAAATGAGTAAATCTATTTTACAATTAGTAAGAAAACTATTGAATTAAGAATTATATGTAATTATTCATAACAAAACAACTAGATTAAATTCTAATCTTGAATTTATCCTTATGAAATCATTAATTCAGTTCAACCCATCCTTAAATGACAACAAAATAATCAGGCCATTACACAGTCTGTATTTAAGTCCTATTCGTTTGGAAAACTATACATTCTACCTTATGCAAACCTCCCATAGCCATTTATGTCTAAATTATTTTGTTATTACACTACAATTAGTTTCAAATTGAATAATATTTTATTAAATAGGTTCTTTCTTTTCTCTCATTATCCCGTGTAAAAGAAATTAAAAAGGTTGTGGGAATTATTGACTTTGTAGGAGTAAAATTCCCAGGCTGAAACTGACCCAAACTCTTGGACAAGAAAATGGTGAATTTCAGATGGGAAACTCTATATTATGTGATATTCATGGAAAATCTAATGCTAGAAATATATAGTTATTTGAGAAGAAGCTACAGAAGATTATGTTTTGATGGTTAAACCCTACAGAACTCCAATTACATCCTCAGAGACCAATGTACACATTGTGTACAGTGAGTGTATATGTAATGTGAGGGTGTAAGATAAACTTAGTGAATGATGAATTCTGAATATTAAGAGTTATATACTAATAGGATTTTGCTATAGATTTTTTGGCTATATAGCAAAAAAGACATTGAAACACTTTAAAGAAATCATTGACAGAAATATAACTAAGTTAAACCTAGGACTGAAAAAATCTGTGTTAGGAGAAAGCTTGAAAAACTCTTAGTGTTATTTTATTTTAATTTTAAATTTTATGTTCTGATCAGTGTGATCAAAATGTATGGTTATGCAGTTTTGATAATACTGCATCAAAGAAACTGGGATTTAACTGTGGAACAACAGGTAAATTAGAACATTATGTATATCATCAAAATTTCATTTATATTTTGTTTAGTCTTTATACTAAAACTTTTAAGTGCTTAGCAGAGTAATGGGTATTGAAGTTCCTCCAAAACCTGTAAGGCAAATATCAGGTCTATGCTGTGAAACTGAATGAAATGAATTACTTACAAAGAATAAAATTGTGAAACATATAAATCTAATTTAGATAATTGGCCATTTTTATTATTTTTCATAATCCCCCTCTACAAAATGTGCTTTGATATAAGTCATTGAATGAGTATTTCCAAATAACAAGCTTATTTCTTTCAAGTTAATATTGCAGGAGCAGGTGCCACGGTAAAAGATTAATATGAACCCAAGCATAAGTACAAATCTGATTAATTTCAATGTATTCTAATTTACTCAACCATTACTAACTTAATATTTTAAAACTAATGGCAATTAAAAAACAACTACCATTTAAATAACATTTGCATAAAATTATATCATAACTGTACTCATATGGTACACTTAATATAAACTTGTTTTAAAGCTTGCCTACAGAAAACAATTCTAATATCCAGAAATGCTGAATAGGTTAACCTGAAGTGAAAAGTTTATGAAGGGCGTGACAGCCTGAGGGATAGCGTAGAGTTTAAGGCACTCACATTGCATGCTACCAACCCCATTTAGATCCCCAACACTACATATCCCTGTACACCACCAGGAGTAGTCCTCTAAGCCACCAAGTGGCATACAGTTCCTCCCCATCACTCCCGAGTAACTAGCAATTTTTTTAAACTTTATTTAAACACTGTTATTTCCAAGGTTGTTCACAGTCTGGTTGTTTCAAGTATTCAATATTCCAACACCCGTCCCACCACCAATGTGCCCCTCACTGACACCAAAGACCCACACTTCCTAACCCCATCACTATGTCTGCTACCTTAGCAGGCACCAATTATATTTCTTGTTAAAACATATATCTTGGAATGGTATTGATAAAGTCATGACTTACTGGATTGTTTTGTATGACTTGGGTGTTCTGTGTTATTGCTTTCACTTACTGAAATTATTATTTATTATTATTTACTATTTCACTTACTGAAATTATATTCACTTACTGAAATTATTAGCAATCCATTATAATGGGTTACTACTCCATTTTTTATTTTTATTTATTTTTTTTTTATTTAATATTATATTATACCACCGTGAGATATAAAATTACAGCGTTGTTCATGTTTAGAGGTTTTGGTCACATAGTGTTCCAGCACGCCGCCCTCCACGAGTGCCCATTTCCCACCACCTATGTCCCCACTTTCCCCCCCCATAGCCTGCCGAAATGGGAGGTTCTTTATCTCTTTTCTCTCTCCCTCTCTCTCTCTTTCCTTCTCTTACACATTGCAGGTTGCACTTCATACACTTAGAGGCTACTATGTGCATTTTTTTTGCCTGTATTTAATGCTCAGTTCTAGGTTGCCCTTTCGGCAATATTCACACATGTTTCCTTCTCTGTATTACCTAACCTCTGACTCCCACACTTTTGCAATAATTTCCACTTAAGGTAAGACCTCCTGATCCACGTTTCGCCTGACATTGGATTTCGGTGTCATAATATGTATATATATACATATATATAGTATATACATAATATATTTATATATAAATATATATATTTATGTCATGCAAATAAATGCAGTCATTCTGTATCTCTCTCTTTCCTTCTGACTAATTTCACTCAACATGATTCTTTCCATGTCCATCCATTTATAGGCAAATTTCATAACTTCATTTTTCCTGACAGCTGCATAGCATTCCATTGTGTAGATGTACCACAGTTTCTTTATCCAGTCATCAGCTCTCGGGCATTGGTTGTTTCCAGGTTCTGGCTATTGTGAATAGTGCTATGAAAAGAAAAGTGCGGATTGTATTTATGCTGTGTGTTTTTGGCTTCCCAGTGTATATTCTCAGGAGTGGTATTTCTGGGTCAAAAGGGATCCCAATTTCTAGTCTTTGGAGGAATGCCCATATTGTTTTCCAGAAAGGTTGTACAAGTCGACATTCCCACCAACAATGTATGAGAGTCCCCTTTTCCCCACATCCACGCCAGCACTTGTTGCTTTTACCCTTTTTGGATATGGGCCATTCTCTGTGGTGTGAGGTGATATCTCATTGTTGTTTTGATTTGCATCTCTCTGATGATTAGTGATGATGAGCATTTTTTCATATGCCTTTTGGCCATTCGAATTTCTTCCTTGTCAAAGTTTCTGTTCATCTCTTCTCCCCCATTTTTAATGGGGTTGACTGTTTTCTTCTTATATAGCTGTACCAGTGCCTGATATATCCTGGATATTAATCCCTTATCAGATGGGTATTGGGTGAATATTCTTTCCCATTCTGTGGAATGTCTTTCTATCTTAGTTACTGTTTCTTTTGAGGTGCAGAAGCTCTTTAGTTTCATGTAGTCCCATATGTTTATCTTTTCTTCTAGTTGCTTTGTTAATGGTGTTTCACCTTTGAAGATGTCTTTAACTTCAATGCTGTGGAGGGTTTTTCCTATATTTTCTTCAATGAACTTTATGGATTCAGGTCTGATATTGAGATCTTTACCTCCCTTTTGATTTGATTTTTGTGCAAGGTGTTAGACACAGGTCCAAATTCATTTTTTAACATGCAGCTGTCCAGTTTTCTCAGCACCACTGTTGAAGAGGCTTTCCTTACCCTAGTTTGGACTCTTTGCACCTTTATCAAAGATAAACTGATCATGTCTTTGAGGGTGGGGGGTCAGGATACTCAACTCTATTCCATAGGTCCGCAGGTTTGTTTTTATTCCAATACCATGCTGTTTTAATTACTACTGCTTTGTAGTACAGTTTGTACTACTCCATTTTTAACAAATATGTTCATATTAATTTCTTACAAACATTTATTACTCAACACCAGACCCACCACCATTGCAACTCCAGGCAGCAGTTGCTTCAAATTTTCTCAATCACTGCTTGAGCCTGTCCTAAGCAGACACACAACAATTTATTTTATATTGTTTGTTATGTCTGATTTTCTGAATATATTGAGAAATGTAGTCAAAGAAAAAAAAGCTAATGAGGACTGTTTAGCAGTAACAAACGACTGAGACATGAAAGATAGAGATTCAAGCATTAGGCATGGTAGCCAGTTATCTCTGAAATGCTCTACTTCCAAAGAAAAATAAATAAGTCTGAAGTTTACAGTTAACACATAAAAATTCATATAGTTATAAAAGGTAGATTACATGGAGTTATTTATTATTATTTCAATCAATTTTCACAATAAGCTCTAGAGAGAGTACAACAGGTACTTGCATTGCACTCAGCCATCCCTTACCAATCCCTGGCACCAGAGTGTCCAGAGTCTTACCAAGAATGTTCATTGAGTGCAGAGCCATATGTAGTCCTTGTGTACAACTAGGATGGTTCAAAACAATTTTAATCAATAAATAACTGTTGTGACAGCACTATTTTTACATAATTCTCATAATTCATTAATATTATCTCCAATTTTCATTTATTTCTTTTTTTAAATATGTGCAAAGACTTACTCTGTGATTGATCCCTACATTATATAATTATATTTTGAGACTGCTTGTTCACTCTTCAACAATCCTCTGACATCTATAACATATTTCTGTTATGACTAAGAATACTAACAGCTAAAATTCATAAGAAAATTACCCAATGATACAGCACACAGCCAAATATCAGCAGAGCAGTATGACGGGCTGTAAGAGAAAACGTTGCTTTTGGAAAGAAGAAAAAATCTTATTTTTTTCCCAATAATATAGTGTGTGGTTATTAGCATTGTATATAATTATATTAACATAATATAATTCATTCATTGCATAATTGGCCTGCCACCCCAGCAGACTCACAAAAGCCAGACAACCCCCCACTCCCTGAGGGGACTCCATTTTCCACATGCAGACTTCCCCCTCGTCATAACTTTACCAGCAGACCAGCCTATCATAGCACGGCTCATCAAGATCCACCCTGCACTAGTCTTTTTTAAATCTGGCCCAGGTATGCTGATCCAGAGACTCACAGACATCAGGCAGAGCTGCTACTGGCTCTCCCTGTGCCCAGCTGCTCATGAGGCACCCGGGAGGGATGGCAGGTTCTAGCCCTGGCCCGCCACCCCAGCAGAGCCTCACAACAAGCCAGATGACCCCCAGCCCACTCCATGAGGGGCCTCCATTTTCCACATCTGGACTTCCCCCTTCGTCAAAACTCCACCCAGCAGAACAGCCTATCACAGCCAGGCTTGCGCAGCCACTTGCAGCCAACAGTTCATCAATAGATGCTGGATTTTTAAATGACTACAAGAGTATGCTACCTGCATGGCAGAGCCTGGCAAGCTACCCGTGTCATATTTGATATGCCAAATACGAGTAACAATTATAGACCTCATTGCCATGACCTGATGGAATGGTTTGAGGCTCTTTATTTTCCTGGAGCAAGTAGGTGCCCTTGGGCTTTACTTGCATGAGACAGGACATATGGAGATGTTACTGGTGCCCACTTGAGCAAATCAATGATGAACAGGAAGATAGTCAGTGATTATATAATATATTCATTATATTTCACAGATAAACAACAAAATACAATTTTTACTTGCCCCCTTAAGCAAAATCAAATTTTCAATCCTTCCATTATTTTAGCATTTACCTAAAAATCTAAAGAAAAAAAGTACTTCATTATTCCCTTTCACTTCATTTATACTGTTTATACATTTTTGGAATTATTAATTTTAATAGTTCCAATACTCACCTGAATTGCTCCATTCTTAATGACACTCCTTTGTTCTATGACTTCACTGCCCAGATACTGCAGAAGGATCTTCTTTGTCCTTCCATTTCCTAACTTCATTTCTTCCAATTGGCTCCCAATGATTCTACTTTTCTAAGATCTCTCATTAACTGTCTCCAAGCCTTGTAGGTAAAGTTCAATTTATGTGAAAGACCTCTGAGAGTCTTACTTTTTCATTCAGGTGCCTTACTTTATCTAACCATATATTGCTTCAGATAGACTACTACTTTCTTAATTTCAAGGTGTCCCTTCTTATATAATTTTGACACCAGTTAGAATGTATTCCTCCATCCAACCTTCATCTGTTAGTCTTTAGTACCATCTACCTAGTCATACATCCCATCCTTCAACTCATATTAAGTGATGAGATTCATGATATTCTGTCAGACAGACTAAAACATCACTTCTCACATTGCTCCCAGGCAACTGGAAGTTGACATTATCTAATTACATGACAGAATTAGAAAGGGCTTTTAGGTAAGAATGTAAGAATCAATGAAAGGGCAGAATATCAAGCTGTAAGAATCAATGAAAGGGCAGAATATCTCATTTAAATTTTAGAATTCCACCTCCCCACCCACCATTGTTTCTAATACTCCTGCTTTAAAAAAGACAAGAGGGGCTAGAATGATAGTAGAACAGGTAGGACATTTTTCTTGGCAGGAGGCCAATGTGACTTCAATCCCAATCACCCCATATAGTCCCCCAGCACTGCCAGGAGTGATTACTGCAATCCAAGCCAGGAGTAACCCCTGAGCATCACTGGCTGTGATCCATAAAGCAAAGAGAGAGAGAGGGAGAGAGAGAGAGGCAAACAACAAAATAACTGACCCCCTCACTCATTCCTACAACATTAACTGACCTGAAGAGTTACTCTTCCGTGTGTAAACTATTTATTTTATTGTTTTGGGTTTAACACCTTTCAATATATTGATAGTTTGTCATATTGTTCTTTTGGCAATTCATGGGAACTATATTCTTTTCCTCTGAAATTTTTACATTCTTCTTAGTCTGATTCCTGTTCTTTGTTTCTCCCAGTTCCTATTATAGTGATAGATAATCTTTAATGGTGTTTACATAAACATTCACTAACTTAATTAAATTGGCATTTCTTCCCTGTAATCCTATAGCGATTATGAACAGTCCCCAGGATGTCTATGGAAATGCCATTTGGGGACTCCAAGCAGCAATACTTCCGCAATTCTAGAGGGACCACCTGGGCTAAATCAGACTCCAATAATTTGAAATTGGGATTCAATGCTAGTTAAAGCTATGCTTTTTTAAATCCCTGAATTACAACTCACCTTCATGAATTATTTATTCGTCAATTATTACTGATATATAAAAATATATGTGTGTAAGCATATGTATGCAATACCATGACCAAAGTGACCTTGAGCCCCTGTCACTACCTATGCAATCATTCACTTGATCTACATTACCACATATTTCCCCTCACTGCTTGTTAATCAGTTTTGTAAAATAAAGCCAAAGGTATTTTATTTTGCTTTTTTGGGTCACACCTGGCAATGCTCAGGGGTTTCTCCTGGCTCTGCACTCAGGAATTACTCCTGGCAGTGCTCGGGGACCATATGGAATGCGGGGGATCTAACCGGGGCTGGCATGGGCCAGCCACGTGCAAGGCAAACGCCCTACCCTCTGGACTATGGCTCCGGCCCTAGCCAAGGATATTTTACTGCTTAATTATGTCTATTTATTTTGTTTTCTCTGCTTTCACAAATGAATAAAAGCATCTGGTATTTTCCCTGACTTCTTTAACTTAGTATAATACTCTGCATTCCCTTCCATATACAGTGAGTAGAGTGATTTTATATATTCTTCTGACTGCATAATATTTCACTGTGGTGCATAGATCACCTTATTTTTGTGGATTTACTGACATTAGAAATTTGAACATAGAAGGCACAGTGATTTACAAACTGTTAATGCTTGCTTTATAAATACATCCTCATCCTACATAAGCTCAGGCTGTAGAACAAATTTCAAATTCCGTTGCCTTCAGCCATTCCCTTTCATCTTTCTTTATATCACAGTTATGAAAAGTCATTTAATCTCTTCTCTTTCTGACTTGTTTCACTCTGCATGATGTCCTCTAGTTACAACCTCATAGAAGAAAATTGTATGATTTCATCTTTTATTATAGTTGAATACTATACTATGATGTATTACAGAGTAAAAAAAAAAAGACAGCCTAGAATCTAAGTAGAAACTTTGCAGATGACTAAATAGGCCATGAAACTGTATGAGAAAATCTGCATTGATTATATAGGTTTTTCCAGGTTTAATATCTTTTGCTTTCAGAGTTTTCATATAGTCGTCTTAAGAGTGTATAGAATTCATGTTTTAAAACTCAGAGAAAGTTTCTAAATGAATATATTCTAATAGAGTTGACTAACTTCAAACTCGGAAAAGTAAATTATTTTTGTATTTCTATAAAAAACAAACATTTTAGAAAAACATTTATTAAAAGTATATGGAAAATTACAACAAAATTAAAAATCCACTTTCTATTAATTAATAACTAGATAATTTTTTAGAGCTCAAATTGTCTCTGCCGAGTTTACCCTTTTTCTAGTGTTGTTCTAATAAATCTCAAATATAAGTTTCATTTCTACCATTCTCATAATTTCTCAACTTTTGAACTACACATTTGTTGTTTATGCTGTTTTCTACTTGTTTCTTTTTGAATTACATCCAGTGATGCTCAGGGATGCTAGCTCTGCACTCAAGAAAAAATCCTGGCAGTGCTTAGGGACCAGGGACTGAACCTAGGTCAAGTGAAAGGCAAGCTTTCTATTAGCCTGACTGCAGCTCAGGACCCAATGTTTTTGAACTATTGAAACATATTAATGACAATAAAAAATTATGATACACCATATAAATACTAATAAAAATCATATGATTGAACCAATAGATGCAGAGAAAGCACTTGGCAAGATTCAATAACCACTCATAAAATTCTCAGTAAAGTTTGTGTTGAAGAAACTTTAGTAAACATAGTTGAAGTCACTTAACACAGCCTTCAGAAAACATAATACTAGCTGCTTTAAAAGTTAAAGACTTATATCAGGACAGGTATTAACCAGGTTGCCTACTTTATTACTACAGTTAAAAATAGTACTTGAATTCCTTGTCATAGGAATGAGGCAAGACAAAATTATTAAATATAGAAAATAAATCAAGCTCTTAATGTACAGATGACAATATTCTTTATTAGTCCTATAATTACAAAAAAGAAAGCAAAGAAGAAACAGAAACTTTCTAGAAATAATAGAACCATATAATAAAGATAAGGTGGCGTGTTTCAAAATCAACAGACAAAAATTTATGGCTTTTCTATTTACAAATAATGACATAGAAGAGAGAAAAAAATTTTTAAATCCCTTCACAACTGTGCGGTACTAAAAGAAATAAAGAATGACAAGAGGAAATGGAAACATATTCCATTTTCATGGATTGTCAAGATGTCAAAACCCCAAAGCACTATGCAGATTCAATCAAATTCTTATAAAAATACCGATGACAGTTTTTAAAGAGATATTCAAACATACCTGAAACATAAAAAAATAATTCATTCCACCAACAATGGATGAGTGTCCCCTTTTCCCCACATCCACGCCAGCACTTGTTGTTCTTGCTCTTTTGAATATGTGCCAGTCTCTGTGGTGTAAAGTGGTATCTCATTGTTGTTTTTATTTGCATCTCTCTGATGATTAGTGATGATGAGCATTTTTTCATATGTTTTTTGGCCATTCAAATTTCTTCCTTGCTGAAGTTTCTGTTCATTTCTTCTCCCCATTTTTTTGATGGGGTTGTTTGTTTTCTTCTTGTAAAGTTCTACCAGTGCCTGATATATCCTGGATATTAACCCCTTATCAGATGGTACCACTCCTGGGAATCTACTCTGGGAAACCAAATATACGCAGCGGAAACACCATCCCTACTTTTATGTTCATAGCAGCATTATTCACAATAGCCAGAATCTGGAAGCAACCAGAGTGCCCGAAAATCGATGACTGGATATAGAAGCTTTGGTACATCTACACAATGGAATACTATGCAGCTGTTAGGAAAAATGAAGTTATAAAATTTGCCTATAAATGGATGGACATGGAGAAGATTATGTTGAGCGAAATTAGCCAGAAGGAGAGAGACAGATACAGAATGACTGCATTTATTTGCATGGCATAAATATATATGTACATATTATGATACCAATATCCAAGGTCAAGTGAAACATATATCAGGAGGTCTTGTCAAAGGTGGAAATTATCACAAACGTGGGAGTCAGAGTTTAGGTAAGACAGAAAATGGAACAGGGTTCTAATAATAGTCGAGGGTACTAATGCCAACCTAGAACTGAGCATTAAATAGAGGCAAAAGGATACACATGACAACCTTTTAATGTATGTTCTGTAATCCATAGTCTGGAAGGGAAGGAAAAGAGAAAGAGAGAGAAAGGGAAAGAAATAAAGAACCTGCCATGGAGCAGGGCTGGGGAAGGGGAGGGAACCGGGGATGTTGGTGGTGGGAGATGGGCACTGGTGGAGGGACGGGTGCTGAAACACTGTATGACCAAAACCCAAACATGAACTTTTTAATTGTATAATTTTTTATTTGTATATCTCACGGTGGTATAATAAAATACTTAAAAAAAATAATTCATCACTGTACACAACACACCCAATATCCAAAGAAGTCAAGTTAAAAAAAAAAGGAAAACATTCTCTCCCCAAGTTCAAACTGTACTACAAAGATATGATAATTAAAACAGTAAGGTACTGAAATAAGGCAGTCTTTTGGATCAATGGAATGACGTTGAAAATCCACAGACATATTCTCAGTTATGTGGACAACTAAACTTTGATAAATGAGCCAAAAATATAAAGTGGTGCAAATGGTGGTGGGAAAACTGTTTTACCACTGGCAATAAAAAAAGTCATACCTTTCTAACACCATGAACAAAAGAATGATCAAATTGGTTCAAATACCTCAATATCAGACTTGATTTGTAAACTAAATTGAGGAAAAAAGTAAGCAGAACTCTCCATGACATTGAATTTAGAGGTTTCAATGGAGGAAGGACATATTCAATCAACTCTCTTGGCAACAGCATGTAATTTTTTTAAGTGCTAATTTTTTTAAGTGCCTCATAGAGAGGCAGATGGGTGAGAGGAAAATGGGAGCAGGCATTGGAGGTGGGAAGTGAACACTGGCGAAGAAAATTGTACAGCGCAACCCTATCATAAATGTTTTTTAGCTCACCATGATTTAATAATAAAAAGTAACAAGCAAAGGAGTAATACCATTTGATTTGTCAAATATTATTATTTTGCCATATTTAATTGGTACATTGTTTAATTTTAACGAAACATAATTTTATTATCCATTCACATACAATTTCATCTCACAGCAGTAATCATTATCCTGAATTTAGTGTTTATATCTAACATTATGCCTTAAGTATGAGGTTGTTTAGATATTTTGTTTAAAAGTATTCTTATGTTGTTCAATACTTAATATAAGAAGGTATTAAAAGTTTGAGTTTACTTTGTGCAATAGGGTTTTTATTGGATTCTTATTTTATAAATATAAAATTGTTCTATATGTAGGTATTTATTGCCAGTTAGAAATTAACTGAGGGGGCCAGAGTGATAGCCCAGCGGGTAGGGCGTTTGCCTTGCACGCGGCCGGCCTGTGCTGGCCTGGGTTCGATCCCCGGCATCCCATATGGTCCCCCGAGCACCGCCAGGAGTAATTCCTGAGCAAAGAGCCAGGAGTAACCCCTGAGTGTCGCCGGGTGTGACCCAAAAAAAAAAAAAAAAAAAAAAAAAGAAATTAACTGAATACATATAAAAACTCATTAAAATAAAAATAATCTGCATTATTTGTGTCATAGTTGTAACTGCAATAGTATTGGTGTTGTGTCCTCTCAGGCAAATAAGGTTTCTACTCTATCATCTATTTCCAGCACTGTTTTCAAACATAAAGAGAGAATTTACAAATTAAGTATAAAAGGTATATACATATTTATTTATACACAATTGGTATAAGCCATAAACAAAGTAGCTATTATTTTGTTACCAAAAAATAATTAGTGGCCCTCAGAAATTTTACTTTAAAACGTGTATCCCTGTTAATGATCACCAAATATTACTGTGCATTAAAATAACCCAGGGAGCCTTTTAAAATCCCAAAGCATTTCTTATGCCCCATAATAATTAAATCAGAATGTCTGAAAATGAGAGTCAGACATTAATACTTTTAAAAGATCCCCAGGTAATTTCACACTATAGCAAAGTTTTCAACAACTAAATTCTGATAATCCTTTTTTTAAATTTAAAGTATTCAATTTCAATACTTTTCTTGTAGCCAAAAGCACAGTAACTCCCACCCCTTACTCGAGGAGGTATCTCCCAAAGTATTAAACTTTTTTCATCGGGTAGAATCAATTTCTTTATATATTTTACACATAACATTGTTCATTGCAGTTTGATTGATATGCCTTATATTATTTAATGTATCCTTAGCTCAGCTTTGCATTCTATAGGGTTTTTTCTTTATGTACTTTGATGCTTTGATATTGTTATCACTTGTAAAAATCATGGGTTAAATATTTGAATACAGACTGGTTAATTAGTTCTGCACAATACCTAACAAACTGATATATGCAGAGAAAAATAGCAGATTTTTCTGTTAAAATATTTTGTGTTAAAAACCTATAAATTAAAAAAATATACTTCATCTCTTAAATATAAATAATAGGTCTTGATGTCAAATTCCAGCCGTTTTTATTTCAACATCACCTGAAGTTATTTCAACAAGTTTTAGTTAGACCTATTTTAGATAACTTTTTATGTACATTTAAATTCAATAACTTTTATGTGAAATATATTTCATACGCTGTTCAAAGCCTATAAATTGTGGCCAGAACAACAGTAAAATAGTAAGAAGTTTGCCTTGAAAATAACTGACCCAGGTTCTATCCACTACATTCCATATGGTCCCTGATCACCAGGAGTGGTGTCTGATACAGAACCAGGAGTAAGCCATGAGGCGTGCCTACTGTGAATGCCAAACCAAAACAAAACAAAATAATCTTAAAAAGAAAGAAAACCTAAAAATCTATGACTCAAAGAATCCTTAACTCTCCTAACAGAGACTTATCTCTCATACCAAAAGTAAAAAACCTATCTACTGAATTTAACTTAAACTCTAAAAGCCTGAACAAGCCCAAGGTAAAGGAAAAAAGGAAGAGAACAAACACATCTTTATTTTTGTGGCATCTGCATTTTATTGATTTTTTACTCATTTCCTCCGATATTTTCCATCTTTCTCTTCCTTCATCACTTACATAAGTGACAGAAACTATTTATTTAATTTATCTCTAATCAGTGAACTATAGTGAGGTGCAATCAGGTTACATGCATCACCATCAAACCTGGAAAAATACTCCAAAATCTTATTTAAGAGAATTTGTGTTAATATTAAAAAAGACAAATTATATTCACAACATATCATCTAATTTGGAACTCTATTAACTTCAGCATTACAAAGTTATTCTTAAAGAGAAAACTTCTATTAACTTATAACATGACAATTATTTCTTATGATGTATAGTGATAGATAATAACTATATATTTTGCTGATCATGTAATTTAGACAAAATTCCAATCATCATGTTGTATTCCTAAAACGTCATATGTCTCTTTTGCATCAATAAAAAACATAAAATATTTTTTGTAATAAGGTAATTCATAATTAAGAATGACTCACATAATTTCATCTGGATCATTTTCTTTGCATGACTTTCAGCAGATATAGACATGCGCATGTAGTAGGACACACAGAAAGATGATGAGAAAAAACTTGCAGCCATTCAAGAAAATTAGAGAATAATTCCTTTTTGGAACATTGGAAGGGGCACTTTAATTCCAAACACACTAAATCTGCTGCATCTGGCTGCTGAAAATAATAACATATAACTCAGCCTTTTCTATTTGCAATTGAAACCGCAGGGAAAACTACTTCCACGCGCCTGATGTTTTAGAGGAAGGTTTTAAACCAGTACTAAGTTGCTGCCTGCGGAGAGGTTGACTAGAGTACAAAATTCCAAGCAGTTATGACACAGAAACAGGTATATTTTTTGCTTCCGAGCTGTACCCAATTGGCAAGGCCCGTTTCTATTCAGAACTGTCACCTAGAGCGGTAGTGCAGAAGAATAGAAAATTGACAGTATTTGTGTCATTGGATAAGTCCCTAAGTGAAAAATTAAAAAAAAAGATATTCAGTCTGCAGTCCAAAAAGAAGTAATTGATTGCACAAACATTAGGTTTAACCTTAGCATGTAAAGACAAACAGAAAAACCCCTATCCTTGAAATTAATAACTGTTGTGTTTGAATTAGTATACTAAAAGTGTATTCATTGATACCATATTTCTGGAGAATTTAAATGCAGTGCTATAAAATAGATGACATCTGAAAAATTAGTCTTAGAAAAATAGTTTGTTACTACAGGCGTAGTGAGAAAGGCAATTACAAAATTGCCACTATAATGTCCAACCGTTTTTTTTGCCTGTTTACCTCATATATTTTATTGAACTTGAAGACAAATGCGTTATTATGCTTAAAGCTATGTATGAAAGGAAAAGTATTAATGTTGATTTTAGAATATCTAATAAATTTCTGCATGTAAATTAGATTCCATATAAAAAATTAAGCTCTGGGCTTGCTCTGGAATTTTTGTTTGTTCAGATTATGCTAATTGTATATCACTGTATCACTGTCACTGTATCACTGTCTTCCCCGTTCATCATCGATTTGCTCGAGCAGACACAAGTAACATCTCTATATGTCCTGTCTCATGCTAGTAGAGCTCAAGGGCTCTGCTTGCTCCAGGAATATAAAGAGCCTCAAACCATTCCTTCAGGTCATGGGAATGAGGTCTGTAATTGTTACTGGTATTTGGCATACGACAAATACGACACAGGTAGCTTGCCAGGTTCTGCCGTGCAGGTGGCATACTCTTGTAGTCACCTATAAATTCAGCTCTTATTGATGAACCAAACGGCTGCTAGCAGCCGCGTGAGCCAGACTGTAATAGGCTCTTCTGCTGGGTGGAGTTCTGACGAGAGGGAAGTCGGATGTGGAAAATGGCGGCCCTCATGGAATGGGGGGTCATCTGGCTTGTTCAATGATACTATATATATATATATATATATATATATATATATATATATATATATATATAATTTCATAATATATATTATATATATATATATATAATGAAACCAATATCCAAGGTCAGGTAAAACATGAATCAGGAGGTTTTTTCAAAGGTGGACTCTACTGCAAGTGTGTGGGAGTCAGAGGTTAGGTAAGACAGAAGGGAACAGTGGGAAAATATGATGAGTCATTTATTTTTTTTCTACACAGAATCACATTATCTAGACTATACTTTTATTTCCACTACAGTTTGTTGATTTAAAAACACCTGTACTCATATGTTTATCTTTTCTTCTAGTTGCTTTGTTAGTGATGTTTCATCTTTGAAGATGCCTTTAGCTTCAATGTCATGGAGGGTTTTTCCTATATTTTCTTCAATGTACTTTATGGATTCAAGTCTAATATTGAGATCTTTAATCCATTTTGATCTGATTTTTGTGCATGGTGTTAGACACAGGTCCAAATTCATTCTTTTACATGTCACTGCCCAGTTTTCCCCAACACCACTTATTGAAGAGGATTTCCTTACTCCATTTTAGACTCGTTGCACCTTTATCAAAGATTAAATGATCATGTGTTTGAGGTTGGGTGTCAGGATACTCAATTCTATTCCATAGGTCCACGGGTCTGTTTTTATTCCAACACCATGCTGTTTTAATTACTACTGCCTTGTAGTACAGTTTGAAGTTGGGTAAGGTGATGCCTCCCATCTTCTTTTTCCCGAGGATTGCTTTAGCTATCCTTGGAGGTTTATCGTTCCATACAAATTTCAGGATTGTTTGGTCAATTTCTTTGAAGAATGTCATGGGTATCCTTATAGGGATTGCATTGAATCTGTACAGAGCTCTAGGGAGTATTACCATTTTGACAATGTTGATTCTCCCCATCCATGAGCAGGGAATGTGTTTCCATTTCCTTGTGTCCTCTTTTTATCTCTTGGAGCAGTGTCTTGTAGTTTTCTTTTATACAGGTCCTTTACACACTTGGGTAAGTTAATTCCTAGGTATTTGATTTTCTGTGGCACAATTGTGAATGGAATTGTTTCCTTAATATCCCTTTCTTCTCTTTCGTTATTTGTATATAGGAAAGCCACCGACTTTTGCGTGTTGATTTTGTATCCTGCCACTCTACTATATGTGTCTATTGTTTCTAGGAGTTTTTTGGTAGAGAGTTTAGGGTTCTCTAGGTATAATATCATGTCATCTGCAAATAATGATAGCTTGACTTCTTCCTTGCCTATCTGGATGCCCTTGATGTCCTTTTTCTTCTCTGATTGCTATGGCAAGTACTTCCAGTACTATATTGAATAAAAGAGGTGAGAGTGGGCAACCTTGTCTTGTCCCTGATCTCAGGGGAAGGCTTTCAACTTTTCCCCATTGAGAATGATGCTCACTGTGGGCTTTTGGTAGATGGCTGTAACTATCTTGAGGAAAGTCCCTTCAATTCCCATTTTCTGGAGGGTTTTAATCATGAACGGGTGCTGGATCTTGTCAAATGCTTTCTCTGCGTCTATTGATAGGATCATATGGTTTTTTATTTTTTCTCTTATTGATATGATGTATTATGTTGATTGACTTGCGAATGTTGAACCATCCTTGCATACCCGGGATGAATCCTACTTGGTCATGATGTATAATCTTCTTGATGAGTCTTTGGATTCTGTTGGCTAGTATTTTGTTGGGACTACATGAAACTAAAAAAGCTTCTGCACCTCAAAAGAAACAGTGACTAAGATACAAAAGCAGTCCACAGAATGGGAAAGAATATTCACCCAATACCCATCTGATAAGGGGTTAATATCCAGGATATATCAGGCACTGGTAGAACTCCTACAAGAAGAAAACAAACAACCCCATCAAAAAATGGGGGAGAAGAAATGAACAGAAACTTCAGCAAGGAAGAAATTCGAATGGCAAAAAAACATGAAAAATGGTCATCATCACTAATCATTAGAGAGATGCAAATCAAAACAACAATGAGATACCACTTTACACCACAGAGACTGGCACTTATTCAAAAGAACAAGAACAACAAGTGCTGGCGTGGGGTGTGGGGAAAAGGGGTCACTCATCCATTGTTGGTGGGAATGCCGGCTGGTACAGTCTTTCTGGAAAACAATATGGACTTTCCTCCAAAGACTAGAAATTGAACTCCCATTTGACCCAGCCATACCACTCCTGGGAATCTACTCTGGGAAGCCAAAAATACGCAGCGGAAACACCATCCCTACTTTTATGTTCATAGCAGCATTATTCACAATAGCCAGAATCTGGAAGCAACCAGAGTGCCCGAAAATCGATGACTGGATAAAAAAGCTTTGGTACATCTACACAATGGAATACTATGCAGCGGTTAGGAAAAATGAAGTTATAAAATTTGCCTACAAATGGATGGACATGGAGAAGATTATGTTGAGCGAAATTAGCCAGGAGGAGAGAGACAGATACAGAATGACTGCATTTATCTGCATAACATAAATATATAGGTACATATTATGATACCAATATCCAAGGTCAAGTGAAACATATATCAGGAGGTCCTGTCAAAGGTGGAAATTATCACAAACGTGTGGGAGTCAGAGGCTAGGTAAGACAGAAAACGGAACAGTGTGCTAACAATTGTCGAGGGTACTAATGCCAACCTAGAACTGAACATTAAATAGAGGCAAAAAGATACACATGACAACCCTTTAATGTATGTTCTGTAATCCATAGTCTGGAGGGGAAGGAAAAGAGAAAGAGAGAGAAATGGAAAGGAATCAAGAACCTGCCATGGAGCAGGGCTGGGGAGGGGGAGGGAACCAGGGACATTGGTGGCGGGAGATGGGCACTGGTGGCGGGATGGGTGCTGCAAACAACAGTATGATTTGTTGGCAAAGTGCTACACCGCTTCAATGAAACAATGTATGTTTTAACTGAACTAAAATAAATACATGTTTAATCACTAAAAAAAAAAATAAAATGTCTTCAAAATAGAAAAAAAACCACCTGTACTCTGGAATAAAGAAATGACAGGAGCCATATAGAGAGTAGGGTATATAGGTTGTATGCCTCCAACCAGCACTCATATGGCCTTCAAAGCTCTGTCAGGAGTTTTCTTTGAGTGCAAAAGCCAGGAGCAAGCCCTGAGCACCTCTGGGCCTTGCCCTAAACAAAATAAAACAACACAAATAAAGAAGGAAGAGCAAGCAAGAAACAAGCATGAGAAAACTCATATAAAGATTTTACTATTTCATAATGGCACAATCTTTAGATAAGTGCTTTTTAAAAATATTTTATTATACCACCATTAGATATACAATTACAAAGATGTTCCTGTTTAGATTTCAGTCATACAGTGCTTCAGTGTTTTTATATAAAGTATATGTCATTAGTGTATGTGAAGCTCTTGAATACTAGCAGGAATTATGCAATGCAAGTATTGTTTAGGGTATTAAAAATATAAAATTGAAACTGTCATGTCAGGAAAAAAATACATGGTAGGATGATACAAAATCTTTTGTATTATATACTTAAATAATGAATTATACAAAAGAGAACAGCATTACACTTTATAAACATTATACAGCTGCTCAAATATGTAAGCTGTTACGTTTTCTGATTTGAAGAACTTTATCTTTTAGAAACTCTTGTCAAGAATTGGGAAGCTATGGTAGACTGAGCTCAATGCCAGCCTAAAAGAGCTTATTTAACTACGTAACAAGACATTTTCCTACGGTGACATAGGATGTCAATAACTGTGAAGAGAAATGGTGGTTATTTAGAAAACTCTGCCAAGTCAGGAGAAATTCAGAATTCAGTCATGGCAACATAACTAAGGGCTAACAACAATTTATAACAAGCTTTGACCTTACTTGGAGGTACACACATTGATTTAAATGGCAGTTGTACGGACTGATGTTACTATGAGATGGTTACATTTAAACCAGCTTCTTGTTTTAAATGTTTTCGATTAAATAAAGCTAGTGAGAATTTTAACTGACTTTTCCCAAGGTCACAGAGATGAATCAGTGTGAGAGACAGGTATAGCTCCTGAGTTGTCAGAAGCAGCAGGAGCTGTAGGTTTCTCTCACTCGACACCTGCAGAACTTCCTACACTGCTCCCTGTCTGGGAGCCCTTTACTGGTGACACCATGTTAATCAGTAGGGAGTCTTGGCGAGGTGACAGTACTGAAAGCACCTTCCCCCACATTGGGCATTTCTTTATTTAAGAATAATACTAATTATGTTACTAAATATGTGATATAAAAACCACTAGAAGAATAGGGAAATTATTTATTATATCTGCTTGTACAAATCATTATATGTCAAAATAAGCAGTGTTAGTTCTGTTCGCTCGTTTATACTGTTCATATCCTCCGCTACCTATCAGCAAGGAAACCCAAGAGACTATCTTCAGATTGTTCAAAAGAATTAATTGGTAGTCAGTTCCTAAAATATCATACTACAATATACTTTCTTAAAAGATTATGCTTGATTAATATACTCCTTTGATTATTCATTCATGTGGAATTTAAGACTATAAATCATATTTGTTATATTTAAGAAAATCCCTTTGCAGCCTTTCAGAAATATCAGAACTAAATAAATCATTTTAGTCAAAAACACTTTTTGTCTACAATTCTTATGGGATAATGTACATTTCCATTCTTCTCAGACTTGACCGAATTAAAAAAGAGTATTTTATATTGAATGCAGAAAAATATTTAGAGAGAATATTGATTTTGAAAATATGAAATCAGCAAAACAATGGCTTTCATTTTTTAAATCTCTGTATATCTCCTACCCCATAAAAAAGAGAATATCTCTGTAATGAGCTAAGGAAAAATATTATGCTTAACATTGATTTTGAAACTGATTTTCTTACAAAGACATCATCATGTTAAAGCAATATGTAAAAAATTTGAGGCTTACAGATTTAGAGGTTTATGTATATTACATTTCTTTTGTTGTTCAGCAAAATGTCAAGTTGTGCCTTGAAAATTAATGACTAGTTTAGATACAACATTACATGAACAACATGTGATTGTCAGGAATATTGTGAATAAAAATATGACAGCACCAAATGCTAGATATTCTTTGGCTATGAAACAAATGGAAAAAAATCAGATAATGAAGTCTAACAACTTAACATACAACTGAATAGATGTTAATGTCAAAATTCCACGTGTAACTAGTGCCCTTATTTTATGATTACTATTTTTTCCCTCAGTGATCATATTGAACAGCTTGTAATATTTTTTAGTACCTGATGCTATCATGTTCTAGAAACAACTCATACCAGGTTGCAACAGATAACTGAAAAATGGTAAGATTTTTACAAGACATAGTAATCATGAGATCATCTATGATATTGAACCCATGCTATAAAAAACAGCAAATGATATAACCCTTATCTCTTCACAATATCTTATTGTAATGTCCTACTGTAATTATCTAGAAGAAAATCATGCTTAAAGCTACAATAGGAATAGACTACATTGAACTCAGCATCACTTCTAATCACATTCCTAGGTATCATTCTGACACTAATCACATTCTTATTAGAGTAATTTGAAAGTTCAGAATTAGAGAGTTTAAACTTATAAACTTACAAAGAAAAGTACTGATTGTTCATTTATTCATTCATTTATTATTTATTTACTTGGAGGGTTTGGGGTCACAAACCTAAATTGCCCAGGGATCACTTATGGGTCTGTACTCAGGGTTCATTTCTGTCAGTACTCCCAGGGCCATATGCAGTGTCAGCTAGTGATCCAACAGGGATTAGCCGTGTTTCAAGCCAGCATCTTAATACATATAGTATCTCTCCAGCCCCTGAGTATATTTTGATAGAAACATTCTATGTGGTCTAGTGTATGACAGTGTAATTACCTGAAAAAAACTTAGGAAGAAATTTTGGGAAGTGTTAGTGGAACACCAAAGGATGAAATTTAGGAAAAAGCTACTAGGTGTCAAAAAGATAATTCAAACCTACCAGGATCAAATTATTATTATGAAAATCATTGACACATCATAACCTAGCAAGGAATTGGAAAAACTACTCATATATGGGTCAACTTTATAGCTAGAGCATTAACTTGTTTGTAATGTGGTGTGAACTAAAATTACTTTTTGGAATCCAAATTTTACAGTGAAAAAAAGTTTTGAAAACACTGACCTAAAATTCATTTTAGTATCTTCTGATACCTTAGATTCTTGAAAAAACAAAGGTACATCATCAACTTTAGCATAGCCTTTCAAAGTGTGCTAGATACTGCAATGTCTCAGAGCTGAGCAAAAGGCATTCAAGAAAATGAATTTGGTAGCTGACCAAGGCAACCTCCAATTTTAAAACTGTAAGACAGGGAATTGTAAGAACAGAGTAATTGTTTTTGATATTAACTAAAATGAAATGTTACCACTTACATAAGTTATCAAAATAAAATGCCTTATCTTGCATTGCATGATGCATTCTTAATTCACTGAATATGATAGAGTATATAAACGTAAACTCTGGAGTATTGTACATTTTTATCCTCTCCAGTCACGGATAAATTAAAATTAGTCTTTTATGTAAATAAAGAAAAGTATATTACCATATAAACTGACACTAAGTTAGTAATAAAATGATTTTTTTTTTTTTTTTCTTTTTTGGGTCACACTCGGCAATTCTCATGGGTTGTTCCTGGTTCTGCACAAAGGAATTACTCCTGGCAGTGCTTGGGGGAGCATATGGGATGCCAACCATCGAACCTGGCATTTGCAAAGCAAATGCCCTACTTGTGTGCTATTTCTCCCGCCTCTGTAATGCAATGCTTTTAGTTTAAATAAAAAAATGTTATTACTCTAAAGACGAATTCACTAAATTGAATGTGTATATACATTCATGTAACACAATGATTAGGTAAGAATAGCAGTAGAAGTGAGTGAAGCAACTCTTAAATGATATTGCATAAGAAAGATAATTAACTCCATTGGCATATACTGTAATATTGAGAGACAATTGATAAAGATTACCAAAGAATCTACTTGATACTATTCGTTACATTCAGGAAAGTATAAGAACTTCTTTATCTTGGGAGTAGGATACCTCTCTTTCGAAGAATGGGTAGAATGGCCGGTTGTTTAAGAAAACGGAAAGATTTAGAAGAGCATTTCTCAAGCTTTTTCAAACCGTGGCTACCTTTTACTTTTGTTTCCTTACTATGCACCTACCCTCTTCTATTAACTGGCCTTTGATTATGAAATTTTCATTTGTGACCTCCTTAGAACATCTTAGGAGACAGTGAAGGGACACATAGTCCCTGGTTGAGCAAGACTGACTTGTAAGATGGTGTACTGTATTTGATTGATTTTTTTGCCCAATGCAATAATGAGGGGGGAAAGGGAGAGAGAGAGAAAGAGAGAGAGAAAGAAAGAGAGAAAGAATCTAGTAATCTAACAGAAACAAAATCTGAAAGTCATGGCTCTCCAGTATACGATCTGCATTTAAATACAGACCCTGAATCAGTAGGTCTGGGATGGAGTCTGGGATTCTGCATTTTCATCAACTTCCAGGGAAGTTGATGCTATTTAAGTCTTTTGATTCATGTGCCTCATATTGAGTAGCAAGATGGTAAATGCTCAGAATAAAAACCATATTTCCTCCATTGGATTCATTCTCTTGATATACTAACAGTGTTAATGGAAATCCTGCATTCAGATGCAGACATAAGTTTCACAAAGCATGAAAGTTTTCTAAAAGTCGACATATTTTCCTCAAAGGTATAACTAGTCATTGCTAACAAGCAATGCATTTATCAGGCATTGAGTTAAGCTTGCCATGAGTCTTCATATAATTTAATATTATTCATTCATACATATGTACATGTCTTGGGGGAGAAGGAAAAAAAATCTATCATCATTACGGATGTATAGTGAGCTGATGCTACTAACACAGAGCATGTCTGTTTTTCAGTATGTACAACAAAAATATAGAAGATATTACTTCTGCTTATAATTATTTTGCAAATATAAAATTAAGGTATTGCATGCTTCTGTCGTTATATACTTTTCCCAGAGCAGTATGTGCTGCTTAAGATATAGAGGACTCAATTATCCCGGGTAAATCACTACACATTAGTGGAGGGAAGTGGACATGAGTAAAGGGCCTGGTGCCCAAGTATTGTACTCCAGAAACTCAATCATGAATAACTTTGTAATTCACAGTGATTCAATGAATTAATTTTAAACCGACAAATGCAGTCACTGACTCATGAAGCAAAGCGGATGATAAAACAATTCTCTTGCACAGCTTCTGAGTGTGATCAATGGTATTCACCTTCTCCTCTCAATGTAACTGGATGACTAAGAAAGCCAGAAATGGAAGGCTTCAGAAGCATTATGTAGCTAAAAAAGGAGAGACTATTTTACCCATTAGTAATAAGTGTACCTGCTGAGTAGAACACAGTCATACCTGAAAAGGTTCCACAATTTTCTTTTGCTTGGCTCTGCCTGCTATGTGGAAACCAGTGTTCTAAAGAACATTTTGTAAAAGCAAAAGAGTTTATATAATTGACTTTTACTGGAATTAGAAGACAGAGTACAGTGTGCTCAACCTGGAAGCAGCCTGACTCTATGATGAAGGAAAATTGCACAATTTAATAGCCAGATATAAGTACTGTGCAGTAATAGAAGTAATCAACGTCTTGGGCATGCTTAAAGGAGCAAATCTGTTACTTTTCGTTTACTCTGGATAGGGACAGTGATTGGACTATTTGAAGGAAAGTGCTTGTGTGGAACTCTAAAGAAAGGGAGGTTTGGGAGGGAGACAAGGGTGAGTAACTTAATGTTGGTGTGTCTTCAAGAAATTTGATTCTGGGATTCAAAGACTCCAACCTCTATTTCATATGAGAAAGCTATAAAAGATATATCTAACTTATTACAGTTAATTTGTCTTTCCCATCAGTTTGACTACACCAAACTTTGTTTCTTTTTACAATAGCATTTATAATATCCAACATATTATCCATAGGATGGCAACAACTAAGCAACATCTAGGGTAAACATATATTAGCCTTTCTTGAACATCTGGCAGAAAGTGAAATTTTAGCAGAAGCAATTTATACATCTGGAGTAACTTGGGGAAATATGACTTGAGCAATTTAATAGCAAAAGGGAACACTGATTTACACTGCAACTGAACAAGAATCTGCCTATGAAATCCCAAAGTATTAGGATCATACATAACCTTGGATAAATTAATGCAAACGTGACCAGAATTCAAATACAAAAAATTATTAATGACCACTATGTTTGAATAAATCGAGAAATCTAAATAGTAACATTGGATGACAAAAATGAATTATAAATCATAATATCCTGCCATGTCCAAACTACAACAGTACACTGGCTATGGAGAGCTTTCTTTAATTATGATTAGCTTCATTTGGATAATCCAATGTAACTGAAAATATTGTAAACGAAAAAATACACTGGGGGCATAGATAGTGCTGAGATGTGAGCACTAGAAGCCAACCTGGGCTTTATTCCCGGAGCACCGTATGGTCCCCTGAGCCTTCCAGAAGTGAATTCTGCGTTAGACTAAGAGATAAACCCAACCCTGAGCAACCCCAGACTGGCTCTAAAACAAAACAAAAGAGATGAATAAAGTTACACGTATTAAACCTAACTTACAAAACATTAAGTTTAGCTTAGCCTAATTTAATTTGCTCAGAACTCTCCTATTAACCTACAACTCCAAACAAATTTTAAAACAATGCCTATGTTATAATAAAATGTTGAAGATCGTTTGTAACTTATTAAATATTGTACTGAAAGTTAAGAATATGCTTCAGAGTACTGGTTGTCTACAATCAGCATTGTGTGCCTAATTGGAAGCAGGAGTTTCTGATAGTACCTAATTCATTAAAGCTTATAATGCTTATCCCAATGTAGGGCAAAGTGAATCTTCAAAAATCCAAAAACTCAGCTTCAAAAGATATGTATCATTTTTGTACCATTATAAAGTTGAAAATCAGCAGTTCAACAATTTTAAGATAGAGCATTTTTGCCGAGCAAAAGATATTAACAAGAGTCCTAATGTTTAAGATAATTTATTTTATATATAATTTAATACTTAAATATGAAAAAGCAATTTAAGCATTTTAAATTTAATGGAAAGAAACATTGTCACTCCCAGATTCTGACTATCAGACTTACCATGATTTTTCCATCACAACTATTGTTCTTATAACTTATTGTTATGTGCATTTCTTCCAGCATATTAACCAAGCCAATGTACATGGAATTGTATATCAGCTCATTCCTTCTCAAAAACCCAGCACCTTCGTCCCAAACTCATTCTGAATGAGTGAATTTGCTATTTAATTGAGAAAGAACATCTCACATCTATTATTCAACCTATATCTATTTCCATATGCTCTTATTTCTTTCTCTATGATTGATTCACCTGTTTTCCTAACAGTGTTCCTTAATTACCACCCTTTTGCTCTACCTAACTGCCCCATCAATGACTCTAAAATATTGGTATAGCTATTCGGGACAATCTATTTTTCTTCTTATTCAAAGGTGTCAAATAAAAAGAAAAGCATAGAAGCAAATTTTAAAAATCCAAACATGTATTACAATTTTGAGCTTTAAATTTTAAGGAAATTTTAAGGAAATAAGATGTAAATGTCTATTTACATCTGTCTTGGCTTCTTCCACATCCATAAATCAGCTCCAACCTCTCATAAAAGTGATTACCTTAAAATTTTATTGAAAAATCAGTATATAGCTCCTCTATTTTCACAACAGCAGAAACCAACATCATGAAGAAACTTGTATAATGGCATACTTTCTTCTCAACACAGAATCCAGAAAATACTCTATAAAATTATGATACATACTGTCATTTCTTTGACTTATGTAAGTCTCAGCATTGCAAAAATTTATTAACAATGATGCTATGGTGCTGTGTCACCCTAGAGAATGTCATGCAACAATTAGAATGGGAAGGAATGGGAGTGAAGATAGACGGTCGGCAACTGCACCAACTCCACTTTGCTGATGTCACTGTTGTAATAACCCCGAACATTAGCCAAGTGGCACAAATGCTGGCTGACTTTGACCGAGAATGTGGAAAGACAGGTCTACAGCTCAATCGCAACAAAACAATGTTCATGAAAAATGAGCTAGTTACAGAGGCCCCATTTACTCTCAGCAGTACAAACATCTCTGAATGCAGCAGTTATGTATACCAAGGTCAAGAAATCAACATGATGAATGACCTAAAACCTGAGCTGTGCAGGAGGAAGAGAGCAGCATGAAACACCTTAAAGAGTATCAAAGAAATAGCTAAAATGACAAAGAACCTCCGGCTCTGGGCACATCTCTTTAACTCTAGCATTCTCCCTGCATTGAGCATACACCTCAGAGACCTGGGCCAGATGAAAGCAGGATGAGAATGCTATTCTCGCCTCCCAAAGAGGAATTGAAAGAGCTAAGCGTGGAATATCACTCCTCACTCAAGTGAGAGAAGGAATTCGGAGTTCCGATCTCCATTGATGATCCAGGAGTCAGGGACACCGTCTCGTTTGCCAAGGTGTCGAAAATCAGATGGACTGGACATATAATGTGATTTGGAGACGACCACTGGACTAAAGCCATTACTGACTGGATCCCACGCGATGTCAAAAGATAACGTGGCCACCCACATGATAATCGGACTTCATCAAGACCCTGAACGAACAGTTTGAGGCTCTTTGTATTCCTGAAGCAAGCAGATGCCATTGGGCTACACTGTCACGTGAAAGGGTCAAATGGAAATGTTACTGGAGCCTTCTTCAGCAAATCGACAAATAACGAGATGAATAACGAGATGTCAAGTGATGAAGTGAAGTGATCAATGTTGATATAACTTAAAAGATAGTAATATCTTGTATTTTACTCTAATGTATAATCTGCAGTAATGTGATAATGCATACCTATGGATTGAGACTCTTTATAGGAAGGCTCATTTCTAGTCTTGTACATTTTGACAAGTATCCTAGTTTATTCATGGGCAATAAATAGTTGCTAAAATAATATTTTACTTCATAACTTTAGTGCCTTTATTCTTTGTGTGATGACAATTGTATCCTACATATTTTCATATGTATTATTATCTCATTTGGAGAATGAATTGAATAAAATTAATTTCATGTATAGAAAACATTTCTAAGCATTCTTCCCTTTAATTTCTAAAAGGTGAAAGTTAAATATAATACTACATAGATCTATTTATTCTATACCAAAGAGGCAGAATTACGGAAATTATTGCACAAAATATCCTCCAGAGCTTACTGTGAAAATACTAGGATAAAATGGCTCCTAAAGAATTAAGTATATTCCTCATTTACATGTTTACATGTTTTAGGCACATGCATGTATTTTTTTTGAGTTTCATCGTTTTTTGTTTTCATTGAAAATTCGTAAAAGTAACACTATTTTCAGTCTAATTAGTGTTCTCATTTTTATTTTAATTTTGAAGGTACCCTGTGTCAGTGACCACACCTTTCATTTTATTAAATTCAATTTCAATTTATACTGATTCAAACTACTCATATTTAATTATTATATGTAGGTGGCAGTTTAATATACTTATTAAGATTATTAACGTACTTGCTTCACAAAAAGAAACAATTTTGCAATGTTAAAAACATTATATTGGTCTTATAAACAAGTTTTAGTATAGTAAAATTTATTTGAAAGGGCATCAGTGAGAGGACATGTAAGAATAAGGTATATATCACATATAAAGTATATGTTGGACCCAGGTTAGACCTCCAGTACCACCCTAGCCTCCCAAGCAGCACCTAACATAGCCTTAATGAGACTAGAATTACAGATCCTATGCAACATTAAATCTTTGACTCTCATACCAAAACTGCTAGCTCCCTGAGCACTGTAGGAGAGCACCACAAAAAACAAATATTGTAGAAAGAGGGAAAAAAGGATGAAAATGAAAGAAAACAAACAGAGCAGAAGGGACAGAGGAAGAGAGAAAGAAGAGAAAAAGAGAAAAAGGGAAGAATACAAAGAAACGCTCAAATTGTAACCAAGTGTTTTAAACTAGACTCATTTCCTCTTGTAATTTTCCTTGATCAGTATATATATAAAAAAAAACTAGACTCATTTCCTCTTTTAATTTCTCCTTGATCAGTAGATATCAATGGAAAATTATTGTGTAAATTTGCATATACTCTCAAGAGTCTAAACTATTTAAGGTAGCATGTCAGCTCATAAAAGATACTGAAAATATATTCTCTCAGATGAACTCTTTGTGCATAGATCTATTTTTCCTGCAGGTTGACCTTAGGTTGACCTTGAACCACTCACTACTTTCAGACTAGATCTATTTATGCAATGTTCCTTTTCATAGGTTTGTCATTTCCTAATTGTTCATGATATCTTTCCTTTTCTCCAACATTTCTCTCTTTAACCCTCTGTCGTGGATATTTTATCTGCTATGTTCTCTTTTCCTTTTCTATTTGTTACTCATATTTTGTTTTGTTTTGTTCTTATGAATGAGCTCAAAGTACCACACATTTTATAATATAATAATAGTTAATTATATAATAACAATTAATCTATGATTGTTTCCATACTTGAAAGACTATGACATAGTAAGAAATAATATACTATTCTTTCTAGTTATAGTTGCAATATCTTTAGATGCATTTTTGCTTAAAGATGAGTAAAAATAAAAAAAAGAAAATTTCAAAAGATGCATCACGGCTTAAGGAACTTTTATGCTTAGAATTAAATATAACCTATGTTGAATTTTCGTGAATATGCAGTCCCAACACATGGTTTGCCATATGTATCCAGCGCTGCTCCCTAAAATGTAGGCACTTACATAAGATGAATTAATTTTATTCCCTTTGTACATTACTGCTAGTCCTAAAATACTCTGAAAATTTGAAAGTGTTAATGCCAAAAAGTGCAGTATTCCTGAAAAGTATTTGTTGACTTACAAGAATCTGGGCAATTTTATCTATGAGAAAGCACATCTAAGCAAGAACTCAATAGTACTAAAAAAGATCTCAGTAGCACATCATAAATACCTCTCTATTTATGATGGAACTAAAACAGCAAATTTCACAAATATGCCAAATAACAAACCAAGGGAAGGATATATGTGATTTTGTATATACATTAGCATTAAAATACAAAATGATTGTAGCAATTCACATCAGAATTAACATTTAAGAGTGCCTAAATATTACTGGGTTCATTTGCTACCATTTGTACTGTGTACTGTGCCATCATGAAGCAGTGTTTAGTCTCAATGTGTATACTTTCACAGCTACAAAATGGAATATAATGTTACTCCCTTAGATGATTTCAAAAGGGTTTCCTTTTTTTTCCTACAAATGTGTGTGAGATACACAAAGTACTGTGTGATAAACAGTAAGTTCTCCCAAGGACAGCCTTTATGATGTTGCTCAACTGTTAATATCTGATATGAAGAAAGTTTCTATTAAACACCTGAAGGAAATGAATCCTTATCTTGTAAACCAGACCACAAATGAACACTGGCCTGGCGTTTATAAAAATTGTTCCTTAGCCATAAAATCAATCTGTGCTTTAGCGTCATTATTTCAGCTACAATCTTAAAAGCATGATCAGTTTGTACATGCTTTTCTTCCAGAGGAGGAAAGAAGTGAGAAAAGGTTTTTGTTAAATCTTACCTTGATAACAAAGAGAAGCAATTGTGAAATAAGTGAAGGACGGGTGGCAGGAGGCGATAGCCCAGCGGGTAGGGCGTTTGCCTTGCACGTGGCCAGCCCATGCCAGCCTGGGTTGGATACCCGGCATTCCATATGGTCCCCAAGCACTGCCAGGAGTAATTCCTGAGTACAGAGCCAGGAGTAGCCCCTGAGCATTGCAGGGTGTGACCAAAAAAAAGAAAAAAAACCACAAAAAATATAAAAAATAAGTAAAGGACAATGTATGCAGTTACTTAATCCTAAAAGTTTAGCTAAAAAACAGTCAATTTCATTTAACTGATCTTAGAAAGCAGCTATTAAAAAACACTGCTTCAGGGACTCACTAAAGGACTATGAAGAAATGAAATTAGCAATAAGTTCCCTTCCGTTGCAATAGATCTAAATTTGATTAGCCTGTAGATATGTAATTATTGATATTACTGAAACAGTGACACAGTTTAATTTTAACATTACAATTCTTTACACATATGTCATATTCTGCTTGCCAGATTTTATGAAAAACAGCTCAGTCATGATGTATTCATTTAATCTTCTTAACAACCCTATAGAGAAGATCCTATCTAAATCCACTTTCACAGGTGAGAAGACTGAGGTAACAGATTAATTAAGTGATAGTGGTAGCCCAAATTACATAGCAATTAAGTGATTGAGTTATATTCTGAATGCTGGTAGGCCCATTCTATAATATACCTTCATAACATTACTGTGCATTTCAAAAGAGTAGGTACAACAAAAGAAGATTATTTATATTTGCAATATTTTAGTTCCTCAAATTATATTTCTTTATTGAAATAATCCTTCTCTTTGAAAATTGAAAAAAAAAACATAAAACACTTATGTCAGAAAGAAAAATGCATCTTCATATACTCTGAAGCAATTTTGCTTGACTTTCCTTACTGAATTTACTATGGACATCCATAGCAAAGTCTCATTCTCATCTTTTAATATCTCTTGATTTTTTCAAGGCGAGAATCTACTGAGGAAGAGAAAAAGTGCAACAGTCAGTGCATTTACATAAAACAATCCTTGAGTCAATCCTCTAGAACTCTGAATAGTGATCCCTCAGCACATAACCTCTGGTCCACAAAAGATAAAAAAAAAATTGTTTGAGTTTCACGATTTAAGCATTTGCAACTATACTATGTTTAGATATTTTTTAAACTCAGTAATTGATGAGACTCACAGACATGGGCAGAGCTGCTACTGGCTCTCCCTGTGACTAGCTGCTCACAAGGTGCCCGGGAGGGATGGTGGGTTCTAGCCCTGGCCCACCACCCCAGCAGAGCCTCGCAACAAGCCAGACGACCCCCCCACTCCATGAGGGCCTCCATTTTCCACATCCAGACTTCTCTCTCGTCAGACCTCCACCCAGCAGACCAGCCTATCAACGCCCGGCTCATCGAAGTTCCAGCCTGCAGCAGTCTTTCTTAAATCCGGCTCAGGTATGCTGGTCCAGAGACTCGCAGACATGGGGGCAGAGCTGCTACTGGCTCTCCCTGTGACTAGCTGCTCACGAGGCGCCAGGGGAGGGATGGTGGGTTCTAGCCCTGGTCCACTACCCCAGCAGAGCCTCGCAACAAGCCAGACGACCCCCTCACTCCATGAGGGCCTCCATTTTCCACATCCGGACTTCTCTCTTGTCAGACCTCCACCCAGCAGACCAGCCTAGCGGCCACGCGGTTCATCAATAAATGCTGGACTTAGAGATGCCTACAAGAGTATACTACCTGCATGACAGAGCCTGGCAAGCTACCCGTGTTGTATTTGATATATATGCCAAATACCAATAACAATTATAGACCTCATTCCGGAATGGATTGAGGCTCTTTATGTTCCTGAAGCAAGCAGATGCCTTGGGCTCTACTAGCATGAGACAGGACATATGGAGATGTTACTGGGGCCCGCTCGAGCAAATCGATGATAAACGGAAGACAGTGATACAGTGAATTGATGAGACAAAATTAATCTGAGTGAAGCATTTTAAAAACCTCATAGTGTTCCAACACTGGTATAAGGGGTCCAGAGAGATAGCACAGGGTTCTTACCTGCAAACGGCCTGTCAGGTTTAATCCCTGGCATCCCATATGATTCCTGAGTCTGTAAGGAGTGATTCCTGAGCTAAGCCCTAGACACTGCTAGAGGAACTCCCATACAAGCAATATTAGCCTGAGAGTTAAATATACCTGGAGATGCACATCAAGTTCTGAAGATTTAAAAGACAATTTAAACATATCATACTTATTTTTTATTTATAATTTGATCCTATTAAAGTATAACAAAATATCAATTTACGAAACCTAATTTTTCCATTTCTGATTATTTTACATTTTTCTATTTTTTAATAGTTATATGAAAAACTTCCTAGTTGATAGTTAACATTTTCTATAGATTCAACATGTGGGGACTTATTTTAACCTTTTTGAACATCACAGAGATGCCATGACTTACAGGGAAGTGTGTGTGTGTGTATATATATATATATATATATATATATATATATATATATATATATATACACACACATTGTGTGTATATATATATATATATATATATACACACATTATATATATATTTTATATATATATATTTGTAAAATTTATGTTGGTGGAAATTTTAATTAAAAAACAAAAAAGTGGGTCTTCTGAAGAGATTGCATAGGACAGGGGTTCATGTGCCTGCCTACAATGCATCTCACACGCAATTGACCCTGTTAAATTACAGTACAGCTAGCAGAAACCCCTGAACAAAAAGGCAGCAGTATTTTCAAAATTTTGCTAATGTGGCCTAAATAAACAAATAGAAAACAAAGATGGATGTACACTAAACCTGAAAAAAAAAAGAAGACAATGGCAATTCAGATGTTATAATTTTCCGGAGTTACATTCAATAACCTATCAAATAAACAATGAAAAATAAACAAAGAATAATAAGGGAAGTATGTGATATGTCAATATTTCTATTTGTATATATATACAAACAACAAATATACAAAAACTAAACATTTGCCTCTCAATAAAATTCTATCAATAACTTCTAAATAATAAATTTAATCAAATTAAGGATAGGATGAAAGTTTACTAATGATACGCTTTATTCTTCATGAAAAATGACAAAATTTGAATTCGTAAAAATTATTCTTTGGGTCATGAATGATTCACTTCACAAGATTACCTCTACAAAATATCTCAATCTGCCTATCACATTTATAAAAAGAATGCTTACTTCAATTATTGATGTTTACTTAAATGCAGATAATGAATTTTACTTGGGGACAACTAAAGACTTATTGACATTGCTACATAGAAAAATGTTAATTTCAATTCATATAAGAGTTACAAAAGAAACATATTTCATGTCGATATGTATATTCCTATATTTTTGCCTAAGGAATATGTATATTCCTATATTTTTGCTAAGCCACTAGCAAACACGCCAATGCCTCTCTTCTAAAGTGATATAAAAATTATCTTCTATATTCACATGTGGGCATATTTTTAAATATTAGCTTTAAGGTTAATAATAAAAATAAATTTATCATTATTTAGGTTTATTTAACATTGACACTTAAGGAAATTGAATGAGCAAATAAATATTCTTAATACATTAGTATACATACGCATAGAAATCCTGTGGCTATATTTATGACAAAAAGCAAATTTATGGGTTGAAGACATAGCACACTTTATAGGTCACATGTCTACTTGTATTGCGATTGGCTGACACTGCTGTCATCATATATGAACCACAACCTGGCAGTAGTCCCTGAGCACAGAGTGTGGCCCCGGACACTAAAACAAGCAAACAAACAAAAAGGCAAATTTAATCAACTCACAATTTTAAAACCATTTCTCAAGGATAAATGTCAAACAACTCTGGAAACATAATTCTATAACCTAGAGAACAGGAATTTTTCCAGTAATAAAATGACTCTTTTTATCAGAACTCATATTGACGTTAGTTATTATAAAGACATAATTGAAATAAATGAGAAAACCACAGAAAACGAACTTATTTCTTCTATCTAAAGTTATGATATGAAGCAACACAAAATGGAACTACACTTAATATATTTAAGCACCAAATGTAGATCTTGAATTCTCTCTTCAAAGTTCTTTTCAACTTTCCCTTACGGTACTTGTTGACTATTGGTCTCTTGCTGGTATTTAGCCTTAGATGGAGTTTACCACCTGCTTTGGGCTGCATTTCCAAGCCGCTTGCGGCCACTTGCGGCCTCGCGGTTCATTAATAAATGCTGAATTTTGAGATGACTACAAGAGTATGCTACCCACACAGCAGAGCCTGGCAAGCTACACGTGTCGTATTTGATATGCCAGATACCAGTAACAATTATAGACATCATTCCTATGACCTGATGGAATGGTTTGAGGCTCTTTATGTTCCTGGAGCAAGCAGATGCCTTGGGCTCTACTAGCATGAGACAGGTCATATGGAGAGGATACTGGTGCCCGCTCGAGCAAATCGACGATGAACGGGAAGACAGTGACAGTGAATATAGATCTTACTGAATTAAAACTCTGATATGTGTGTGTAATACATGTAGCAGAATACAGACAAGTCTCGATATTTAATTCCCAGACCACAACAAACACACACAAGGACACGTGCACACACACACACACACACACACACACTTTATAAACAGTCATTTTGGTTTCTGAGTCTCTTTCCATACATACAGAAAATTAATGTTTTTTTAAGTAACAGAATTGTTGATATGGATTACATTAAAATACAAATATATCAACTTGTAGGACTTCTGTTTCTATAGATTATGATCCTCTTTAAAAATAGTTTATGGGGCTCAAAAACAGCTCAGAGGGATGAATGCTGCTCTGCATGTTGACGTTATAGGTTCAATCCCTGAAATAGCTCAATTCCCATCCCAGGATCCAGTTAGGTGTAGAGCAATGGTGTCCCTGAGTAGGTGAAGATGTATTGCTGGTGACACTAGAGCCTGAACATCCCTTCATACAGGACCATAGGCCCCAACGCCAGGCAAGAGATCTCTAGGAATAGCCCTGGACAGCTCCTGCACTGCTTGAGAAGTCCATAAAACATAGTAAAGTACTACTTAATGTACAGAATTTTTTTTTACAAAAACATTCCGATTAGAGCTATTTAGGGGCCGGAGCTATAGCCCAGTGGGTAGGGTGTTGGCCTTGCACGCGGCTGGTCCATGCCGGCCTGGGTTCGATCCCGGCATCCCATATGGTCCCCTGAGCACCGCCAGGAGTAATTCCCTGAGTGCAGAGCCAGGAGTAACCCCTGAGCATCGCCGGGTGTGTCCCAAAAAGCTAAATAAATAGATAGATAGATAGATAGATAGATAGATAGATAGATAGATAGATAGATAGATAGATAGATAGATAGATAGATAGATAGATAGATAGATAGATAGATAGATAGATAGATAGATAGATAGATAGATAGATAGATAGATAGATAGATAGAGCTGTTTAAAGATAATTCATGTTAAATTGTATGAAGTTTTTGTCTCATCCTAAAGAATAAACAAGACAGTCTGCTCCCACAATCCCTTGCTATGTTTAAATGTCATCCTGGGATACTGTTAAAACAGAGTTAAAAACTACAGTCAACCAAATGAGTTTGTGAAGACTTTCAGACTAGAGGCAAAGAATAATTCTATCAAATTTCTGAGGAAGCTATATTGCCGAATATAATGAGATTCTTCTTTTATTGTACATGTTATATTCTTACAGTAAAAAGAAAAGCATTTGTTATTGCTTGTGGAGACTATCTAGATATAAGATTAGCAAATATCTTCTAGTTTTGCTAAAAGAGACCATATGTATAGAACACACTTGTTGGCACATTGTAGATCTACAAAGTATGTTAATCACCTTCTTACACCACGGCTGTCACTGTAACTTGAAAATAGCTTTGCAGCAAATGTTTCCATAAAGTATTCTTACCATGAGAGTTTGTTGCATTCATAAACTGTGACTTTAAAACTTCGACACATTCTTCATTGTTACATTCCTAAATTCATCCAAAAGGAATCTCATCTGAGATCAAGTGTTTAGAGCTAGAATAGTAATTTTTAGACCTTACCATTTTTGAATATTAAAGGTCTTTTCTAAGTTCTCTTCCACATCTTCCTATTTACTGTTTACCTGATTTGTATTCTATTATGACACAAAAGAAGAAAGATAATACAAGAAAAATGCATGGAATATAAATTCTACTTCATAATGTGACTTCAATATGGCCTCTAATAAGAAATTAATACTTGAGTAACCTTTGAACATATACGACTGACTGCTCATACAAAGTTTTAAGAATTCATAGCACTGAATTGCAAACAATTGAACACTGCAAGTTGAATATTACCTTGGAATCTTAGACCTGAAGATATTTACTTCTCCTTGTTATTAAATAAGAAGTCCTTACTTAATATCCAAGTCTCTTACCTGAGCATCTGTCTCATGAATATTAGTTGTTCCATTTCTATACTAATACTGAAGTCAACCAACATTCTGAAGTTGTTTATTATCACTATCCCTCCATTTCAGTCTTCAGCTTTCTTCAACGTAGCCATATGCTACTAAGAACTCATTCTCCGTTATCCCTTATGAATCTCCTCAAAACATTGTAATAAGACTCTAGAATGATATCTTAACTTCAAAACACTTTTATAAAAGAAAATAAAACAGTAGTACATTTTCAAGTTATCCTGAGTGAGGCTAGTAGTTTTATTTCAATTTGCTAAAGTGAAATAAATACAATACTGAAATATTGTATGATATAAATAACAGAAATACAAAAACTGAATTTAAAATATATTATACTATACTATACTACAATATAATAATAAAATATAAAACCTGAGTATAAAAAACTGAGAAATAAATAAATACAAATGTTGGTTAATGACTATTAACAAGTATCTGAAAGCTCCCTCCTCACACACAAATAAACAAGGGTTCCATTGGGAAAAAATAAAAATGTGTTACTCTCCAGGCTACAACTAAATACTGAACATAGGCAAAGGGATATACGTTATAGCCCACGTGTGTATATTGCAAGCAACAATTAGTAAGAGAATGCAGAGAGAGTGACTAAGAAGAGTGAGAGAGAGACAGAGAGAGAAAAGAAGAAAAGGAAGAAAAGTGCCTGCCATAGAGTCAGGCTGGAGAGGGTGGAGGTAATCTGTGAATATTGGTGTTGGGAAAGGCAGTGGAGGGCTGAGTGCTGGAACACTGTATGACAGAAACCCAATCATGAATACCTATGTAACTGAATATCTCCTGGTGGTATAATAATAGAGCAAGCAAGCAAAGACGAAAGCATGAAAGAAACAAAGAAACAAAGAAACAGCGAGAAAGAAAGTGTTGCTGGAATTGTTAAACTTTGCTACACAGACATTTATAAATATTTTTTAATAAAGAGAGTTGCCAAAAAGCAATTGCTATTACATAATTCCAGTGTCGTTTCAGTTTTGTTGTTACATAGTTGATCTGCAATTTCATTTTAACTTTATCATTATCAGGTTTGATTAAAATATTTTCATTAATATGAATGAAGGCTGTGTATATAAATTCTTATTCAGGTTGTCACTGCAATTTGCAAACACCTTAGCGGCAAATGTTTCCTTAAAGCATTTCCAATATCTTAAAAGTCTCGAAAATACTATCACTCTTGCAAAGTAAGTTTAATATCATTTTGTCAAGCTTTAGAGCCCCCAAAATGTGACCTCTACCCCATATTACATTAGAAAGTACATAGATTCTTAAGAGTTGAAGACAATGTTTTGTGCAAAACAAACAGTGAAGAACTTTGAAGTGTAAGGTCCAAAAATAATATCAGAGGTGAAATTATTACCTAAAACTGGAAAGATTGTTTAAACCATTAATCAGTAAATAAATAGCTCTGCTAAAAATATTATTTCCTAGTTAAAACCTACCCACTTAAGCATGTGAAACATTTTTATGGATGATGAAACTTGTTTAACATTTCAAAGAGTTTAGCTTTAAATTATGTATTATGGACCAGAATTAAGCATGTATTGATTTATTTTCTTATACAATTAGATTGCATGTTTATAGTAGTGCAAAAAATATGATTTTTATGCATACAGCTATCATACTCCACAAGCATCAAAGTGTCCTAGTCCTTCTTCCAGTGTCCTTATGGGGTAGAAACTTAACTAAGAGAACCATTGCAGAATTTAATGGGATCATGGAAATCTAAGACTGTAGGACTGTTCAATTTGTAACTGTAAACCTCATTATAAATTATGATTATAACTAATTTTTGGGAATAGGTTTCTGCACAACTTCATAATTACATTTTGAGTAAGTTACAGATATCAATATATAGTGATTCAACAGACTTCTTGGGTTTATATTATTCCTACTGCTACTGACTTCATGACATTTGACAAATTATTAAATTTCTCTGTGCCTTAGTTCTCTTTTAAAACGAACGGATGAAAATAATACCTAACTATGAGGCTGTACGTAAATATTAAAGGAATTACTATGTAAAACATATTATAGCGCCGGGCATATCATTTTTTATAAAAATCAATTCTTCTTATTATTGACATGAATCAGCTGCAAACGATACCTGAATGCATATTTCATAAGAATAAATTATACATACATACATATCATTTGCATTAAGAAATATAACTAAAATTCCCACTCATTCCACCATATTAAATTGTAAAAATGCAGTCTGTTTTACATAAACACATACTACTCTCTAACATGACCTTACATGACCATGAAACTACTAAGGAACTATTATGAGCAATGATATATTGTCATTTAAAACATCTGTTTTGTTAAATCAGTTTAAACAGCAGAACATAATGTTGAACAATTCAAAGTTAATTGTACATATAATCACAATGCGCTATCACTGAAAAAATAATTGAAAATGATAACTACTGCCTACTATCCAATCCCTAAATGTAAGCAAATTTTAAAATATCCACTTCAAGGAGTTTTGAAAAACATTCAGAGGGAAAGACACTTAGATATTTTTAATAAAAACACAAGACATTCAGAGGGATACAAATATACTAATTCAAAATAAAACACAAGATTTACTTATAAATGATTCATAAATATATTGTATGAATCTAAACATATAAACCTGATGTGACATTTTCATCGAAATCGTATAGTAGACAAAACTTTTATTTTTTAAACTATCTCAGACGGAAGCTGTTGGAGGACATGTTTAGCTAATCTGGGAGTTTTGTTGTTTTGCTCACTCCCAGCTTAATCTTATTTAAGGCAATGTTCATTCTAATGAGATCTCTCTTCTATGTAAACACTTCTAGAGGGTGTGGCAGTTACAGAAGTCACCTTGATTGAATAACTTCTGACTTATACATCTACTAAGGCTTCTATGTTTTCTAGATTGGGCACAGCTCCTCTTTATACCCACTGCACCCAAAGTGGGACAGTTAGAATTTACCAGGAGACTACCACCCTGGCTACGCTGAGACTAAAGGAAGACTATAGGAAGGATCATACTAGTTTGCTCTAAGCAGGCGAGTATGACCCTTTCAGTACATGAGAACAAGATACTCAGAATCACCCTGGTGCAGATAATAAGAAGGACCTTGTGGGTACCATCTAGATTACATGAAGCTCATGAAGTTAAGATGTATTACTTTATATCAGCCCCCTCTCTCTCCAGTGTTTTACATAAGAGATAATCTCGGGATTAGTCCTTGGTGTAACCTTTGTTTATACCTACAATAGGGTGTGGCACTACACTCTGTTTAGGGTTCTTTGTTGGCATGACAACCTCCCGATTGGATTACTTTGGTGTACATAAGGGGCTGACTTGAGGCCCCTTCACCTTTTGCCTTTTGGTTCCTCAGCCTTCAGCTTTTGGCTCCTGCGGCTTTTGGCTTTTGGCTTTGGTCTTTTGCTCTTTGACCTTTTGCTCCATCTTCTAGTGCTGTGGAAGAGCTTTTGTACTATTAAAAGCCATTTTTGGAACTGCACCGGACTCGTGAGTTTTCATCTGTTCTCCCGGCGTCCTCGGAGGTAGAAGACAACCTCTGTCCGGACACTGTCGGGGGACCCCCGCGGCGTTCCCGACAGGAAGCAACCTTAAAAAATGCTTTAATTGTAATCCCAAGGCATAAAGACATTGATACCAAACAGAAAAAAGATGGTACTTTACAGGAAGACAAATGATGGTACAATCACTCAACAGTGTCTTCAGGTACTGTTTCTTTCTAAGTGTTTTTCCCTAGAATTTTTGGCAGTTGTTTATTTAACTGATGTCTATCATTTCGGTCTCACAACAGGCCTACCCCTTACCTAAGAACATCTTAAAACAATAAAGTCTATTTCAGTGTGATATATACATTCCCAGACATACAATCCTTTTCTATGGTACATTTTCCCTCTTGTTTTTCAGCATTTCATCTTTCTACCATGCCTACTGACATGAATAAAAACTAAATGCCTGACAAAATTAAGCAAATTTTCCTAAATCTAAACACTATCTATTTATGATACCGTGATGTCTCCCCACATAGAACCATGTTCGATAAACCAAGAAAAGAGGTATCTGATGGGATGGACACTATATGGGGAACTTGAGAATCTGCAATAGGCAATTTTTAAAGGGGTCAAAAAGATAGTAAAACGGGTAGAGAGGTTGCCTTCTACACAACAAACCAGGGTTCAAGCCCCAGCATCCAATATAGTACCCTGAAAATTGACCAGGAGCAGACCCTGAATGAATAGCCATTGTAACCCTTCAGCATATGGATGTGATGCCTCCCCACAAAAAAAGCAGTAGCAGCAGTTTTTTCCTCTACATTTATATTTGACTCTCCCCTTTGTTTCATTCTGTTTTTCCTGTCTACAAATAGTAGATTAACTTTGAGACTCTGCAATACTTTGTGTAAAAAAAATTACTAGTTAAAGGTCAATCGAACATGCATCACTAAGTGTGTGAAATATTTGAGTTATACTTTTCTGATGTCAGCAGTCTGGTCATATATGTAGCAGCATTATTCACAATAGCCAGAATCGGAAGCAACCGGAGTGCCCGAAAATCGATGACTGGATAAAAAAGCTTTGGTACATCTACACAATAGAATACTATGCAGCTGTTAGGATAAATGAAGTTATGAAATTTGCCTATAAATGGATGGACATGGGGAAGATCATGTTGAGTGAAATTAGCCAGAAGGAAATAGACAAATATAGAATGACTGCATTTATTTGCATGACATAAATATATATATATATATGTATATATTTTGATACCAATATCCAAGGTCAAGTGAAACATGTATCAGGAGGTTTTGTCAAAGGTGGAAATTGTCACAAACGTGTGGGAGTCGGAGGCTAGGTAAGACAGAAAATGGAACAGTGTGCTAACAATTGTCAAGGGTACTAATACCAACCTAGAACTGAGCATGAAATACAGGCGAAAAAGATGCATGACAACATTGTAATCTATAGTCTGGATGGGAAGGAAAAGAGAAAGAGATAGAGAGAAAAGGAAAGAAATAAAGAACCTGCCTTGGAGGCGGGTTGGGGGAGGGGGAGGGAATTGGGGACATTGGTGGTGGGAGATGGGCACTGGTGGAGGGATGGGTGCTGGAACACTGAATGACCAATACCCAAATATGAACATCTTTGCAATTGTATATCTCAGGGTGGTATAATAAAATACTTAAAAAAAGAAAAAAGAAAAAAAAATGGTCAGATATTTTATTATATTGTAAATGCCTTATTAGTGGTTCATTTGCTCTGTCCCAATCAATAATGCCCACTTTCTTCCATTTCATATTAAATCCTGCTATATGTAATTTTAACATCATAATTTTAGTATGCATGTCTCTAAAATAAAAAGGAAACATATGGTCATTGCTTTTTAACTAGTAGTCACTTATAGTTTATCCTAGAGAAGAAAATACATAAATTCTACAAGTATTTTGGGGTACTATTTGTTGCCATTCTACCATCTAAGTACACTTTATGATTATATTAAAATTATTTTAATTCATTGAGACTCAGACATGGGGCAGAGCTGCTACTTGCTATCCCTGTGCATAGTAGCTCATGAGTCACCCGGGAGGCATGGCGGGTTCTAGCCCTGACCTGCCACCCCAGCAGAGCCTCACAATAAGCCAGACGACCTCCCGACTCGATGGAGGCCGCCGTTTTCCACATCCAGACTTCTTTCTTGTCACAACTCCACCCAGCAGATCAGACTATCACAGCTCAGCTCTCACGGCCACTAGCGGCAGCACAGTTCATCAAGAATCGCTTTATTTAGAGGTGAATACAAGAGTTTATCACCCACTCGGCAAGCCTGGCAAGCTGCTTGTGTCGTATTTGATATGCCAAATACCAGTAACATTTATATTAAGTCATTTCCATGACCTAATATAATGGTTTGAGGGTCTTTATGTTCCTGGAGCAAGCGGATGCCTTTGGGTTCTACTAGCTTGAGACAGGACATACGGAGATATTACTGGTGCCCGCTCTAGCAAATAGATGATCAATGGGAAGATAGTGATAGTGAATTCATTACAATTTTATCATGGATCTCTGATGTAAAAGCCTATGTAAAATGGTTATTATTTTCAGTAAATTTCATAACCTAAAACAAGGAGACAGAGACTACTGTCATATATTATGGGATGAAGGTGATATGAATTCAAATGTGGCTTTAAATTCAATCTTACCTACAACAATGTCATAAAATTTGCCTACAAATGGATGGATATGGAGATTATCTTGCTTAGTGAAATCAGTCAGAAGGAAAAGGACAGATATAGAATAACGGCAATTATCTGTGGGATAAAAATATTTACCAGTGTTCTACTGATGTTTGTTCAGAGATGTTTTTCTCTGAATGCAAACATCTTTGAATGCAGCAGTTATGTGTACCTAGGTCGAGAAGTCAACATGATGAACGACCTAAAACCTGAGCTGTACAGGAGGAGGAGAGTGGCATGGAATGCCTTCAAAGGCATCGAAGAAATAGCTAAAAGGACAAAGAACCTCCGGCTCCGGGCACATCTCTTTGACTCCACCATTCTCCCTGCATTAACATACGCCCTGGACCCTACGAAAAGTAGGATGAGAATCCTATTCGGGTCTCCCAGAGAAGATCTCGAAAGAGCTATGCTTGGAATATCACACCTCACTCAAGTGAGAGAAGGAATCCTTAGTTCCGACCTCCGTCACTATTCCAGAATCAGGGATGCTGTCTCATTTACCAAGGCATTGAAAATCAGATGGGCTGGACAGGTAATGCGATTCGGAGATGACCGCTGGACTAGAGCTGTTACTGACTGGATCCCACAGGATATCAAAGATCACATGGCCGCCCACCCATAAGATGGCCAGACCTCTTTGTCAAGACCCTGAAGGAACGGTTTGAGGCTCTTCGTATTCCTGAATCAACCAGATGCCATTGGGCTACATTGGCACGTGATAGGGTCCAATGGAAATGATACTGGCACCCGCTCTAGCAAATTGATGAATAACTGGGATTCAAGTGATCAAGTGTTCAAGTTCTACTGATTGTTAAAAATGGCAATGCCAGACTAGAACTTAGCATTGAATGTAGGCTAAGGGATATTCATGATAACCCCTAAATTATGTGTGATAGGCCACAATGTGTAAAAGATGGGAGAGATAGAGAGGAAAAGAGAGAGAAGATGAAGAAGAGGAGGAGTGCTTGCTATAGAGGCAGGCTGGGGATGGGGTTGGGGGGAATTTGAGGCTATTGGTGGAGGGAAATGTATGCTGGAGGAGGGATGGGTGCTGCAACATTGTATGACTGTAAACCAATTATGAGCAGCTTCGTAAATTATTAATCCAAAATGTTATAATGAAAATAAATAAATAAAATAACCACTTATAGAAAAAATAAATATATACAAATCCTACCTATAGGATTATCATATTTTCCCAGAGAATTTGCTTTCTTAAATGTATAACAAAATTATTTATAGATATTCTACTTAGTTAAAGATATTAAAGTCATCCAGAATAAACTTGTATTAGGACTCTGTAGGTTGGGACAAGCTAAATAGCTCTTTAGGTGTTGGATAAAGTATACATATTTGTACGCAGATGTATTTTTAAATTCTCCTGTAGTGTTCAACATAAAGTTTACCTGAAATTTGAGGTATGTGTTTAAAATCAACTTTAAATTGCAGATATCTGGCACATTTTATACAATTCTCAAAGAAATAAAATAGGTGGGTGATAAATACTAGGATATTCAATTCTGAGAGTCAATTAGTAGTATTGAAAAATGTAATACATATCTGGGAAAAGTTTAAAATCCCTTTTGGCCTTCTATTTGTTTCTTTTAAGTAATAAACGTATCATGAGAAGTCTCTAAAATTGTGATATTTTACAGAAACCAATTTAATGCTATACATAATTTCTATACATATTAGTTGAAACAGTCACCCTAAGTTGACTTTTAAATGTTTATGTTTTAGGTCTTGGTGTTATAACAACTATTATCATGAAAATCTATTTTGTGAATTGGGGCCAAAACTGGGAAAATACAAATAAAATTTTATGTGGTTCAAATTAAATTATAAATGTGAACAAATATTTTCAACATCTATCATATGAATTTTATCAGTCAGTGATATCTGAATACATATTTTATAACTGTATGTTATACTTGCTCATAAGGGTTTACTACTGATATTGAATGACTTAGAAATCAAATGACATATATGGTTAGAGACAACATTTTCCATCTGAAGTCATCCACATATTTTCCCTTACCCTGTCTCTCTGACTGCCCTACCCCAGTCAATCACATGGTCTCACTCTCTTTCCTAACTGAAACTATATAAATATCACTATCACTATCACTATCTTCCCGTTGATCATCTATTTGCTAGAGCGGGCACCAGTAATATCTCCATACTGAAAAGTGATATCATAAAACAAAGTTATAATAGTAAATGTACTCAAGTAATAATAATAACCAGTATGGCTCGGAGACATCACAAAGGAATGAACACATATTTTGCACATGTGACCCCTGGTTTATTTTCCTTCATCTCATTGCCTGTCATGTACTTCCTGATTTGCCCTTGCCCCAAAAGATACCAGAATCTTTACATAAATATATGCACAAATAACTGAAAATAAAGAAAACAAGATTTGCTTTATGAGCTATCAAAAATAGCTATGATATATTACTTGCTGTGATAAAATTTACTTGTAACACTCATCTTTCCATTTATTGATTTACTTGAGCAGGCTCCATTAACATCTCCATGTGTCTTGTGTGCAAGGGCCTCTGCTCACTCCAGGAATACAAAGAGCCTCAAAACATTCATTCAGGTCATGGGAATGAGGTCTATCTACTGTTACTGTGTTTGGCATATTGAACATGAGATGGGTAGCGCCAGGCTCTGCCATGTGGGCACTCTCAGTTCTTGCATTTACTGAGGTAGTCCGCGGCCATGAGATTGACTTTTCTCTTGAGTGGAGCTCTGACGAGCTGTGGATTCCAGATGCAGAAAATGGCTGCCATCATGTTGCAGGGGTTCCTCTGGCTTCTTCCGAGGCTCTATTGGAGTGTTGGGTCAGGGCCAGAACCCACCCTCCCTCCTGGACACCTCATGATCAGCAGAGCACAGGAAGAGCCGGTAGCAGCTCTGCCCCATGTATCTCTGTCTCTGGTTCATGGCTGACAGCAGGGAGCAGTTCATGGGAGGGTCCACCAGGCCTTCCCAGTAGTGATAGAGATGGAGGAAGGGATCTCAACACCATCTCCAGAGGAGATGGGTGATAAAACCAGTGACAAAATTAATATTATATTAACAATTTCAGACATAAAATATGGAAATATTTATATTTGTGCAATTGTATAAATGTAATTATTTAGTTTATGATGGCTGTGTTTGGGAATTTAATAATCACTATCACTATCTTCCCATTCATCATTATTTGCTAGAGTGGGCACCAGTAATATCTCCATATGTCCTGTATCATGCTAGTAGAACCCAAAAGCATCCACTTGCTCCAGGAACATAAAGACCCTCAAACCATTATATTGGAAATGACCTAATATAAATGTTTCTGGTATTTGGCATATCAAATACGACACGAGCAGCTTGTCAGGCTTGCCGTGCAGGTGGCATACTCTTGTAGTCACCTCTAAATAAAGCAATTATTGATGAACTGCGTGGCCGCTAGCGGTCGTGCGAGCTGGGCTGTGATAGTCTGGTCTGCTGGGTGGAGTTGTGACAAGAGGGAAGTCCGGATGTGGAAAATGGCGGCCCCCATAGAGTAGGGGGTCGTCTGGCTTGTTGTGAGGCTCTGCTGGGGTGGCAGTCCAGGGCTAGAACCCGCCATGCCTCCCAGGCGCCTCATGAGCAGCTGGGCACAGGGAGAGCAAGTAGCAGCTCTGCCCCATGTCTGAGAGTCTCTGGTTCAGCATACCTGGGCCGGATTAAAAAAAAAAAAAACCTGCTGCAGTGTTGGTGTCAATGATCCAGGTTGTGATAGTCTGGTCTGCTGGGTGGAGTTGTGACAAGAGGGAAGTCTGGACATGGAAAATGGTAGCCCCCATGGAGTAGGGGGTCGTCTGGCTTGTTATGAGGCTCTGCTGGGGTGGCAGCTACTTTATGGTTCTGTTTCATTGCAAATCCCTTGAGAAAAATCTCAACTTTATTTGCACTATTTAATGTGATTTTTTTATCTGACCAAGCACACACATGTAAAACAAGTGAAGAATTCTTATCAACCACACACAAGCATTCATTTTTATCACTATACAGTTATTAGATTATGTCTTTCTAACAAAGATCGATGAGCCACATGACAAGTGCTCAGTCATTGAACGAGGCAGCTGTGGTGACTAGTGACAGGATATTTAATGAAGTGTGTCATTTGGACAATTCTGTTTTTTGTGATTCTGACTAAGATGCATGCTACTATGTGTGTTTTAGAACATTTGATAGAAGACATTTTGACATTTCTTTTGGGGGAGTGACTTTAAAATCACATAAAAGTCTCAAGTTAGTAAAACAAGAGTAAGACTATTCTTAAATCTCTCTGATGTGGACTCGGACTTACTCCCCTCCTTCTAAACTCTATATATCTATTTCGATCAAATCATTTTTTAATCAGTGCTTTGTCTTTTAAAATGAATACTTCGGAGTGTTCCCCTGAGATGGAAGACAGGCGTCCTCCCCACATACTGCGGTTGCACACATCCACGTGACTTCAGTTCTTACTGTTCATGTTCCACTTTGGTTAGGCTTCTTTTCCTGTGGCTCACGACCATATTGTGTATTTAGTTGTTATCTTCCATCAAGGTGACACCTTGAAAGAATCCTTATTCTCCTCCCCAATAGCATCCTCACATGGGGGATTGCGTGGCTGCCATCATTGGGGTGATACCCTAATAAATTCAAGTTTCTCACCTCCATTTGAATATTTCCTAAGTGGTGTGGGTGCTGGTTCCTGTTCCAGAAAGTTTGTGACCATGGTATCACCTGACCCAAATGGTCGCTGTCGTCACAGTCTTCCCCTTGATTTTCACCAGCAGCTGATGGAAGGGAACTTTATTTTTTTATTTTTTATTTAGTCACTGTTGAATTAACATGTTATTCATGAGTTGGCTTCAGACATACAATTGTATAACCCGATTCATTTACCAGTGTTCACTTCCCTCCACCAGGACTTCTCCATTCCCCTTTTCCTCTCATCCACCAATTTGCTTCTCTAGAGGCACCTTTTTGGTCTGTATTTGGGCTACATCTGGCAATACTCAGGTTACTCCTGACTCTACACTCAGGAATCACACATGTTGGTGCTCAGGACCATATGCTTTATGGGATCCCAGGGATTGAATTGAGGTTCCCTGCCTGCAAGGCCAGCACTCCTCTGCCATCCCATTATATCACCATCTCTTAAAAAATAAGTTTTTGATTGTGGATTACAGAACTGCTGCTGATAGGGTTTTAAACATACCATTTTATCACCTCTTAGTTCCACTTCTTTTCCTGGTTACCACTCCATCATAGGTGCTCACCCTTCCTTTCCTCTCTGTTCTATCTCCCAGCCCCATGAGTGATGTTTTTTCTACTGTTTGAGAGAGACTTTTCATATTCATCTCTCTCCCTATGACTAACTTAATTCAGCAGGATACCCTCCAGGTGCCTCTGACACACAAGCATTCTTGAACTCAAAAAATCACCAGTTTTCATTAGAATCAGAACTTAGAATACCAGAATCAAGTGTTCGTTGTTTATTGTCCTCAAAGAGGAAAATAACTTCAATCTTTGCAGAGAATACGCTAGTGATTTCCTGACTTCTATAAGAACACAAGAACTCAAGCACTGGTGGAACTATTTCCAAATATTACCTCCAGATTTCTGACTTACTGGGAAAATATGCTGACTATATTGGCTAAACCAGACTCATTGTGAAAAACAGAAAGTCCTGTATTTTAATGTGATCTAAACCTCCTGAGGTTTTTCATGTTCTTGTCTCTATACCGAAAGTTCCAGACTGGTATTTCTAGACTGGTCTGAACATGAATGTTTGAACTTTGTGCTCATCATGAAGCTGTGTCATCATCTAATTGTCAGCATTATTTGTTCCTCGCTGTCTCGTTTGCCAAGGCATCGAAAATCAGATGGGCTGGACATGTAATGCGATTTGGAGACAACCGCTGGACTAGAGCCATTACCGACTGGATCCCACGGGATGTCAAAAGATCACGTGGCCGCCCACCTACAAGATGGTCAGACTTCCTTGTAAAGACACTGAAGGAACGTCTTGAGGCTCTTCTTCGTATTTGTTCCTATCTTAGTGAAGTTCAACCTGAATCCATTTTCTCCTATTGTCTTTATTAATTTTATCCAGATTTTAAAACCAGATAATTAAGCTGTCAAAAAAGGAGTTGTCTGTTTGTATTGGGTTTTTTTTTGTGTGTTTTTGGTTTTTTTTTTTGGTGATTGTGGAGGGAATGCGGAAGGGTATTGCATTTCCTGAAGTGACTTTTTGACTAGTTCATGAGATTAAAAAAAGCCTTGTTAAGTTATTTTAAAATATTTAACTCATCTTGTTCTGTTTCTTGTTTCTGTAGGAATTATTTGTCAGATAAAGATGTTAGACTATTTAAATGAATAAGATAGTGTGGTCCCAATAATTGACTTCAAGTTAAATCACTGTGAACTTTATAAATCTATAAGCTCAGTCAGTGTTTCTCAGTAGATACACCACCACATAAAACACAGTGGGAAAATTCATCACATAGAAATATATTAGCAGAACTCAAGCAATTATCCTCCTGGCACCGGATACAAATAAGCTTTTCTCTCAAGGAGAAAAAGTTAAACATGCACCACTATTTTACGCCCTTTTGTCAGAACCATGGGCTTTACTTCACCAGTATGTCTGTCCCTGTTTCAGGCTGCCCTGTAGAGAATCACAGCTTGTCTGAAAGTGAGCTTCCTTTTGCTCTGAGCTAATTAAGCCCTTCATTTATAAAAATGAGATATTCCTCACTTCGGAGAATTAATTTTACAGTCTCACACCTTTCCTGAAGATCTAATTTGAACAGAACAAAACCTCAATAAACCCCTAACAAAATGGACAGTTCTTTACATTTTGATTGTTTCTTTGCTTAAGAAAAGGAAATTTGGATAGAACTCAGAAAAGTATATTGAGTTCATTTAAACTATGGGTCTTGATGGATAGTGATTAAAGATCATTTTATTTAATATACAATAATTTGTATCATTTGTCATCCCTTTGATCGATTGGCTCAAGCAGGCACCAATAATATCTCCATACATCCTGTTGCAAGCAAGTGTAACCTAAGGACAGCTGCTTGCTCCATCCAGGAACAGGAATCTCCTAAAACCATTCCTTCAAATCATGGGAATAAGGTCAATAATTGCTACTGGTTTTTGGCATATCAAATACAACTTGGGTAGCTTGCCAGGCTGTGCCATGTAGGTGATACACTTTCAGTTGTAGGCTCTCATCTTGTGCATTTACTGATGAACCTCAATGGGGAGAGATCAGCTTTTCTCTTCTGTGGAGCTCTGAGGAGTTGTGGAGTATGGATATTGAGAATGACTAACCTCATGGTGTGGGGGGGTTCCTTTTGCTTCTTGCTAGGTTCACTGGGATGACAGGCCATGGCTAGAATCTACCTAGAACTGTATAGATTGTATAAATGTGAAAGACTCTGGGAAGGAGCTGGTCCTAACTTCCAGTGTTATCTAAGACTGTTGTGCGGTCAGGAGAGTGGCCACGTGCTGGTGCAGCTGTGGATCTGGAGTGTCTCTCTTCTAGGGTTGCTGGCTGTTGTGAGTTGGGAGCTCGCAGCCACAACCACCAACATGGAGGTGTAGGAATGGGAGGAGGAGCCCAAATTCCCGGTCCAAGTCAATATACAATATGGGTATTTAATGAAAATAATTACATAGTGAGAATTTACGAAAATCAAATAGAGAATACAAACATACCTGATCTACTCTCATAAATGACATATTTTACGCTCAATACTTGAAAAGGTGATTGATTATTCCGTTGTTTAGCTCTTCCACTTTTGATACAGTAATATATCAAAAGAAATCCTTTTCTTAATAACAACTTTATTTTTAGCTAACCATCTCAATACTTACAAACTTATGTCACAATATGAAAAGTACACCATAAAATATGTTGCTTTCAGCACAATATCATCCATCCCCATTTTAAAACCATAACATATTTGTTTTAATTATAACAGCATTTTTCACACCATAAAACATAAATTTACTATGACAATTTTTGTAGATAACTGTTGTTTATCAACATCTATTCCTTCTCTCCTTTTATTATGCATTTCCTATTATCCATGCCTCTTCTCCATAACTCATACATTTTGACTTTATCTCCTTTGATAGAATGTAAATGAAAACTGATATATTTTATCCCCTATTGTATAAAACTGTCAAAGTTATTAATGCAGTCAACTCAAACCTAAACTATACACATATTGTACTCTCTTGAAAATAAAGTTTATTTTACATAAGGGATTATTTGGCATACCTTGGATTGATTAAATGAAGTGAAGTGATATTAGGACATTTGTGGAAGGCATTTCCTTTAAATAAATGTCCTAAATTAAAGCTAGGGAGATTAGATAGCAGTTAGAGTGATTGCTGTGTACACAGCCAAGCAGATTCTGGTAGCTGGCATTACATATACTCCCCAAACCCAATATCAGCTCCAGAAATAAGTTCTAATATCACACAAACAAATGAATAATAAAAAATTCTATATTGGACTTCAGAGATAGTAAAGGAACCATGGTGCTTGTCTTGAATGTGATCAAGGTAAATTCAGTGCATGGAACTGCATATGATGCCCTGAGCACCACCAGGAGTGATCCCTGATCACTGCTGTATGTAGCACAATGACCCCTCTCTCCTGTAAAAAGGAAAATAAATATTCCAGAGAGAGAAACGTGGCAGATAAGATAAAATATTTTCTAGTGTGAGAACGCTTTTAATATACATATATATAAATTATTTGTTTACTGCTTACTTGCTATATTTTAAGTTGTTTTGTTTCATGAGATATTCCCATATTGGACAATACATTCTTCAGCCTAGAGGGCTTGTTTATCTAGTTATCTATATTTTTTTATTTCTCAAATTTTCTTCAATAAAAATAACATGCTAAAACTTCCTGAAGGCAAAGTGCTATCATGTTGATCACTCCATTCAAGGCACTAAGTAAACCTTCAATATAAATTTGCTTTAAAACTAGCTTGAATAAATAAATAATGAATAGATAGGATGATGTTTTGCAATAACACTAGAGGAAAACATGATGCTAGCTTAGCAACACTGCAAGCTGTCAAAAAGATAGATGGCTTTGCTGGTCATGCTATAAATAACCACCAGGTGCCACTCAGAACTGGTAGAAGCCTCATTCTGCATGACAGACATTGATCTCCTGCACGACGAGGATGCAACCTTTTGTGACACTACTTGAGGAGAAAAGGTTATGTTTCACATTTAAGCTTTGAATAATAAGGTCATGATCAAATTAAAGGAATTTCTCTGGTGTATACATGAAATATATACAAATTAATACAACAAATTAGAGACACTATTAGAAAGAAAATGTGAGCAAGTTGGAGCTAAGTGTGGTCTTGGAACTATCTGCTACTGAACATTTCATTAATGATGTGATAAGTCTGCATCATTATGTTTGTCCTGTGATTGAGTTTTTCCTAAATAAAAGAATAACTCTAGTTTTCTTGACTATACAATCTAGGTTGAAAAGATGCTAATTGATTACAGACACTTTAGAGTATATTCCTAAAGCAAGCAAAATTATCAGAAGAAATTATGTATGGGGATGTTACAACCTTTGAAGAAGTAATTGAAATTTTTCTCTATAGTAAATAATGAGGAAAAGATCAATTGTTTTTGTCTGGAAAATATATTCCTGGACATTGAAAACTTTCTAATAAGTCTTCATTTATGAAACAAAGCAGTAAATTAGATTCCCAACTACAACTCCCAGAACTACTGCAGATGAGACTTTTTGTTTGCCTTCAAATAATCATCCTTCAATTACAACAATGTCATTTGTAAATTTATAATATCTATATACTACTTAACATGTTAGAGCAAACAACAAAAAAATCCAAAACCACTTTTAAAAAATTGTTCCTTTCTATACAAGTAAAATCTTCCACTCTTGTTCCATACAGCCTTGAAAAATAAATAAAATTGTTTATTTAATTTACTTATGAGAGAACGGGCCATTATACCAAAAGTTCCTAAAACCCTCACCATATTTTCACCAGTTCACTAGCAGATGATAATATCTCATTATGGTTTTTACCATTAAAGATTTTCAATTTCATTGCTTTGTTGTATACCCTACATGTAAGTTCTATCAATGGTAACTGTTGCTTTCATCTGAATCACTTGTTATGAAACACTCCTATTTTATATCAATTTGTACCTAACCTCTGTTATCAGACAGTTGGATCATCATCATATTGGCTACTTGAATAATTTTTCAGTAATCAATTTGAAAAAAAACAAGCATATTTGTATTGACAAAAATAGAGGTCACATAGGAATCATGGGTACATTAGTGGTTGTGGAGTGCATAAATATATATATATGTATATATATATTATATATATATATACCAATGCCACAAGTGCTAGTCCAATTGTAAATATGCATCCAAAATATAATAAAGTTAATTATACAATAAGAAAATAAATATATCTAAATCCTTAGGTGTAAAGAAAAAAAATAGAGTGTCTTCAGTACAGGGGTGTAGCTTGGTAATAAATTGTACATCTGCTCTGATTAAGACCTTAGATTCTAAGTATGGCAATAACAAAAAATAATAAGCCTAAGACAAATGTCGACAGCACACACACACCGTCAACATTTGTCTTAGGCTTTTTTTTTTGTTATTGCTATACTTAGAATCTGAGGTCTTAGTCAGAGCAGTTGTACACTTTATTACTAAGATACACTCCTGTACTGAAGAAACTATATTTTTCTCTTTACACCTATGGATTTAGATATACACCTACGGATTTAGATATCTTTACACCTATTTTTGAGACTCTTCATATTCTTGAAGCAACCAGATGCCATTGGGCTACCCTGGCACGTGATAGGGTCAAATGGATATGTTACTGGCACCGGCTGGAGGAAAATTATGAACAATGGGATATCAAGTGATCAAAATAAATGTCACAAATAAAACAACCCAACTTAGAGATATCTGCAGCTAGCAGGAAATTTTCAATTACTATCAAGAAAGAATTATTTGTCACTTGTCTTGCCATTGTTCATCTATTTACTCAAGTGGGCACCACTAACATATCCATATGTCCTGCCGTGTGCTAGTGTAGCTCAAGGGCATCTGGTCGCTCCAGGAACACAAAGAGTCTCAAACCATTCCCTCACGCCATGGAATGAGGTCTATTATTGCTACTGTTTTTTGGCTTATCAAATACGACATGGGTAGCTTGCCGGGCTCTGCCATGCGGGTGAGATACTGTCAATAGTAGGCTCTCATCTCATGCATTTACTGATGAACTGCAACAGGGAGAGATAGGCTTTTCTCTTGGGTGGATCTCTGACAAGCTGTGGAGTCTGGATGTTGAGAGCGACTGCCCTCATGGTGCGGGAGTCCTCTGGCTTCTTGACGTAGCTCTACTGGGATGGTGGGCCAGGGCTAGAACCCGCCTTCCCTCCCGGGCACCTCTTGATCAGCTGAGCACAGGGAGAGCCTGTAGCAGCTCTGCCCCATGTATCTGAGTCTGGATCAGGCATAATCTCGTCACAGTCCCACCCTGATCACAAAAAGAATATACAATAATTTGTTCAGCAATTAAAAACATTACACTATTTACAGCTTGTGAATGTTTCATAGAATTGACCTCTTTTATTCAATATAAATATTACAGTAAAATGTCGATTGTGGGGGTACTTATAATTAATGAGAGACATGGTAATATCTGAATTTTATTTGGTCCCCTGATTTATGAAAATGAAAGTGCATAAATACTAATCTTCACAAAATTTCAGGTACTTAAATCTGAATGGTGATAAGTAACTATTATGCAATTTTGTGTTATAATGTCATTGGGATACATAAGAAAATTGCCACATTTTTAATTGTGCAACATTGTGTAAAATATAAAATGGTATGCTCTGTAGAATTTCTCTTAAATTGCTTTGGTGAAAGAAAACAAAATAATGAAGGAAATGAAGAAAGGACAGGTTATAAAATGATAATATTTCATTTTTATAATTATTGAAATCAGGTGAGTAGATGGAAGATAAATTTTACAAAACAGTGCATACATGTGGAAAAATAATTGAGGAGGAAGAGGAGAAAAAGATGGAAGAGTAGGATTTGAGATATAAAATTATAAATTTTATATCTGCTGAATACTTTCAGCTGTTACTATATAGAAAATGACTTCATCAAAAAGCCTAGTGTGGTTTGTAGTGTGTAATCCCTATTCTAGATATGATTGGTTCTGTCTTTATATAGCATTGAGATGTTTCTCTTCAATATAACACCTTAAAAACAGTTGAAACTAAATTAATGTTTGCATACTCAGAAAAAAAATGCAAGATCCAGAATTAAAACATCTAAAACCTTGAAATATAGCATTATAAAATTGTAGAATTAATTATTTTCCCAGATAAAGATTATATTGACAAATATTTTTTCTCCTCTGCTGATTACTTTTCTCTCTGCCAACCCAAATGGTATATACCACTCAAGGTTTAGTTCATGATCGCTGCAGGAATTGTTAGGCAGTAATATTGCTAATACATATTAACAATGTAATGACGGCTGGGTTCAAATCCTGCCTTGACTATTAACTGAGTGCTTGTGGGAGAGTGACTTTATTCATCTTTTGAAAGTCTGATGTGGTTTCTTCTAGGAAACAGAACAAATAATGATACCTCCTGGCATTGCGTAGCTGGAGAATTCTATAGTATATATGTCAAACACTTAAAATCGTGCTGGCAGATAAATTGAAGTCTGATATTTTTATGATAGCCCATTCATATTCAAACTACTTTACTTTTCTACTACTTAAACAAAGTGCATGAAAATAATAGTTAGATAAGTCCGTAAACTAGGTAAAAATGCGGTTCTTCCTTAATGCATTGCAATCTTTGTCTAATATATTCCAAATTATGTGTGGAACATCCATAATTTGAATCTCTTAGGTTTTTTTTAACATATTATTCCCAAATACAAGTATGTTATAATTTTTCTCAATGATAAATCTTAATAAAGTTCTGTTCTTCCAGATTTTAGTGTTTCTATCACTGATATATTCATTCACTCATTTTGTTGGTAATGAGAAGCGCCAAATCTACGATATAGCAGGACTTATAGTATTATTTTCACAGTTTTTTGGCTAACATATTGACAAAATTTATTTATTCTTTATATTTATGCATGAAAATGCTGGTTGTACATATATAAATACACATAATACACATGTGTTTGCAACTGATGCATTTATATAAATGTATTCCTATATACTTATATATGTCTGCATACATATAGGTTCAATTAATGAATGTCATTGAGTCATTTGTCTAGTGTAAATATCTGTCTTGTTCTGGCCTACACAGGTTTAAACAAGCTCGTAATCTGGAAACAACAGAGAACATAATGTCAATAACTCCTCAATGAGCTACAATCACATCCTTGCGCCAACAATTAGTTAGTTGTCTCCTATTTAATAGTGAACACAACCTCATATCACAAGCAATTAACTTCTTAAAAGTGTAATTAGAAACAGGACTAAATGCAAGTCAAAATGAGAAAATTTTTCTTTGTAGAAATTAAAATTCAAAGACAATAAATAATGTATTTGTACACTTATTCTTTTTCAGACTCATACCCACAGCATTACTGGCTGTGATAAACTATCTGCTTTCAAACAGCATACACTTTAAGTATTATCTTTGATTTCCTTCTCCTGACACACTAAACCCCTAAATAAGCCTTTATTTTATATACGCTTGCAATTGATTTTTAAAATAGTCTGCTTACTGTAAAAATATTCAAGCATATAGTATTAGCAGTACTTTTATTCTTATCTGTATTTAATAAATTATAGTTTGTTTTACATGTTGCCTAAATATGCTGTTCTTCATTTGATGTCACTACCATTGAATTTCTCTTTGCCCCAAATGCAAAAGTCAATAAAATCAGAGTTTGTGCTAAAAAATAACTAATAAATATCTCTTCTATTCGTTTTAGATCATTCAGTGTAGAGCAAAGAAAGATGTTAAATAAAATGCATTACATGTCACATATCAACAATACAAATCATGACGCAGAAATACATTCGTAATATGATTATATGATAGTAAGTGTGCATTATGGTACATTTTCATATTTGTATGCAGCCATTACGATACCCATTTTTTTCTCATGAAGGACCAATGGATAACAGGTGTATAATTTTTATACACCTTAATAGTTTGGTAAATCCTGTCCCCAATTTGACCTAATAATCCCAATTTTTAAGATTACTAAACATTCCCTGCTCCGCCCCAGTGGGCATGGCTACAGGCAGGCAGCCTCCGCAATCAGATGAAAGAGACAAAGGTAGACCAGATGCACATATGCGCTGGCTCATGTGAAGCAACTCATGAAGTCTCTGAGGAATTGGCTCATCCCTGGCCAGACCCAAAAGTAGCTCCTAGGGTAAAGCAGACACATGGGAGGAAGGCACGCTGGCCGGAAATGGGGCATGGATTTGGGCTCTCCCTGCTTTGTCCCAGTGGGCATGGCTATGGGCCAGCAGCCTCCACAATCAGATGAAAAGGACAAAGGACAGACCAGACTCACAGCTGTGCCTGCATAGGCCGCCCTGCGGCTGCACAAGAGATATAGAAACCAACATAGGCTAGGACCAGGTCCTTCCCAGGAGCTTTCACATCTGTACACCATAATGATCATTGTAGTTGTAACAATCCGGGAGGTTTATGGGGAATGAGGAACTATAATGTCACACTAGAACTCACTACTGAATATGCACATAGAGACTTGCATTATAAACCTTGGGGCAAGTCACAAAGTGTAAGAGAAGAGAGAGAAACACAGAGACAGAAACAGAGATAGAAGGAGGGAAAGAAAAGGTGTCTGCTATGGGAGCAGGCTGGGGTTGGGTGGGAGGGAGCGTTGGGACATTGTTGTGGGAGTGGAGCACTCGTGGAGGACTGGGTGCTGCAACATTGTATGACAGAGACCAAATTGTGAACACCCTTGTAATTGTATATATCACGGTGCTATAATTAAAAAAAAATACTAAAGTTGAAAAACATATTGGTAGGATAATTTTGTGATTTTAACTTAACTGCCCCCTTGAGGTGTTGCCAGTATGGCTGCGGTGCCTGATTGCAATGGCAGATGGCCGACAGGAGACCGGCTTGTCTGCACCCAGGGCTCTGCCTCCTGGGCCCTGGATGGTTGATGGTCTGACATAAAAAAAAAGTCTGACGCCCCTAGGATGAATCCAAGGCACAGCAGAGCCTGGCAAGCTACCTGTAATGTATTCAATATGCCCAAAACAGTAACAATAATGGACCTCATTCCCAACAAATGAAGTTGTTGCTGGCACCCACTCAAGCAAATCAATGAACAATAGGAAGAAAAGTGACAGCTTAATTAAAAAAAATTTGGAGGCAATATGGTTTATAATAATATTAATATTGTGTTGGCCTATACTATCCTATGGAATGCTAATACACAAAGTGTCAATAATCCTCCATTATTGTTCCAAAAGTACCTTTACCACTCCATAAATATTGACAGCCTTAGCTCACCATTTACTTGGCAAAATCTCAGGGTTTCTTTCCATTGAGATTGCCTCTCTTTTGTACTCCATATAGGAGTTAAATCACCTGCCATTTTTTTGTCATTTTCTTTCTATTCATATGGAACCCTCTAATTCCATCAAAGTTGAAATTCAATGCAATATTTCATATTTTCTCAAAAGTGAGTATTATTCCATTATGTATTTAAATCTCAATTTCTCTACCCACTTATTTGTTCTTGGACACAGGTAATTGTCAGATTTTATTATATAGTGCTGCATAGAACATAGGTGACCATACGTGCTTGCTAAATTAATATTGGGAGGTTCTTGAAATGGATACACCAAAGCAAAATTTCTGGATTATCGGAGTATCTATTGCTAAATTTTTGATGTCCCAATAAGGCTGAAGAGGAGAGTAGTCTCACTAACAGTGAACGATAGTGGCTATTCTACTATCCTCCATACTGGAAATAATTGTTCTCAGACATTTAATTTTATTTATTTTTTATTTTTATTTTTATTATACCACCATGAGGTATACAGTTTTAAAAGTGTTCATATTTGGGTTTCAGTCATACAGTGTTCCAGCACCCATACCTCAACCAGTACCCATTTCCCACAACCAATGTCCCCTGATTCCGTCCTCCCTCCACATGCTGCATCTATGCCAGGAATTTTCACTTCTCTCTTTCTCTCTCTCTCTTTCTTTCTATCTTTCTCCCTTATCTGACTCATTGTGGCTTGCAATACATACATCTAGAGGCTGTCACATATATCTTTTGCCTACTTTCAATGCTCAGTTCTATGCTTGTATTATCGCTTACAATAATTATTAGTACACTGTTCCTTTCTCTGTATTACCTAACCTCTGACTCCCACACATTTGCAGTAGACTCCACTCACTGACAAGACCTCCGATCCATGTTTTGGCTGGCCTTGGATATTGGCATCATGCCATTTTTTTAATTCTCACAAATATGTGGTAATATCTCATGTTATTTTTATTAGCATTTCCCTGGTAATCAGTTATGATTGACAGGTTTTCATGTGCTTTTTGGCCATGTGTCTGTCTTCTTTGGAGAAGAGTCTCTTCAGCATCTACTCCCAAATTATGTGGGATTGTTTAATTTTCTCTTCTTAAATTTCATGTGTATTACTAACTACTTACTCAATTTCTCATCAATGGTCTGAAAATAAATGTACCTTGTATAAGCTCTTTTATTTTATGGAGGCATACCAGGGCTTACTCTGACTCTGCATCAGGGATCACTCCTGGTGGTATTTTTGAACTATATGTGGTGCCAGCATTTGATCGTGGATTGAATATGAGTAAGGAAAGTGCTTTATTTGCTATATTATCACTCTCACCCCAGTACTTACATATTCCCATATACACTGTGCAAAGTTTGCACTTTGATGTGGATAAATTAGTTTCTAAATTAAGCCATCAATTAATTACTTTAAGGTGACTAACATCTGCTATGAAAGAAGTTTTCTGTCAATAGAACCAAAACATAATTTTTTCATTTAACATTGGGATAATATAGACAAATGTCATAGGACAATCATTCACTTCAAGAGCAATTATCAGAATAAAGGATTATGGAATCATTTTGTTTTCATTATTGTTGACAAATTTTCTGATAGATATGTCAAACTTAAATATCAAAAAACATGATACAAATGAAGAAGCCAAAATTAAAGTTCATTGATTTGAGAAGAAAAATTAATATACTGTATGTTTTTATCTGAGTGCTATATTTAAAACAATCCTGCTAAATATTAAATGAAAATAAAAAGAAACACGTGAATGGAAAACATTGTAAGTATGTATTTTTCCATTATGCTGAGGCTTTGAAACAATTTATTTTGGGTTTTTGGGTCACAGTCAGCAAGCTCAGAGGTAAATCTGGGTTCTGTACTCAGAAATTCTGCAGTGCTCAGGGGACCATATGGGATATCAGGGATTGAACCCGGTGACTCATTTGATAAGCAAACACCTTACTTGCTCTACCATAGGTCTGACACATTTGAAACAAATTTTATTGGAAAATGTTCACATATAAAATAACTTTCATATGATTATTTGAATAATGAGAAAACCATATAATACACATCAACTAGTTTTTCAAACTAGAAACTCTATGACAGAGGGTAAAGAGCATGATTTTTCCAATTAACTAGCAAAGCAATGTGGTCTCAAGCTATAACTCAGAAAGAAATCATAATTCTCCAGTTGATGTGGAGGAATGTTGTTGATTTTTATCAAATGCTCAAGAAGACAAGTTCATTTCACCTCTTCCATGTGGGTGGATAGGAAGGGATAAAATGTATTAATCATTTCCCTTGAATCATATCTAATTCAAAATTTCTGATGAATATAGGCTAACTACAAACATATGTAAATGGCAGCAAAGCTGCTAAAATAACCAATTCTACATCTAATTCTTCCTATGGATTGATAAATTATTAAATGTATGACAAAGAGAAAGAGAATAATAGAATGGTAAAAACTATTGTTATTCTAGCCTTTAATTCCTCTGTATTCTTATAAATTTCATAGATATACATATAAAAGAGACAAATATATATCATATGTGTTAATTATTTATTATATATAACATATGTTATATATAGGTTATATGTATATACAAACTTTATTATATATAATGTATATACAATGCATATACAATGTATATATGTATGTAACCTATATATGGATTAATTATATATAATCATATATAGGTTAATTAGCACTTGTATCACTTGTTTTCCCATTGTTCATCGATTTGCTCGAGCAGGCACCAGTAACGTCTCCATTTGTTGGGAATGAGGTTCATTATTGTTACTGTTTTTAGCATATCGAATCTACCATTGGTAGCTTGCCAGGCTCTGCCGTTAATTATATATATGATTATACATAATTTAATTATATATTTAATTTACAATTAAATTAATTGTATCACTTATCTTCTATAAATTAATTATATAATTAAATTATGTATATAATCTAAGGTTACTTATATATAATTTAATTGTATGTTTGCAGTAAGATAATGTGCTGGGCTCAAAAATAGGTGGTTATAATTATTTCATTTTTTTTTATTTTATTTTATTTTTTTTAACATTTTATTATACCACCGTGAGATATACAATTACAATGCTGTTCACGCTTGGGGGTTTCGGTCACACAGCCTTCCAGCACCCCGCCCTCCACCAGTGCCCCCCAGCCACCACCCATGTCCCCAATTCCCTCCCCTCCCACATCCTGCCTAAATGGCAGGTTCTTTATCTCCTCTCCTCTCCTCTCTCTCTCCTCCTTCTCCCACACATTGTGGGTTGCACTACGCACACTTAGAAGCCATCATTTGCATTTTTTGTCTGTATTTAATGCTCAGTTCTATGTTAGCATCAGAACTTTAGACATTTATTCACACATGTTCCCTTCTCTATCTAAACTAACCTCCTGACTCCCACACGCTTGTGGTAATTTCCACTTTCTGTAAGATCACCTAGTATATTTATGTCATGCAAATAAATGCAGTCATTCTATGTCTCTCTCTTTCCTTCTGACTAATTTCACTCAACATGATTCTTTCCATATCCATCCATTTATAGCAAAATTTCATAACTTCATTTTTTCTGACAGCTGCATAGTATTCCATTGTGTAGATGTACCACAGTTTCTTTATCCAGTCATCAGTTCTCGGGCATACTGGTTGTTTCCAGGTTCTGGCTATTGTGAATAGTGCTGCTATGAAAATAAAAGTGCGGATGGTGTTTCCGCTGTGTGTTTTTGGCTTTCCAGGGTATTTTTTTTTATCATCCAAAATCTAAATTTTTTTTTTGTTTTCTGGTGCCTCCTAATCAACTTAGGACCTCAATTCTATAAAATGGTCACATAAAATGGTCTTACTTAGTGTCAAGAATTTTATGGCTAGTGCTGGAGAGTATCATGCTCACTTTTATCGAAGTTTTTATTCTTTTTTAATTAAGAAGTGAGGGGCAGACCCAGAATAATCCCTCTCAAGTTGATGTTGTGAGCAAACAGAATAGTTGAGCAACACATGTCAAAGAGAACAAAATATAAACTAATTTCTCTTAGCTTAAAATAATTGCATCATGAAAAGTAATGTATTTAACTTATATAGTTTTACTTTAACATTTCTGTAAGAAGAATAATTCTCTTTAGAGACAGTTGCAATATTACTTTTAGTGACTAGGTTTTCCCATATGTTTCCTATTTACATTTATTTTCTTTTTATAGCTTTAGATTTCACTAATAGCTAGGTTAATTTGATTACATTACAAATGACTCACACTAATAATGACAAAAATACTTTTCTTCTCTTTCCATAGGGAATTTGAATTTTATTTTTATTAAAATAATAATACCTACTACACAAACCTAAATCCTACAATTAAGTTATTCATATTAAGTTTACTACATTTCCAATAGCCATATCGATTAATTAATTGCAAATAACTCACTAAAAAGTGTCACTAGGAAGATAAATTTAATGACAACCATAGAATCATGTACTATATTTACTGAGTCGGGGATGTTTTTCCTCTACATTGTGAGCTTTTTTATTTCTATCTAATTTTGTTCTAGAAACTATGACAATCTTTTTTTTAAGAGCTGCTGCTTATATTGCAGTTTTATGAATTTAAGAAAAAATTACTCAGAATGAATACACAATAGGTCCAAATAACCATACTGTTAAATTCTAGTGGACTATTATTTGAATATGCAAGCTTATTAAAACTATCGATTAATGAGAATAATAAGAAATATTCACAATTATAATAGGAAGCCCAAACTACTGAGAAATAAAAAGTACTACCTCATGAAGCTCTATATCATTCAATAATGCATCTGCTTTTGAGAATTTTATAATGACAAAGGTGCATTTCATTATACAAATGCAGAAGCATAACGTAGAGATTCTGGAAAAGCACTTGTATTTAGCACAAATAGGGCAGAAATACAAATGACTGATAGAATCTAAAGTTCTTTCACTTTTTATAGTGCAGTAGAAATATGAAATGTGATATGTACTTTTGAGTAATTAATAGGTAGAGACGACATTACTGGGAATGGAGGAGTCCATTCCCAGGTGGTACAGCAGGGTGTTTACCTCGATAATGGCCAACAAGGATTTGATCCCCACAACTGCATATGGTCCACCAAGCCCTTTAGGAGCGATCCCTGAGTACAGAACCAGGAGTCTACCCCCAAAAATAAAACAACAAAAAAAGTACTTTTCAATTTCAAAATGCTCTTGACTGCCCCTGCAATAGCTATATATGAACCACTAATTATATCTGAATTTGATTATTCCATACATACCTGAGGGTCAGCTTTAATTAAATAAAATATAACATAAAAACAAAAGCATAATAGACTGTATTTTTATTAAACAGAGCATCATTTTAGAAAAAATATTTAATGTTAACTATAATACTATACAAAATATAATTATGGTAGTACATATATACTTGTCTCCTTTTACTTAGCTAAAACATTAAACATATAATTTTTTGCATTGCTCTGACACTGGACAGATTGCTATACCAAGAGACTAAAACATTTACTTGCATAATGCAATATTTTTAATATTTATTATATACTTTAAAACATAGGTGACAAAATTGTTTTATAAAAAGTAAAACCATTAAATTATGAAAAATAATCATTTCCAGTTAGCATTTTTTTCTTCTGAGGTATTCTATCTTTCCCTGTGGCTTAGGAGTATGTGGAGTAAAGTGTATATTTATGATTAACAGGGAATCTAAATAACTTAACAATGAACAACCATTTAATAAAGCAAAGCAAAGCTCAAGGAAATTTGTTGAAATATTGGTAAGGTAAAGATCTCCACTATGGAATGATCCTTTAATACCAGCAAACTCCTTCCACAAAATACTCATTATTTACTGTTAGAAATTTTGGTGACTGTTACTACTATTTGTCTTTATAAATTCTGGTTTTATCTATAATATTATATCACTATCACTGTCTTTCCCATTCATCATCCATTTACTCGAGCAGGCACCAGTAACATCTCCCTATGTCCAGAGTATAATATTATATAATTCTAACAAATGATTGAAAAACTCACTTGCTATAAATTTTCAGAATATATATCTCTACCTGTGTAAAAGCACTTAGATATTATTTTTACAAATTAGTGTACATATATTCCAAATTAATGTACATGTTTCCAAATTAGTGCTTTAGGGGACAATGTAAAAAAATACATCTTTCTACAATTCCCCTGGAAGAAATTTGATTAGGCACAAACCTAGAATTTTACAATTCCCACAAAATGACACTCTTACATTGTTGACTATTCATTTAGAAATATTATTTTAAGAAAATAATAGTGTATATTTTTTCATCTTTAATAATTTTATCCCCTTATTTTTGTTATTTTACAAAAATAGAAACGAAAGGAAGTGAATAATTATTAGGATCACTAATGATTTCAGGGTGAATTTGTGAAACTAATTTTATTTATTTGATCTTCATATTTCTTCTCCTTTTCATTGAGAATAATATTAACAACCCCATCTAATTTAAAACACAGAAGATCATAAATTGAAAGACCTCTTTGAAGTGTGTACATCTTCAAATGTACATCTTCTATGTGATTTAAATCATAATAGTTCCAATTTTCTTGGCCCTTTTCTCTTTCATTCAGCTAGATTTTACTGATTACTTTTGTGTGCAAAAATTAAATGGGGGGTGGGAGACAATAGAACAGCATGTAGGGCATTCACCTGCATGGGACTGACATGAGCTTCGTCCATATGTGATCCATACAAGGTCCCCCTGAGCCTGTCAGGAGTGATCTCTAGAACAGAGCAAGTAGTAAACCCTGAAAACAGAGAGGTATTGCCCCCCAAAAATGAAAAAGGAAGTGGTTCTGGAGAGATAGACTTCTGAGAGGGATTTCTGTTGGATGTTGCCAATAACTGGTCCCTGGTACTCCATATAGTTTCCCTACTGCCAACATATAGTTCCCCACTGCCACCCCCTGCCTGGAGTGATCCCTGAGCACAAGCCAGGATTACTCCTGACTGAATGTGGTTCATAACCAAATTAACAGCAACAAAAGCAGGGTCCTGTTACATTTAATATGTCATCATACTCTTTAAAGAAAAATATTAAAGTCAGAGATAAAACAGATGTCATATGAGAAATGACTAAATGACGGTTTAAAACTATAAATTCTACAAGATCCACTTGTTAAAATGGTTTCTACTTGTAATTCCAACTTCATTCGACATCACTTTCCAAGCAATCACTCATGATTGCTGGGACATGCTGCCCTCCTCTCTGCTTCTCAAACATCCTTTATTTCATGATCACATCAAAATGAACAATTCTATCATATTACTCATGTTGCTTATTATTGTTATTTTCTTTGAAAGGCTTTGCTTCATGATTGGTAAAATTTGATATTGAATTCATATCTACTTCAAGAAAATTTTAATCCCTTCAAAATTGTTTATATTCTTAATAAATTTATTGCATCCTAATTATCATTTAACCCATGTTTCTGCTTCATTTCTCTCCTATAGCATGGGCTATATCGCTAGCACTTTTTTATGTTATGGCCCTGTAAAACACCATTAAGTCCAGTTAGCTTTAAGATGAATGAAGACTGAAACTGAATCCATGTTTAGAACTGAAAAACAAATATATTTCTTAGCCAACTCATATAATCATTGAAAATAATCTTTAAAATATAATGCAGAGAATAGGTAAGTAGATATATCCTTCCTAAAGACATACAGATGATAAATGTATAAAAGTGTTTATCATCACTGATTTTTAAGAACTGCAAATTAAAACAACAGTGAGGTATCACCTAACACACATGAGATTTTCCTGCATGTAAAATGTGCTTTTAAATAAATAAGCTATCGTCTAATCACCATTGGTGTGACAGTTGTTTGATTAAGCCCCTATGGAAAACAATATGGAAACTTCTTAACAAAATAAACATTCACATACACTATGATCCAGTAATATCATCCTTGGCGTCAATCCAAATTTGAAAAGATTTGCTTATCATAGCCATTAGAGCACAATATACTACAGATAAATTATGGTAACAGCATATGTACCAACAAACATGGGGTAAAGAAACTGAGAATGTATACGAAAGAAAATTTGCTAATTTATAATAAAAGATAAAATAATACCTTTTTGGGGCGGAAGAATAGCCCAGCGGGCAGGGGCGTTTGCCTTGCACATGGCCGGCCCATGCCGGCCCAGGTTCGATCCCCGGCATCCCATATGGTCCCTCGAGCACCGCCAGGAGTAATTCCTGAGTGCAGAGCCAGGAGAAACTCCTGAGCATTGCCGGGTGTGACCCAAAAAAGCAAATAATAATAATAATAATAATAATAATAATAATAATAATAATAATAATAATAATACCTTTTGTACAATATGGATAGAACTGGAAGGTATCAAAGCAAAATTTATCAGTATGAAAAAGACAAATGCCCAATGACCTCATTTACAGCAGTGTGTAAAGAAGCAATGCATGGGCATAGACAAAGGAGAATGAAGCCAAACATTTAAGGCTCTGACCACAGAACTGACGTTACCAAACTGGGTGAGAGAGGCAGACATGTAAAGACCTAGGGAAGTGGTAGAAGAATATCAGCATTTAGTTGTGTGTGTGTTATGACATTACATATGCAAAGTATAAACATCTAACTACCATCATTTAGAGTATCTTTATTTTAAGAAAGAAAAAAGAAAAAAGGCTAATTTATAAAAGGAAACAAATCCTAATTCTCATTAACCATGCAATATTGTCCAAGTTTCCTCTTATTTAGTCACATCAGTTCAGGTCCTCTGAGTATGATTTTGATATACAAAATTGTGAAATGTGCCACAATAAGTGACAAAAATGTCAACAAAAATTTAAAATACAGCAAAAATCCCAGTTGGCTCTAAATTATGTTTCTTTGGATTAGTAGTTTCATCAGCAAATGAGGTAGTTTCATAAGTAAATGCTCGCGATGAGAGCCTTCTATTCATAGTATACCACCTACACAGCAGAGCCTGGCATGCTGCCCATGTTTTATTTGTTATGCCCAAAACTAGTGACAATTATGGACCCCCAATTACACAACCTGAAGAATGGTTTGAGGCTCTTCCTGTCCCTGGAGCAAGCAGATGCCCTTGGACTACACTTGCTTGCGACAGGACTTATGGAGATGTTACTGGTGCCCGCTCAAGCAAATCGATGAACAAAGGGAAGACAGTGATACAGTGATACAGTGATATTGCGAGGTGGATAGACATGATGTGGAGATTAACAGTGTCTTGATAATCGTGTATTTCGAGAATTTTTACTTATAGAATAAGTGTTTCACACTAAAGCAACATATTGAACTTCTTTAGGCAAAAAACAGATTATCTATGTATCCACAATATAATTATTATGCTTGTGAAGTGGGTTTTAAATAAACACATGTGTAGGAAGGTACCATGTAAAATAAAGTTTATCAGAAGGGCCACTAAATGTTGTTAGTAACTGCATACAGAGTGACACTAGATATGGGATTCTTATAAGGTTAAAAACTCTCTGACTCGACATCTATTCCCTTAGTCCTTTTTACCTTAACAGAATTACCAAGTCATTCCATTTATCCTTCTTCAAGATAAACCCAAATCTTAGTAGGAGAAACATAATTCTTAAAATGCTGACATCTGTAGTCTGTTTCAAGTTTATCTTTAGAAATTCCACCACAATAGAGACCATATTCTTTCCATGCCAGATTATATATCATTTCCAGATGTACTGATAGGTTTGAGGTTGATATATCTCCCCCAAATGCTATTTCTTCTCTCTAGAATGTCCCTCCTACTAATCTCAACTTGGGATAATGCTACTCATCACTCAAAGACTTTTTCTTTTCTTCTTTTTTTAAACTCTCATGAGATTCACTTACTGACACAGTAAAGTACTCAGTCCCCTCCCATCTAGTTATTGTACATATGTAGGCTATGAATCATAACCATGATCTTAGAGTTATTAGCACTTGTGAATAATTCACACTTTTCTCTCCTTTGTCATTATGTGTTTCTTGAGGCTAGATATCATGTCTCATTGTCTTCCCTGCACTTAGCAAACAGACATTCACTGGAAACATTTATAAAATGAGCAAATGAAGTGTGTCCAATTTTCATATTGTCTTTTATAGGCCTATAAGTTTAAACGTATTGTTTATAGGTTGGGTCAAGTTAGTGCACAAAACATAAAAAGGGTCTTAGGTCATATTCCCCTACTTCAGAGTTCTAAGCATTTGTAAACTCTATTTCTTATTCTTTCTAATCACCTTATAAGATGGACATAGTAACAATCTATTTCATGTTTCCTTAGAAAGAGAAAAACATGCCAGAAATGAGAAAAAACTTATTGTTCAGAATAATAAAGATCAATTTGCAAACATCATTACTTGGAAAGACTAGACCATTAAAACAATCATACTCTGACTCAGTAAGTAAAGTGAGAGAGTGAACAAAAGTCCATTCTGTGGTTACTTGTCAAGTTACAGGCTTCTCTGTTCTAATGGACAAAGACCAAAATCCGGTTTATGGCGCCATGCAATGAGAACTATAATAAATCTGTAATGCTGATGAGTGCTATCCACTGCATTTGAGACTACCTGAATTTAAAATAAGACTAAAATTGACTTTAGAAGCAGAGTTATTTTTTAAAGTGTTCGGTAAAAACACCTTTGCTTTAGTGTATAATAGCCAAAAGGAAGAAATACTTTTCAATATCTTTAAATGTCTATGCCTTGCTTCATAACACCAGATTAAATGCATGAAAAATTCTTTTGTTGTGTAGAAAAACCGCAAAGGTTGTAACAAATGATGGACAAGTTCTCATTCTTAGGCATTGCCCATAGCTAGTGACTTACATATTTTTATTGTTATGATGGTATTGATTGTTTAGTCAACAGAAAACTATCGCAAGGAATTGCAAATTTCTCTACCAATATTCTGTTCTATAACATTAAAATGTCATTACTGAATCACCAACTTTTTCGCCTGCTGTAATATTATTCTCTGTTGATTGCCTGCCTGAGTAGAAATTTGAAACTGTCACCCTCAGACTTGCAAAAGTGATTCAACTTCACTTATAAGGAAAGTGAAATTAAATATTCATATCAGGCTGCATTTCAAGTTCAAACTGTCTGAAGCTCCTTAAGGCAAAATGTATTTTAGTTGAAACATTTTTTCTTCATTTTTATGTGCCCAAAATACAGAATGGTGCTACGGGTGGACAAGTTGCAAAATAATCGTTTATTTCAAATTTTATATGGGGGCAAGATTAGGCTATTCTTCTGAAATCCTCCCTGCTCTGCCTTATCCCATTTATCTCCATTGTCAGAAAAGCTGTATGTGTTTTTGTGGGTGATGACTATTGTTGTATTTTTTTATTTATGTCATGTTCTAGCATTAATCAAATTGTGAAACATCTAAGAATTCAATGAAATCAAGTTGTGTCTAAATTGCCACAGAGATTTGATATTACCTGGTGGTCATTTTATTTACTAAACTGATTCAAACAAAACTTCTGCCTTTTACACGTGATAACTATTTAACCTAATGTTTTTACTTGTCTATACGATAAATAGTAATTAATTAACTAACAGCATTTAAAATGGTGTTTTGGACATCAGAACTTATCGGTATATAGTGTGCTAGAAGAGAGATAGCTACATTTTATACCCACTAATCAAAATTAAAAGTTTCACTTCAAGAAGATAAACATTTAAGGAAAGCCTCACATATAATCTTATTTTATGATAAGAGAAAACATATGACAAAATCTATGACAAATAACATTAGATTTGTGGCAGATGTTATTAACACAAATATATGTGTTCTTTCCCACTGTGAAAGAGCCACATTGGTTATCTGGCATCCATCATTCCATTAAATATACCTATTGTTACTGAAAAGTTAGAAAGTTAAAATTATATTTCCCAAAGACTTTGCATTCATAGTCTTGATTAAATGTCATAAATTAGATATATTCACATTAAATTTATTTTCAAAAACCACTTAAGTGGAGGAATGAGAATATGTAATGAATTAATTTTGCTCTGGGGTGGATTCTAACAACATGAGTCTCTTTTTAACAATTTCTGATTTAATGGCACCTTCCAAAAGCAACAGTTTTCCCCATCAAGGACTTTAAAGATGCCCTTGTGGGTTGAGCATCATTACTAGATGCTATCCCTACAATGCGCCCTTCTTTTCAATACCTGAATTTGGAAGATATGGTATTTCTTTTATTAAGTAAATAAAATGAGTTTTATTATTTGCTAATGATCCTTAAACCATTCCACAAAAAACAAAATAGACTTAGATGGAATAATTGTTTTTTACGTTCTGAAGTGGGGCCTGAGACAAATAACCAAAAGAGTTTGATTTTAATTTATTCTTCTGTTAGATGGGGTTAATATACCTAAGTTGAGCTACTGGGTAGTAAAGATGCATTGAAAAACTTAATTAAAAGCCACAAGGAAGATCGTATTTCTAAGATGAAACTGAGACTCAGTGTGCTAACTGATAGATAAAAATTCAACAGGTTATTTTGTAACAGATTTAAGGTTCATGTCAACATGTTCTTACCATTATACCACATGCTTTCAGGAATCAATTCTACTCTACTGACTCCTTTCAAACAATATGGCATTTGTTGAGATGATTTGATAGTACCCTTGACAGTTCCCAGACTATGTAAGACTATGAGTTTTCACATATAAACAACAAATTGGAAGCTATGTATTTATAGCCTTGGTTTGATATAGATGGGGTGGTATTGCTTTGATTATTTGCTTGTTTTAATATAAATTATGAGGACATAAAATATTAAAAGTCAGTTTTGTCCAGAAAGTTAACTCATCTGGGAAAAAATTACAGATGAATAAAGCTAAAAGAATTTATTTAGTGTTCACTCTCTTGCTGTGTCTTTTTAAAAACCCTTAAGTAATTGTGAAAGAGTAATGAATTGTCAGGGATGCCACCAGGGTCCCCAACAGTGACGGGAAGCGAAGTTCCCTTCTACTTCCGATGCCGGCGGGAATGGATGAAGACTCAGAAATCCAATGCAGTTTTAAAAAGGGCTTTACTATCACAGGTTCCAATATAAAATCCAAGAGCAGGGAAAACCTCCGGACTCTGGGTTCCCAGCTAGGCCCCAGCCATGTGTAGGCCAAGATGGCTGCCACCACGTGTTGAGGCCCAACAGAGAATGGAGAGGATGGACGGAGAAGCAAAAACACCAAGGGAAGCTGAAATGGCAAAAGGGTAAAAAAGAGAGGGCCTCTTTTTCCTTGCAGCTTATTTTATAGCTAGGAATCCACCCAAACTCCTCAGCCCGGCCCATTCTGGGCTGGGCTATCTAGAGATGAAAATAGGAAAATAGCTCTATAGAAATGTAGCAACTTCAGGAGACCATCTGGCTGTTTACAAGGACCCAGAGCTAATTCAAAGCCTCCTAGCAGAGCTGGGGAAGCTATAAGCTAAATGTAACTTCCCTGGCAGGAAGGATCAAATGCCCTCAGGTAATTTCTCCCAGCACCTCACCTAATGTCTTGAGCCAAGATCTGCCTGGACATGCCTTTATAGGGTAGAGAAGGGAGTTTCTGAGATGGCATGTCTCTGTACTCCAGACTATACTAATGCCAGTTAAATATTTCTCCAAGCCTTCAAAAGAGTTTCCTCTACTTCACAGTAGTTTTGTATTTTAGTTGCCTTTGAGTTATCAGAGAGCCATGTTTGCTTGCTTGGAGGCAAACAGCATTTCTCTCTGGTCTATTTACTTAGAGATCCAACGTGGCCAGACAAATATGCTGGTAAGATCTAGCTAGTCCCACGATGATTGTGGTAACATGAGAGAATATTTATACCAGCCAGTATAGAATACATGGTCAGATAAGACTGCCACATTCAGACTATCCCCTATCTATGAAGTGACCTGCAGGAGGCAATCCAAGGCAGATGCAGAGTCTCTTAGAAGAGTCCTGCAACAAGCATAAAATGAGAATCTAGTGTAATCTTAGCATAAGCAATTTTAAAAGTTCTTTATATACCTTCTTTTCTGAAGTCAAGTATCATAATTTTCTAAGAGAAGAGTTTGAGATAAAAAAAATTGTAGGAATTCATCTGTGTTATTAAATCACAATGTGAAAGAATAGACATACACTTTGAAATGCACATGTCAAGAGAGAACATAAACTATTACAATTAATTTTTAGCAGCATTGTAGTCTTCATATTTAATGTAGGAATGTTGACACACTAGAAATATTCATAAAATCATACCTATTTTGCCTAAAGAATTACTATCTTATATATTCCCTGAATCTTACACAATATGGTAGGATTAAGTAACAGATGTAGGGATTCCATCTATTTTATGAGAACACCTGTTTTCATTTGATGAAAATAATACAGTAAAACTGATCCAGTGAAAAAGGCATTCATTCAAATTTTTATCATTCTTATCAAAGTTATTTTTCCTTATCACAAAAGAGAAACTTATAAGTTTCTCATTCTTAGTAGGTCAATTGTGATCATGAGAATAATTACTCAGGATTTTGACCATGAAATGCAACAAATTCTGTCTGTAAAGTATTAAGTGATTATATATGTAGTTTTGGTATAAAGAATATAATATTATCTGTAAAAGACAGTGATGTGTAGTAGTAGAAAACAACAAGTAGTTGGCTATCAAACTTGCAAACTGGGTCATACGTGAACCACGACTGAGCTCAGACCAAATTCCCCTCAGTTTGACTAATCTGTATAAAGTTTCCTTGCGGATACTAGTCCCCAGATTGCTCTTTTCCCTAGAGACATTACTTTAGAAAATGTAAAGTAGTGAAATCTTTCTCTGAAATCTTTCTCTATGAAATGTGTGTAGATCTTATTATAGCATCCTGTCGGTTTTGTAAGACAGTAAATCTCTTACCCCAAAACCTAGGAAACATTTCTGAAATGTGAAAAGTTAACAAGCAGTGCTACCAAGTTTCCAGTTCCTGTGCAAACATAAAATTCTAACTTCTTAGATTGAAAGTAATTAGCCAACACAGATAGACTAATCAAAGAAAAATATTACCATCTCATAAATAACTAGTTTAATAAATCACTCTCATAAATCTCTCCCTCAAAGCCTTCCAATATTGTTCCATTAATGCCCCCTGATATTTCAAGTATTCTCCTCTTTTATGTTGACATCTTAGTTCATCCCCATTCTCATGAAGTCTATAATTTAAGGCGTATTTGTCTAATTAATTTTGATTAATTTAATTAATTTATTACAATTCATATCAGGATCTGTCACATTTTCTTGGGGCTTTTACATGAAAATTTGGAAGGGAATTTTTGGGGAAAAAGTTAAGGAACTTATACTTTATATGGTCCCAGAGCCCTGAGAAGTTATTCCTGAGAACAAAGCCAAGAGTGCTCAGCCAAGAGTGCTTGAACATCACCAGATAAGACCCCCAAAAGAAACAAAATAAACATTTGTTTGCCTTTAGGGGCCACACCCAGCAATGCTCAGGGGGTTACTCAGGGCTCTGTGCTCAGGAATTACTACTGGTGCGTGGGGACCACATGGATTGCCAAGGATCGAACCCGAGTCAACTGTGTGCGAATTGAATGACACCTTCCCCAGCTTGACTATCGCTCCAGTCCCAAAATAAACACTTTAAATATATATTTAAATATTTTGTATGAATACAAATATGAAAAAATTGTGGGATATAATTTAATTTTTATATAGATTTAATGATAAGACAAAAATTTCATGAGTTTCAGAAGTTTCAGGAAAAGATAAAAATATTTTGTCTGAATACAAATATAGAATCTTCATATTTTTATTGCTTACTTTTTACTCTGTGAGAAAATTTCAGGAAAAAAAAATTGAAAATCTCTGTCTAAGATATAGAATGACTGCATTCATTAATAGGATATAAATAGATACCAGTGTTTTAATAAATATGGGAAATGGTAATGGCAGATTAAAACTCACCACTGAATATACACAAAGAGACTTAAGTGATAAACTCTAAATATCTGCAGGGCTAGCCACAATGTGTAAAATAAGAGGGAGAGAGATGCAGAGACAGAAAGAGAGATAGAGAGAGAAAGAGAGGAAACTGGGGTACCTGCTATTAAGGTGGCCTTGGGGGACGGGAGAGGGAGGGGTACATTGGTGGTGGAAATGGGGCACTCGTGGAGGGATGGGTGCTGGAATACTGTATTACCAATAACCAATTATGAACACCTTTGTAATTGTATGTTTCACGGTGGTATAATAAAAAATATTAAAAAAAAGAAAATCTCTGTCTAAAATCATTTTTCAAGTATAGAAGTAATGTAGTCAGAATCCCCTCACTAATTGAAATTAAGTTATTAATAATTTTATCTAATAAAACCACTATTATAATCTAATAAAAGCATCTGCAGAAGCATCTGTGTTTAATCAATCTAATATTTCACATTTTGATGTATTTCCTTTTAAAAATAAATATATTGCCTGCAGCTCAGGTGATTAATATTAAAGTAGTCAATATTAGATTTTATATTTTGATAGAAATAACAAAGTTAAGGTCCTTTTGCTATGCCTTCTATATAGAGAATATTTGAGTTTTAATAAGAAAAATAAAAAGAAAAATATATGTAGAAAAAGAGACATCTTAGTTTAGTCTTGAAATTTTACTTAAATTGCTGTTGATTTTTGTTTTCTGTAAACAACAGGTAAAATTTGAAAAGCAAAAAATTGGTTGTGGCAATGCTTCCTTTTTTCATTAAAGAAAACCCCTGTCTCCATAAACATGCAGTAGAAATGATGCCGATGAGACCTGAAATTGTGATGAGCTTTGAACGTTCCAGTGCTCCTCAAGATTAATATCCAGAAAGATTCAGATATTAAATCTGTCACATTAAAATTCCTAAAGTACTTAGGAAACACACAATCGCTATTGATTTGAGTATTGCTCTGAATGAAAATGAAAATGTTTGCTTTAGTTGATATTGTAGCCATTGCCTTTCATCCCATACGTATAATATAGTACAACATCCTACTTTGACTTCTTTGTCTCACTGCATTTAGAATTTTTATTCCTTCATTTACCAACTGAATGTCTTCAGGTACCTTACTTGATTACCCTTTGAGTATTAGAAGCCTCATCTCTAAAATGCACACACAATCTATATACTCCATAAGCTTGTTGTGAAACTTAAATAAGATAATTAATGTAAAGATCAAGTTTAGAGCCTAATCTGGTGAAATAGCATAATAAATTTTGATGGTAGTGTTGCTGGTAGTGGGATGTAGGCATATTTTTATCCTCAATGATGAAAATTGCACATATTTGTTAATTTTTAAAATATACTCCATTTTTTTATTCAGTGTTGTGGGCTACGCCCAGCATTACTCAAGGATCACTCCTGCAGGACTGGGGAACCCTATGAGGTCCAGAGTTTGAACAAGGATGGGCTACATGGAAGGCTTTCATCCTGTCTCTGTTGCTCTGGGACCTGAAATCAACTGTTCTTAAAGAGATACAGAGATAGATTGACTATGAAATTGATGAAAATTAACCTTTAGGGATTCTTATCATGCAGTTCTCTTACTAATCAATATTACATTGTTAAATAATGTTCATAGTCTTTCTTAAATTGATTCACAATCATTTATGATGCTGAGTCCTGAAACCACACTACCCATTCTCCTATAAGTATTTAGAGAAACATGTAAAAAGGAAATTGACTGAAATATGTATGCATGATTATATTAAGGATTAAAGACACACAATAAGAAAACAACAGTCATGTCAGGGATGTGGTAAAGAGTATGACTTGCATGCATGAGATCTGGATCCAATCTCTGACACTACAGAAAAGAAACAGAAAGACATGACAGAAAAAGCTATTAATCATTGATAAACGCATTATCACAGCAATATTAGGACATGTGTTTTATAAAAAACAAGTGACCTTTAAACACTATTGTTTCATCTTTCCTTTCACTGATAAATGAAAATTAACAAAATAGTAAACGAGAACAGACTCTGAAAGTAAATTAGGAATCATTGCTACTAGAAGGAATGAAGATAATTTTGCTCTCTGGATTCCTAGCAGGACCTGTATAATAGCCACAGATGTTTTTATAAAGGCTTTGTTCTGAAATCTCTTCCTTTCACTGTCTAGGCTTATTTACATTACTTGAAAAATTTTAAAGAGAACATACATAAATACCTACAGTCTCCACATTTGTGTACATAGGACAGTATTATTTTCTCTGGATATTATTTATTGATATTAAATTACACAGGATATTTTTTCATATTTTTGTCAGTACTACTAATTCCAACATTAAAGTAATATGTGTGTATGCATAGTGAAGACAGAATTTATTTTCTGTTTGCCTGTAAAATTATATGAACTCTTCTTTACTCTTTGTCTATTAGATGTTCCTTTATGCAAGAGGGAATGAAGGTTTTTTTTCACTATTTAGGCTTTTTTCCATCTTGTGCAACTGAAAACTTTAACAAATTGTCTGCCATGGCTAAGCACTTCTTTAAAAGTAATAATCTCCTTTAAGTGCAGAAGCCTCATGCTTTATTACGTTTCCAAGTTATTTTAATGCTTCCTCTGTTCTTTCCAAACACCTGTCCTTAAATGCCGCAGCCTTTGCATCATTCCACCCATTCACTAGCAGTGTTCTTATGTCCTTGCTCACTAGTGAAGACAAAAGAAAACGGAGACTACAGGCCCATCAATCAAAAACCACATAGTCAGCACTGAGTCCAATAATGAAAACCATGATTTCATAAATCATCTGCCACAGGTTGGGGTCATTTTAAAGAAAAAAATCTTATCAGGTGAAGCTGAATATTCTCAAGAATATTTCATTCCTCACTCTTTAATGAAAACAATGAAAGGGCTGACGGAATACAAATGTGTAAGCTTTCTAAAAAAATCAAAAACTATGCCCTGACTGTGTCCTTGAAATAAGTTGAAATTGGGATATTTTCCCCTCAAATGTCCTAGTCATTATTTTGTACAAATTGCAATGAGCAACTCCCACAACCCCACCTAACTTCCTTACTTTCCAAATATGTGTGTTTAATTCAATCAAGTAGAGATTAAATTTAAGATCTCAGTTTCAAAAAGCTTTTTCTTGGCATTCTCCTGCACTATCTGCAAAAAGAGGTTTGACATGGCACTTTTGGTTTAGCTGAATCAACAATTCTTGGGTAAATTCTGTTATATGACCCTAAGCCTACATCCACATATTAGGAAGTAAAATAAGCAGCTGTAATCACTGGGCATATAGTGTGAACAGAGATTTTTGTTCAATAAAAAGGACTCTATATTTTTAGACCTAGTCAGATATATTCAAGCTTACATATTATAAAATACATAGTTATCTCAAATTGAATTTACTAAGGCATTTTTGTCTGGCATATCCCATGTTCCAAATGTGACTTAGTAAATCAGTTTTTAATTTTCTTTATTCAAATTGATCACATTTATTTAGATATTCAACTGTTCCAAGTCTTCTATCTGGTTTGTATAGTATAAAATGAATTTATTAGTAGAATTGAGACATGGTATGGTGGCACTTTCCTGAATGTAGACAGAGAATGGCAGTGTGCCTAGAGAATAAATCTCTTGAGTTTAAAAAATTAATGACTATGAAAGCAGTAGCTACAGGAAGAAGTGGAACATGGGCAAGGAGTTGCTTAATAGGTAGGAAATGCCTTGGGCAACACTTTACATTAAAAGTCTGTTTTTGTTTCTAAATGTACTACGGTTTTGTAATACTAGATTTTAAAAAGTTTTTAAAGTACAGAGAAACACATACAGAAATAATGTATTCTTCAGGTGTTCCTTTGTGGCTGACATGAGTATGCCAGTTGATATAGCAAGCTCATATTGTCTTATTTAGCAGGCATGCAGGAAACCTCTATTCAGAAGAGGTTGCTATTTACAGGCTTTTTGAATTTTCTGCCTGCTACATAATGTAAAAGCAATGAATGACTACAGTGCATCGTTCACACTTTCAACTCTATGTGATTATCTGGTCCACTGGTCTACTGTAGTGTATTTCTGAAATGAATTGAAGATAAACCTGTAATAGACCATTTCATACAGAGACATTTGTCTCAGTTTAAATTCAAGACCCAAATATCTACTTATTTCCATTCTGTTTTATAAGCATGGTGCTCTCATCATCATAAAACTATATTAGCTCCATGATTATACCGAGAATTCTGCAAGTGCTCTGAGAAGGCTACCAATCTCCTTTCCGATTCTTTAGTATCACTACTTTAAAATAAGTAACACAGCTACTGAATAAATAACAGGAGAGTCAGAAGTGGTTTGTAAGAAATTTGCATCTAGATACAAATTCCATTCTGTCCAATTATATGTATATATAGGTATATATATGTGTGTGTGTGTGTATATATATATATATATATATATATATATATATATATAAAATGTATGATATATTGCTCAGGCACTCATACATACTTTACTTTGTCCAGAAGAAAGCAACATATAGCTTTTGAATGAGAAACCAAAATTCTGAAGTTAGAACCAATTCAAGTTTAATCATGTTCAACCACATACTTATTAATCATATTTAAATATGTCCAGCTTATCATAATACTTAATATTAAAATTTCCTATGATAATGAAAACTGAAAGTTTTAAAGAAACACATAGATTACATAATCTAGGGAAAGATTGGGCCCCCTGGGATGAACCCAGAACCATGGCAGAGCCTGGCTAGCTACCTGTGGTGTATTCAATATGCCAAAAAGAGTGTCAATAATGGACCTTATTACCAACTAATGGAGAAATTACTAGTGCCCGCTTGAGCAAATTGATGAACAATGGGAAGAAGAGTGATGCAAGTGATATAAGGAAATTTTAAATAACGATAGGGTTGTGGTTCAGTGTTAAAGGGCATGTGAGCCCTTGTATTCGTTCTAGAACTGAAATATATATATATATATATATATATATGTATATAATATATAATATGAGGAAAACATATCTTTGTGTAAAAATTCTCAAACCATATATATATGGATATTTTGTGCAGAGTGAAAGCATTATTATCTTGCATATAGCCAATCCCTATTCAAATCTTAGTACAGCAGTGTGGTGCTCCAAGCATCACTGAAAGTCCTAAACCAGGAATATCCCCAGACAATTTCAGATGTGACCCCAGATCCAAACAAATAAGGAAAAAATTAACAGTCAGAATTGAGAGACAATACTGCAGGTAGATGCTTGCTTTGCACATAGCTGACCTAAGTTTGATTCCCAGCACTACATACGGTTCCCTGAAAAATGTCAGGACAGATCCCTAATTACAGATCCAAGAGTTAAACCCAAACCCTACTTGTGCAACCACACACAAAAGCAGAAGCAATTAAATATAAAAAATACTTGTATCTGTTATATAAAAGAGATCGTTCATATATATATATGTATATATATACTTATACATATGTATATATATACATATATATATGTTAGAAATATTTAACAAATTAAAATTTAATTAAATATTGTTTATAAAAGTAAGTAAATTTGACATAAATTCTTGACCTACAAATAAGCATTCTTTTATTTATTTTGCTTTTTTTTTAGGTCACACCCGCAATGCTCAGGGGGTTTCTCCTGGCTCTGCACTCAGGAATTACTCCTGGCAGTTCTCGGGACGATATGGGATGACGGGGATCAAACCCAGGCCACATGGGCTGGCCACATGCAAGACAAATGCCCTACCCACTGGGCTATAGCTCCGCCCCAAGCATTCTTTTTTTATGTGTGTTTATAAACTGTTCTTAGCCTTTGTTTCTCTAGTTAAGATTATTCCCTTAATGAATTTCAAATTTGTAAATTAAACAATCATGGACAATATAAAATCAGAGGGGGAAAAACAAAAGTACCCATTTGTATATAGGAATGAATCTTGTATGTTAAATCTTGTATGTTAAAGTTATGTGAAAATTAGGAGTGAATTAGAGACATACAACATTTATTCTATGCACATGACACCTGAATTCGGTCTCTTACATCATCAGAATACTAGGGGCATTCTGGGTGTAACAGAAAAAAACCAAAGAACCCTGCTTCTCCTCAATTAAGGATTTATTTGTGTTAAGATATTTAATTCATATAGTCAGTGTCCCTTGATTCGGATTTAAGTTAATTGGAATTTTCTGGAATAGGGTTCACAAACTACTACCACTAGATCTTATCCATCCTTGCTCACTTGCTTAGTATTTTCTGCTATTGGTTTCCTTCTACAATGGCAGGGATGAGCAACTGACCAAACAAACATTCTTATCTATTCAAGCAAAGTCTACAGCATTCCCCAGTTAGACATTTTCAGCCAGAGTCTCCAACCCTGACATGTTTGTCTGACATAGAATAAAAACATTGAAAATATAATTTCTATACGTATAGTGCTATTAGACTTAGAGTAAGTTAATTTTTTCTAACTGAAATGAAATATATTTGAGATTTAGAATGCTTTCTTAAAACATAATTCGACCTCAAAGTACCTAAAAAAGCTCAGGGGATTTATTGGGCACTTGATGCCTAATTGATTTATTAAATTATTATAGAGAAAAAAAATTCAATTATTACATAAACTACATTTCGTCTAAACTTGGTCCCTTTATCTAGTGAGATTACCAGAGCACTACTATATCTGTCCTGTATAACTAAGGGATCAAAGATAGCTTTAAGGACCTTTGACAACAATTATGCTTTTAACTTTCCCAATGAAACATTCTCAGATGTTTCTTCAATATTTTAAAAAGTTGCTATCAAAGACAATATCTGCAATGTTCTTCAAAGTTCCTTTTAAAATATTATGTGCAATTCTTACCATAATTCAACATCAAAGAAAATTTTGTGATCTGTACTAAATTTCTGTTTCCCCTTTATTAGATGATGCCAGTACCACTGTTTATTGCTTGTTAAAAATGAACCAGGAAAATCAGAGTAAGCGCCTAAACTCAATTTAGTTGCTAATCTTAAATTTTGCTTCAGACATATATCTTTGATACCAGATTTAAAAATAAATATTAATTTTATTCGCATATACACTAAGCAGTGAAGCTACCAACTCTCCCCAATGCGTGCAGACACTTTGCATCCACAAGATTTCTCTCAAATTACCAATAATATTCTACCCACCACTCTCAGAGAGCGGGGCAAGCTACTGAGAGTATATCGCTCACACAGCAGAGCCTGGCCAGCTGTCCGATATTCGATATGCCAAACCAGTAATAACAATGTTTATTTCCCCGATGAAGAAAAGAGCCCTTAATACAACAGCAATAAGAAAGACGAACAAGGAGTGACTGATAAAATCTCAGGGCCAAACTAGTCTCCCAAAACGAAGGACTAAAATGACTGCACTTTCAATGCACATACGCTGGCATCGGAAGCATGTATTGAGGACCTGATGGTGCACGTGTGAAAGATCAAGTATGACATCATTGGTTTGACCGAGACGAGGAGGCCTCAAAATTGAATCACTCTGTATTGGACACCGGAGAAGAACTGTTCCTCGGAACATGTAAATGAAAGAGGCATTGGTGGTGTTGGCGTCCTTGTCAACATGAACCTAGCTGTAAGCATTGATTCATTTCAATGCCGAACAAACAGGATAGGATGATTACACTTGAAGAGATGTGGCCCACTGACAGCAGTTTCTATCTTTGTTGTCTTCACCAATGAGGAAGAAGAAATTGAGAAATTCTACATGGAACTGGAGGAGTTCTATAAAGACCACACCTTCTATAAGATCATAATTGGTGATATTAATGCCAAGATAAGACCAAGAAGATCAACCAAAGAACTCCACATCAGGATCGATGGCCTAGAATGGAATGAACAGGGTGAGAGACTATCTGAGTTCATCATGTCACCAAGACCATTCAGGGGAACTCACAGTTCCAGACAGCTGAATTGAAACGTTGGACATGGGAATCTCCTGGTGGACAGTTCCATAATGAAATTGACCAAATCATATTCAATTGATGGTTTTGCCTGACCGATGTTGCTGTATTCCCCAAACTCCAAATAGGATCAGATAGGATAAAATAGGATCACCGTCTCATTCATGCAAAATTCTACTTCATGAAACGGGGAGAAAAGACTGCAAAGTTTAAGAAGAGAACTCCTAGAATAACCACCAACTGGGAACTCTTTGGCACCATTAGCAACATGGGAATATGCTATCATTGATGACACCGATGAATAATACAACCGATTGGTTCAGCAGCTCCATGATTGTGTGAAAAATGCAGAGAAAAAGACACAAAAGGACGCCTGTTTTCAAAAAACTCTCGAACTCAATTGCCAATGTGGCTAGGTGCGAGCCTCAAGCAACCAAATGCTAATGTCCAAGCTCACAAAGAAGTGCAGAGAAGCGATAAATGAAGACCTCAAAGAGAGAAGAGCAGAAATACTAGCCAATGCAGCAGAAGCTGGGAAAAGTATTCACAATGCCCAACTGTCCTTCGCCAACCATAAGACCAAGATGACTGCCCTCCAACATCCTGATGTATCGATTGCATCTTCCAGAAGGCAATGGAAAATATTACCCATGACTTCTACTCGAATTTCTTTGATAGCCACATCCACCTGTCCACATACCAAAATGCACAGGATAGATGTGCATTCCCAATGTTCTCCCTTCTGAAATTCGACATGCCATTTCATTGGTAAAGAAGTAATTAGCACCCGACCCAGACAATGTCAGACCCAAACACTTGAAGAATCTGCCATCACTAATCAGCAGTACACTGGCTCAGCTCTTCAAATACTAACTGGCTGAATTCAAGGTGCCCTCCCAATGGAAAACCAGTAGGACAGGTCTACTGTTCAAGAAGGGAGACATCCACAACATTGGCAACTATTTCCCCATCTGCCTATTGTCTGTCATATACAGCTGTTCACTTGAGTTATCCTGAACAGGATTGCTCTAGTTGAAGAACAACTATGCTTGAAGGCTGGATTCCAAAATGGATTGAGCATAATTGACCATGTCCACAAGGTAACCAAGCTCATTTAGGTTTGTAGGTAGAATAAGATGCCACTGTCTCACAATAATTGATTTAAAGTAGCCTTTGATTCTGTTGAGACTAAAGCAGTCACCAAAGCCCTAGTCAAACAGGGCATTCAAACCCAATACGCCAAGATCCTTCATGAGCTGTGTTACAAATTCACCACCAGGATCTCACCATTACACAAGGAAGTGATCATTGATATCAAAAGAGGGATCAGCAGGGTGATATCATTTCACTAAAACTCTTCAGCGCCATCCTTGAGAACATCATATGGCAATTAGAATGGTAAGAAATGGGAGTGAAGATAGATGGTTGGCAACTACAACACCTCCACTTCACTGATGGTACAGTTCTATTAACACCAAACATTAGCCAACAGCACAAATAATGGGTGACTTCAACCAAGAATGTGGAAAGATAGATCTACAGCTGAATCTCAACAAAACAATATTCATGAAAAATGAACTAGTTTTAGAGGCCCCATTCACTCTCAATGGAACAAACATCTCTGAATGCAGCAGATATGTGTACCTGGGTTGAGAACTCAGTATGATGAATGACCTAAAACCTGAGCTGCACAGGAGGAAGAGAGCAGCATGGAATGCCTTGAAGATCATCAAAGAAATAGCTAAAAGGACAAAGAAACAAAGAACCTCCAGCTCCGGGTACATCTCTTCAACTCCACCATTCTCCCTGCATTATCATACGCCTCAGAGACCTGGGTCCTACAAAAGCAGGATGAGAGTTCTATTCGGATCTCCCAACAAGGAATAAAAAGAGTTATGCTTGAACTATCACGCCTCACTCAAGTAAGAGAAGGAATCCAGAGTTCAGACCTCTGTCAATGTTCCAGTATCAGGGACACTGGATCGCTTGCCAAGGTATCGAAAATCACATGGGCTGGAAATGTAATGTGATTTGGAGATGACCACTGGACTAGAGCCATTACCGAGAGGACCCCAGGGATGTCAAAACATCACGTGGCCGCCCACCTACAAGATGGTCAGACTTCTTTGTCAAGACCCTGAGTGAACAGTTTGAGGTTCTTCATGTTCCTAAAACAAGCAGATGCCATTGGGCTACACTGGCACATGATAGGGTAAATGCAAATGTTACTGGTTACTTCTTGAGCAAATCAATGAAAAACAGGATGTCAAGTGATTGTGTGATCAAGCAATTACTTTTTTTTAAAATCTTCATAATCATCCATTGATATAGGTAATAGATTTACTTGTTATTATTTTTTTTTAATTTTTTGTTTTTACAATTACACTGTTACTGTATCACTGACTTCCCGCTCATCTTCGATTTGCTCGAGCGGGCACCAGTAATATCTCCATATGACCTGTCTCATGCAAGTAGAGCCCAAATGCACCTGCTTGCTCCAGGAACATAAAGAACCTCAAACCATTCCATCAGGTCATGGGAATGAGGTCTATAATTGTTACTGGTATCTGGCATGTCAAATAAGACACGGGTAGCTTGCCAGGCTCTGCCATGCAGGTAGCATACTCTTGTAGTCATCTCAAAATCAAGCATTTACCAACCTAGAACTGAGCATTAAATAGAGGCAAAAAAGATACACATGACAACCTTTTAATGTATGTTTTATAATCTATAGTCTGGAGGGAAAGGAAAACAGAAAGAGAGAGAAAGGGAAAGAAATAAAGAACCTGCCATGGAGGAGGGCTGGGGGAGGGGGAGGGAACCGGGGACGTTGGTGGTGGGAGATGGGCACTGGTGGCGGGATGGGTGCTGGAACACTGTATGACCAAAACCCAAATATGAACTTTTTAATTGTATATCTTTGTAATTATAAAAATATAAAATTAAAAAAAAAGAAAATATAATAATAAAAAAACCAGCATTCATTGATGAACGTGAGCCGGGCTGTGATAGGCTGGTCTGCTGGGTGGAGTTCTGATGAGGAGGAAGTCCGGATGTGGAAAATGAAGGTCCTCATGGAGTGGGGGGGTCGTCTGACCTGTTGTGAGGCTCTGCTGGGGTGGCAGGCCAGGGCTAGAACCTGCCATTCCTCCTGGGCACCTCATGAGCGGCTGGGCACAGTGAGAGCCAGTCGCAGAGTCTGCCCCCATATCTTTGTAATTTTACAATTACAAAGATATACAATTAAAAAGTTCATATTTGGGTTTTGGTCATACAGTGTTCCAGTACCCATTCCTCCACCAGTGCCCATCTTCCACGACCAACGCCCCCGGTTCCCTCCCCTCTCCACCAGCCCACCTCCATTGCAGGTTCTTTATTTCTTTCCCCTTTCTCTCTCTTCTATTTTCCTTCCCTTACAGACTATGGATTACATAACATACATTATAGTGTTGTCATGTGTATCTTTTTGCCTCTATTTAATGCTCAATTCTATGTTGGCATTGTACCCTCGACAATTGTTAGCACACTGTTCCATTTTCTGTCTTACCTAGCCTCCTGACTTCCACACGTTTGTGATATTTTCCATCTTTGACAAGACCTCCTGATATGTGTTTCACTTGACCTTCGATATTGGTATCATAATATGTACACATATATTTATGTTATGCAAAAAAAACACAGTCATTCTGTATCTGTCTCTCTCCTTCTGGCTAATTTCACTCAACATAATCTCCTCCATGTCCATCCATTTATAGGCAAATTTTATGACTTCATTTTTCCTAACACCTGCATAGTATTCCATTGTGTAGATATACCAAAGCTTCTTTATCCAGTCATTGATTTTAGGGCACTCTGGTTGCTTCCAGATTCTGTCTATTGTGAATAATGCTCCTATGAACATAAAAGTAGGGATGGTGTTTCCACTGCATATTTTTGGTTTCCCAGAGTAGATTCCTCCAAAGACTAGAAATTGAAATCCCATTTGACCCAGTCATAACACTCAAGTGATTACTTTTATTAACTAAAATAGTCGGCATAGTTTAAACTTTCTGTAAAGTTTTGGATTAGGCATAGAGAAAAGGATGAATAAATACCTGTCAAGTAAGTGAATGACTGATATGATTCATAGTATGAAATGGATTATATTCAACAAGTAGGTATATTTCTTACAATTCAGTCATCATATATCATTGAAGCAAATTCCAATATGGCGATACTTTAAAAAAGTTGTAATAGTGGAACTTACAATGGAATTTTTTCAACCTGGAAGCAGGTAATTTTTCTTGACCATAAAATAAGAATATCCTACTGCAAATAAATAATATATTTAGATTCTGATATAACACTATTTATTCTATATAAATATTTTCTAGTCTAATGTGAGCTATAAAACAAATAATAGTTCAATGCACCTGCATGCATGCAAATTAGGGTTATTAAGTAGGGATTAAAACATGTCAAGATTCAAAACATATGGCGTTATTAGTTACTACTAAGGAAAAGATACACGCTCATAGATGGCATTTCATGAGAAACAAAATTGCACCCGCAGGTTATGAATTATATAATTTTAGGGGGAACATGAATTTTCTTTGAAGATGGTGTGTTAGGGGAGGGTGACAACATTTTTGACTTGCCATAATCAAAACCTTGGTCTACAGTGTCATGTCTGAGAGGGTGAGTAATGGCCAAGGAATTTAGGAGGGTTGTCATCTTCTTTTATAATAGAGTTTTAAACATTTAAGGTAAATAGGGAGCAAAATTGTAACATGGAATTTGAAACCAGTGTCTATTGCATATTTGGAACACTGAAAGCTTTACAAAGTCCTAAGTGCAAACAGGGAAATTGCTGAAATAATTAAAATCTGTTCTTCTAATACCATATAGCTCCTTATTTTTCTTAGGTTCCTTGTAAAAGACTATTTTGGGGGAAGATATTTTGTTTAAAGCTTGGTCATTTTGTGTACTTACAAATTTATGGGTGATGTATTTTGTATAAGCTTATGCACAATATATCTGTGAATGTTGAAGGGTTATTTCTGTTGTAAGTACTTTGTTATTCTAGTTTGAAAGAAGAAAATGTCAATATTTCTTTCCTCTTTTGTAATAATGAAACAAGTCCCTAGCATGAATTCCTTAATATCAGGTATCTAAGGATTAGGGAGATAGTACTGAGGGAAAATAAATTCTCTCGCATGAAGATGACTTGAGCTTAATCCATGGCACCAAGTATTATTCCCCATATCTTGCTAGCAGGAACACAAAGTAAGCCCTGGGCACAGAAAGATGTAGCCCCAAAAAGAAGCAATGGGAAATCAAAACAAATCATTTTTCCTAACAGCTGCATAGTATTCCATTGTGTAGATGTACCAAAGTTTCTTTATCCAGTCATCAGTTCTTGGGCATACTGGTTGTTCCCAGGTTCTGGCTATGAAATTTGCCTATAAATTGATGGACATGGAAAGGATCATGTTGAGTGAAATTAGTCAGAGGGAAAGAGAGAGATATAGGTTGACTGCATTTATTTGCATGACATAAATAAATATATACATATTATGATACTAAAATCCAATGTCAGGTGAAACGTAGATCAGGAGGTCTTACCAAAAGTGGAAATTACCACGAACGTGTGGGGGGTCAGGAGGTTAGGTAAGACTGAGAAGGGATCATGTGCGTAATAAATGTCGAAAAGGCTAATGCCAACCTAGAACTGAGCATTAAATACAGGCAAAATAATGCACATGATGGCCTCTAAGTGTATGTGTTGCAACCCACAACATGTAAGAGAAGGAAAAGAGAGAGAGGGAGAGAGAAAATAGATAAAGAACCTTGCCATGAATGCAGTCTATGGGAGGGGGAGGGAATTGGGGATTTTGGTGGTGGGTTATGGGCACTGGTGGAGGGTGGGGTGCTGGAACACTGTGTGACCGAAACCTCTAAACATGAACAACATTGTAATTGTATATCTCATGGTGGTATAATAAAATATTAAAAAAACAAATCAGCCAGCAGTAAGACAAATGGGATTTATATATTAACATTACAGTCAATTGTTACATGTATCCATATTTGTCTAATTGAATTCACCTTTGTTTGCTATGAATGCTACAGATTCAGGAAAACAAAAATAACAAAGATATTATGATACTCAAATTGACCATGAGTTTAATCCAAAGAACACCTTATAATCTTGGACCTATTTTAAATTAGCAGTATGTCCATGGATAGACCAGCTATCAGTTATCATTTCTAATTTTTAAATGGGTTATTCTAAAGTAACTCTAATATTCTTTTGGCACCAAGATTCCTCATGATGTTTACTATATACTGAAACCTTTGCTAGGCATTATAAAGACAATAGATAAGAGTTTTCAACTACTTTCCTTAAAAATCGTTATTACACAGATGTGCCTAAAGAGTTTCCATTCACATTTACAGCCACACAAAGCATTGTCAATTATTAAGCTTTACCAAATATGTTCCCCAGAATTTACAAAGCAAGGTAGCTTTAGGCCACTGGAAAATCTTGTGAAAATACAGAGAACTACATGTAAAGTTCCTTACTGTTTATTCAAGTGACTGGTGGCAGTGCTATTAAGGATGAAACTATACTCTCACATTTTACTGACAAAGGATTACGCTAAATAAAACTATTTTGAATGACATATATTTCCTGTTACTGGGATTGTTCTTTTCAGCCAAAGCAACAATCTAAATAGTTTCAGGTCAAAAATGAGTCATTATCTTCTCTACTGATAGTAATGACAAGTGGGAGCACACTGTCCCTGAAAAGTCTATGTGATTCAGCTGTATTTGTGAATTCACTCAGTCCCTCCTTAAAGTCTCTTCTTACTGTTTACATTTAATTTACATTTTGAATCTATTTTCCCTTTAATTTCTTCTTTTTCCACCTTTTTTAAACATCACAGTTTACAAAGTTTTCCATGATGGTTGTTACAGGCATTCAATATTACAACATTATTCCCACCATCACTGTTTCCCTCACTTTAATAAAATGTCAGTGACAAGAGACATCCCTGAATTTGTGTTCATTGTGTATAGAAAGCATTTTATTCTCCATCTTTTTTAATCTCAAATTTGTAATTGACAGGTATGCTGCTGACGTTTCTCTCTGTTAAACTATCAGTAAGAACGCCGCATGAACTCCTTTCTCTTTCCATGATGTCATACGAACGACAAGACATCAAACAGAGACACAGTTGCACTTTCTCCATAGAGGCCTGCAGAGCACATTATAGGTCTGATGTTATATAAACACAACTCCACCCAGCAGACCAGACTATCACAGCCCAGATCATCAAAACCCACACTGCAGCAGTTTATTTTTTCAGTCCAGCCCAGGTATGCTGAACCAGAGACTCTCAGACATGGGACAGAGCTGCTACTTGCTCTCCCTGTGCCCAGCTGCTCGTGAGGCTCCCGGGAGGCATGGTGGGTTCTAGCCCTGGTCTGCCATCCCAGCTGAGCCTCACAACAAGCCAGACCACCCTCCCCACTCCATGGGGCCCGCCATTTTCCACATCCGACTTCCCTCTCGTCACAACTCCACCCAGCAAACCAGACTATCACAGCCCAGCTCACACTGCTGCTAGCAGCCGCGCGGTTCATCAATAAATGCTTTATTTAGAGGTGACTACAACAGTATGCCACCCACATGGCAAGCCTGGCAAGCTGCTCATGTAGTATTTGATATGCCAAATACCAGTAACATTTATATTAGGTCATTCCCATGACCTAATATAATTGTTTGAGGCTCTTTATTTTCCTGGAGCTGGTGGATGCCTTTGGGTTCTGCTAGCATGAGACAGGACATATGGAGATATTACTGGTGCCCGCTATAGCAAATAGATGATTAACGGGATGATCTAGTGATAGTGATAGTGATTAAAAGTATTTTCCCTGTAGACAGTGCTTACCACCTTTCAGAGTTTATATATCTATAGAACTCTCTTTTTTAACATATATCTAATCATTTAGCCAACTCTTTTTTAGTGGCAGCAACTTCAAATAGCATGCATTTGCAAGAGGAAATCTTAACTCAGAATTCTATGCACATTTTAAGCTTATAAAATCCACAACTCAAACACTGAACCATGAGTGCAGTTTGTGACTCACAGTAATTGAACCATGTGATGCCTTGTACTTAAGTATCCTATGTCTTAATTCATACCCAGTTTTAAAAGGTTCTTGTTTCCATGACATCAGGAAATGTTGTCTTCCAGGACAGAGGAGAATGAAATGCTTTGTGATTAATGACACTATCTAAATACTGGCACAAACAGGAGAGTTCTTGCAAAGGAGGCGTGTTTCACTGCATTCTGCCCAACACAACAGCTCATTAAGCAATATTTTCCCCCATTAATGTTTAGTATTAAACACTGAATGAAAGACTAAATATCATACGGAAAAACAAATTGAAAACAGCACAGTAGGGTTTAGGGTAAGCAGCCAACAACCTCCCCTTCATTTGGAAGACAGCTTGCATACCTATTCCAAAGATTAATGAGCAATCAGTTCTAAATTAAACCAAGACCTGCATTTAAATTTTTTTCCCTCTATTGAAAACCTGGCTATGAGTTACACTAACTGAGATAAAACACAGTATTAGCCTTTCCATGTGTTGTGTAATGTGGTTAGAAACATGAAGGATTGTTTCTGAAACATTTCTTTCACATTTTTTCATCATTTATTTCCCTGCACAATTTAAAAGGAAATGGGCCATATGAGGTCGGTAGTTTCTGCCACATGATGTAGAATCTTGTTCTCTGTCAGTCACTCAAAAAACAGTCACTTCTTTGAAGATGGAATAAGAAAACTGCTTTTATGAACATCACAGATCCTATCATAGGTGGCTAACAGAATTTCAATTTTATAAAAACTGTCAAAAAATCCTCTACCTTTGAGTAAAAGCATTGATGTGGTACCATGAGTAAAAGTACAGTACCGTCTCAATATTGCTTCGCTCTGGTACACTGATAACGCTGGTAGTATGTATGATAGTGTCACATTTGTATATACAGGGTGATATGATTTAGTCAACAATATGATTAAATTCTTAAAATTAAAAAAATGTTCCTAAAGCAATTTCTTTGGAGATATTTGAAATAGGAAATAATGAAAAAAACATAATCATTTAGTTATCCGGATTTGTCTGAGCTCAAAATAGATGTGAAACGATTTGTGTAAGCATGTGTGAACCACATGCATTTTTAATAACTTATGTGTGTGGATATGTGTATATTTTACTAGTATAGATTACAGTTTTGTGTGCAATTTTGAAAGAGAATTTTGATACAACATTTAGAGAACTATTGCTTAAACAGTGTCTCTTTTCTGTAATTTAAATTTTATTCTGGGACATTTAAGAACTATAAACACTGGAAGCTTTCTGAAACAAATTGGAATTAGAATACAAAGAGAAAGGAAAAATGGGATATTTTAAATGCTTAGGGTCTTTTTGTCATCATACCTGATGGTGCTCAGGGTTTACTCTAACTATCTGCTCAGGAGTCACTCTTGGCCAACTCTGGGGACCATATGAGAAACCAAATATATAACTCAGGTTGTTCTCATCCAAGGCAAGTGCCCTGACCACTGTACTTGCACTCCAGCCCCATAAATGCTTTGACTATCAAGATGAAAGTACATAGCCAAGAATTAAAACAAGTGACAAAGAAAATATACTTCTTTGATATATGGAAATTGAAGGGTAATGTAAACTAACTTGTCAAAGATCTATAATATGTTTGACTAAGGAACCAAAAGGCACACCTTAGCATTGAAGAGTAAAATATTAAGTAGAAAATTTGCATCTTTATTTAGCAACACAGTCATCACATAACTAAATGTGTTTGAGACTGAATGATAGCCTCCAAAAGATGGGTTCATGTACAAATATATGGAATTCAAAATAAACTATTCTTTGGGAAAAGTATCTTTAAAATGAAATTAAATGAAGGATTCTATGACGAGATCATGCTGAACTTCTCAGGTGAACCCTATAGCAAATAAAAATATTCTTTTAAGGAACAGGAGAGACTTCCAGAAAGAGAAGGTGACAATTTTTCCATGGAGCAGAAATTTGAATAGTAGAACCACAGGTAAAAATACCTAATGGCCCACAGAAAAAAAAAGATGAAAGGAATCTGATCAGCCCTAAAGTCTCTAGAACAAACATAATCCCTTAATAACTGGACTTGAACATTAGCAAGAGAGGAGAAAGACTGAAAGAAATCATTTTTAAATCATCAATGTGTTATAATTTGTTAAGGAAGTCACAAAACAAAGATATTCTAATAATTTATGTAGCTACTGACTAATATCATTGTTATCATGATGTAATTATCATAACCTAGCTCAGTGGGTTCAAATCTCTTGGAGGACATAATGCCATCTTCATCTTACTCTAAGTTTTTTTTCAAAATAACTTTAATTTTGAAAAGTGATATGGGACTGGAGTGATAGTACAATTGACCAGGCAATTGTCTTACATGTGGCTGACCAGGATCAATTTTCAGCACCTCATCAGGTCCCCAACTCCCTTCAGCAATCATCTCTGATGCAGAGACAGGAATAAGACCTCGCCATTGGTTACTGATATATTTCATAATCCACAACCAAGTTTGCCATTTTGTATATATGTCTGTCCATTTGTTCGATCACTCCACAGTTCACAGATGAGTGAAATCATCTGGCATGTATTCTTCTCCCTCTAACTCAATTCATTTAACATGTCACAGTTTGGTTCCTGGCAACGTACAGAAAACTGCATGGTTTTATCTTTTCTTAAAACTACATACGTGGTTTATTCATTTGCTCAGAAAGTTGGTTTAGCAATCTGTTCAGGAAAGAATCAGCAGTTTCTAAAAGTTAACTCATTTTCTTTCTGTCTCTTCTGCACCACTGCTTTTGTCAGTGATGTTTCTCCTCATTCTCCTTTTTCACTACTGCATTGCCATAACTTTAAATTTCATCTCACTGGCTGTACACCAGGTAGTATATAAAAAATTGCTCAATCCTCATAGTAACACTATCAAATAACAGTGTATCAAGACCATTTTTACACATGAGACTCTAAAAGACTGAACTTGAGTATTAGTCAAGATATAATCGAAGAACATGATATGAGAAAAAAATAGCCAGCTGGTGACATTGTTACAGAAAATCATCAACATTCATTTTTTAAGTTACATATTATGTATGCAATTATTTTTGTTTGATTTGTTTTTAGACCACAACTGCAAGAACTCAGGTTTTACACTTATGTCTGTGCTCAGGAATTACCCCTGGTGGAGCTGGGGCACCTTATATGGCAACAGGGATTGATCCTGGGTTGCCCATATGCATGACAAGTGCCCTATCCACTCTTGTTCTGCTGTGGCCTATGTGTGTGATTTTTAAGAGCTAGTTTCTTTCCCCAAACTATTTTTTTTAATTTTTTAATTTTTTTTTTTTGCTTTTTTTTGGGTCACACCCGGCAATGCTCAGGGGGTTTCTCCTGGCTCTGAACTCAGGAATTACTCCTGGTGGTGCTCTGGGGAACATATGGGATGCCTGGGATCGAACCCGGGCCAGCACAGACAGGCTGCGTGCAAGGCAAATGCCCTACCTGCTGGACTATCGTTACGGCCCCATCCAAACTAGTTTTTAACTGAGTTTAACATGCATAACAGAATAATGTAGTACACACATAATATAGAACACATAATACAGAACACATAATACAGAACACACAACAGTGCATATAAAGAGTGAAGCAGAATTTTCTGAAATTCTGAAAATTCAGAATTTATGAATTCTGAAAAAAAAATTAGCTCAAGTTAAAAATATACAAATTTTCTGAAATTCTGAAAATTCAGAAAAGAGATTTTAAATGAATTCTTTTTTAATTTGCCATTACATGGATGAGTCTGGAGAATGTCATGGTAAGTGAAGTCAGAAAGAGAAGGAAAGGGACAAGATGTCCTTCCTCATGTGTGGGATATAAAGAAACATGAAGCAACAACAAATGCATAGGCACTGATATTTAGAAAGAAGCAAATCAGTGTAGGGAAAGGAGATGGCACATAACGAAAATGATACCTGTACACCTGTACAATTGTGGAAAGATGCACACTTTTTAGTGGATGGTGTGATGACAGATTTCTTTGTGCATGAAACTCTGCCATTAACAATATTATAAATAATGTCGCCTAAAGTTTTTTTTTTGCTTTAAACAATGTTAATTGGAAACTGACGTAGTACAGCAAAGAGTTACATAAAGGGGTGTTTTCCTTGTACATTCCTTACATTATTATCAAATAATGTTTCATTCCTAATATTCCATAATGGTTCTTAGAGACCACAAGAGTGATCCTTGAGCACAGAGCTATGTGCAAACCATGAACACTGCGAGATGTAGAAAGATAAAACAAACAAGTGATGATTATTTTTATCGTCACTATTAGTGTGAAGTAGAAAATGATTGGATCGAGAGCCAATATCTATAGAATCAGTCTCCAACCTGAATTTTTCTACAAGGAAAAATAGTCAAAATATATTCACCAAAGTTTAAAAATATTTCACTATGGTTTTAACATATTTCAACTTCTGAAAGACACTTAAAAATAGAATGATTTCGTTTCCCCAGAACTACAAGCTATATAAAGTTCCACTGTATCACAAAAAGAAATTAAAATCGTCCAATTATCATACAACTAAAAATATGCAATTGCCATAGCTAGGAAGTGTTATCTATGGCAAACTGTGTCACCAACACAGAAAATCCCTGTGAGCACCATAATGTAACTATATGCCTGAAAGGAGCACAGACCCCAGTGATCACGTCTGAAGGTGTTAGATATTTACATTAAGACAAGGCCTTAGGTACAGCCAGGGCACCAGCTGCCAATGTCTCCAGAACACAAAACCAACTACTGAAGGATTCTAAATCTCTCTGAGCACTACTACCAAGGGTGCAAGCACCACAAACTGATGTCCAATGCCTTCTTCTCCAGCAAGTATGACAATATTGAAATATCCAGCACCCGTCAGGCTTGTGTTCAACCGACAGTCAACCCAATGCCATCTACAATACTAATAATGAATACAATCTATGGGATACAAACACAAAACGAGAAACGGCATCAAATCATGACAAACAAGGGGGATTATAAGCATAGTAGAGTGGCAGGACAGTGAGGGATAGACTTCAGCACTTGATGCCATAATATTATGCATCAATATCATTAATCTTAAGATTATAGAAATGCTATTATCTCAAGTAAAATAAAATTTAATTTTAAATAGAAACAGTGAAGGGAAGGGAAGGGGGAAATACAAATGAAAGTGATTTACATAATTGCTTTATCATAAAACTTGAATTGAATTACATCCTTCCACTTCAGTCGATACTAATGCTATCTCCATCAATAAGCAGGTTATCAAGGTGAATATATGACCTTATAAAAGTATGTAAATTAATGACTAATATGCCTGCCAGTGGTGGAGAAGTGAGGGACAGAAAATAAATTAGTAGGAAGGGGATTTAATAAATTCATGTTAATTTGCTTCTTTTTCCATGAGCTTTGAAAAAGATTTCACATATCAATATGACGAATCTATTAATTATATATTATCCAATAAATTGAAACTTACACCAGAAAGACAGCATAGTGAGTAGGACAACTGGCTGGCACAAAGTCAACCTGGAACTACTACAGATAGTCCCCAAGCACATCCAAGAATGACCTCTGAACACAGATCTAGAAAGACACCTCAAAGTGCATTGCTGACTGTGGATAAAAAAGCAAAGTAAGTGGACAAAATAAAATATAAACTAGTTTCACATTTAATTATATTATTGTGAAACAAATTGTTGCATTTGTATAGTCGTTTGCCAAGGCATCGAAAATCAGATGGGCTGGACATGTAATGCGATTTGGAGACAACCGCTGGACTAGAGCCGTTACCGACTGGATCCAATGGGATATCAAAAGATCACGTGAACTCCGGCCTACAAGATGGCCAGACTTCCTTGTCAAGACCCTGAAGGAACGGTTTGAGGCTCTTCATATTCCTGAATCAACCAGATGCCATTGGGCTACATTGGCACGTGATAGGATCCAATGGAAATGTTACTGGTGCCCGCTCAAGCAAATCGATGAATAACGGGATTCAAGTGATCAAGTGATCAAGCAAAAGGCAATAAATTTATTTTGAGACATAACTCCAGGCCCAGAGCAATAGTACATAGGGCACTTGGCTTCCATGTGGCAGACCTGAGTTACTTCCCCAGACCTCTTATGGTCGCTGAGCACTAGAGGAGTATCTCTGAGCACAGAACCAGGAGTAAGCAACTAGTACTGCTAGGCGTGACGCCAAACCAAACCAAACAGCAACCAAAAAAAGAAGTATAATTCCTACTTGCATGGTAATTTGTGTTCCTCTCATTTTTGAATTGTATTCTTTCATTGAAGGCTACCATTTGTTATTACAATATTTTATTCACTTTATGAATAATTCTAGACATGTGTGTAGTTTCTGCTCGAGAATTTTAAGATGGGAAATCTAATGTATTTTTAAAACTATCTTCTTTGTTAAATGAATATTTTGATGGGAAAATAGTAATTTGGACTAGTTAACTGAAATGAAGAAACTTGGAAATGAAGGTCTATTAAAAGGGTTATAAGAGAAGTGAGAATGTTTATTGCAGCCAGTCCTCTAAATGGAAACTCAGTCTTTGCTGAGAAATAAAAAGACTAAAGTGGTTATATGAGATTTCTAGGAAAGTGAACACTGGCCAATATGTTGTTTTTAAAATAACATACGTTAGGAAATTAAGATGCAGAGAATATTCATTCTTAAAATGAAGATCATTGAAATTAAATTATGTAGATACCTTGAGTATCTTGAGAATATTCACATATCTGCCCCTGTTTAAACAAAAATACAATTTACAATTTTGAAAGAAAATTTTTATTACAATTCAAAAATTTTTTAGAGAGAGGGAAAGAGAGAGAGCAAGACAGCTCTCTGTATGTGTGTGCTTGTGTGTTGTGTGTACTTATTTATATCAGGAATAAATTATCAATATTTCACGGATCAGTGCCAGTATTGATTCACAGTTTCATTTCAGTTTTTACTCCTTTGTATTGCTAAATTTGTTGTAGCTTTTTATCATCCTATGTTTCCCCAATGGTATTCTAAGTTTCCTGGCTTGTTTTAAGTCCTAATATCTATCAATTTCTCCATTTCTAAATAGACATCAGAATTCTAGGAAAACAGACTATCAGTGAGGAATTATAACCAACTTCCCACTTGCTTCAAGTTCTCCCTGTTACTTGTTCTTCTGCTTTCAGCGATTACCAATTAGCATTTCTCTATTCAGTGTTATTTATATTCTGGCCCTCCTTGAAAGTACTTACATTTAAACAAATTATTTTCAAAATAAAAGTGAAAAAATCATTTATCATTTATCCAACCACTTAGTTCTTTATATACTTTAGTGATTCTTAATCATTTAAATAACATCTCTTTAAGATACGCATCTGTCTTAACACATCTGATTTTTCACCACCTATTTCTACTTCTAGGTGCTGTAATTTGGCATGAACCACAACATAGACAATATCAACATTTGGGTTTTACAAAGGTACTTCAAAATAGACATGTCACAAATAATGATTATCATTTCTTTCAAATCATTAGCTTTGACCTGTTTCTTAAGTTAAGGCAAGAGAAGTTAGCCGATTGTCTTCCCATGTTTACATCTCCTCTGTGCGATTCTTTTATTTCAAAGCATCTATTTGTAGCATTTAATTGGGGGAAGATTATGAATTTCCCAACAGAAGCAGTATACCAATATTATTCCATGTGTATCATTAAGTTCGAGTACCAGGTTCTGACATAACCTGCTATGTAATAAAAATAAGTATAGTTGTGAACAAAGTAACGTCTTGATTTCTATCATGAAGAGTGAGTAAGCTTTTCATAACTTGAACTATTGCAAGCCCATTAGATCAGGAAAAATGCTATTTGTTTAAATTGTGATTTGAAAAGCATTGAGAAAGAACATCTGAATTTTGATTTACAAGTGCTATGTTAACATGACTGTGAACCTGAGGTGCTAATAAAAGATGGAAATGAAAGTACTGTGTCTTGTACAAATATTTTGATTAACAGTTTTGTCAGAATGAAGATTCCCCATAAGAGGGAACTCTGTACAGCATGAAGTTCAAAATCGCAAAGCTAAAATGGCTAAAAAAAAGACACTTTTAAAAACCATGTATTTTTCTTAATATTTCTTTTCAATATCTCTCCTCTATTCCCACTTTCTTTACTCTCCTCCAACATCTAAGAATCAAAAAAGTCATAATTCCAAGTCTTCTAGCTACTTGTTAGCGATCAATTCTAACTAGTTCACTTAATTAGTCTATTATTCTATAAGTTGTTTCTGATTTACTGAGGTTTGTCTGAAGCACTGAAATACATCATTATATTTTATAATATTGAAAGTTCAAAATATAGCACATACTCAGTAAAGGTATTAAGCACAAAATGTTTGAACTACTTTTGTGACAAAATGTTTGTGAAACAGAGAATATAGTTACTTTAAAATGAACAAATAGGGGCCGGAGCCATAGCCCAGCGAGTAGGGCGTTTGCCTTGCATGCAGCCGGCCCATGCTGGCCCCGGGTTCGATCCCTGCCATCCAATATTTTAGGGGCGCTCCGCCGGGGTCCCGACAGTGCCGGGAAGCGAAGTTCCCTTCTACCTCCGAAGCCGGCAAGGAATGGATGAACACTCAGGGATCCGATGAGGTTTTAAAAGACTTTACTTATCACAGGTTCAGGCATACAAATCAGCAAAAGGAAAAACCCGATGCTTAGGATTCCAGGCTAGAACCCCAGCCACGTGTAGGCCAAGATGGCGACCACCACGTGTATAACTTCCAAGGGGAAAACGCTTACAAGGCGAGATTCCACCGGGAAGAAGAAGCCCGGGAGAGCGGGAACCAGCAAGTTTATAACCCCCGCAACTCAGACTTTCCTCCCATTGTTATGGAAAGCAGGGAGGGTCCAATGCCCTCAGGTAACCCCTCCCTGCATCTCACCTAGGGCCTTTACTGTGCTAATGTTTTGAGCCGGGAAGGGACGGCCTTTGAAATGTAGAGAAGGGGGTTTCTGAGATGGCATGTCACTGTACCAAAGATCAACACCAATGCCAGTTAAATATTTCTCCAAGCCTTCACAAGTCTCCTCTACTTCATTGTAGTTTTATATTTTTTCAGGGAGCCATGCTTGTTTGTTTGGAAGCAAACAGCATTTCTCTCTGGTCTAATTACTTAGGTGTCCTTACGTGGCCAGGCTAATATGCTGGTAAGATCTAGCTAGTCCCACGATGATTGTGATAGCATGGGAGAATATTTATACCAGCTAGTACAGCATACATGGTCGGATAAACTGCCACATTTAGACTAACCCCTTATCTACGGAGTGATCTGCGGGAGGCAATCCAGAGCAGATGCAGCGGCCCTTAGGAGTCCTGCAACACCATATGGTCCCCTGAGCACCACCAGGAGTAATTCCTGAGTCAGAGCCAGGAGAAACCCCGAGCATTGCCGGGTGTGACCCTAAAAGCAAAAAAAAGAATGAACAAATATAAAACTACATAATTATATATGATGCAGGGAAGAGGTAATAGCACTTTTATCTCAGAAATTCATAACTGCAAAGTTGTAGGAAAATTTTTCCTATGTGTAACTAAGCCAGGTCTGAGCAAGCAGGAGTGGCCATTGCTATGAAACTTAATTAGAATATTCTGAAGGTTTGCTCATTTTTAACAAGCTGTATTTATTTCACTAAGACTAACTAGTACAAATGCGCTACAAAAGCTTTCCAGAAAGCATGAAAAACATTAGAATTTTACAAGACACTCCTTGGTGGAAGATCTGATTCTCTAAAATATATTTTGTTGTTACCCAATTTTTTACATTATTATTACTCCCAAATTACACTGTCAGTTTGATTATAGCTGGGCACATTGCTTCATTCAAGTTGTTACAAAAAATTCTAAACAGTTCATTTTTTACATGTCTCTGCCCAGTTTTCCCAACACCACTTGTTGAAGAGGCTTTCCTTACTCCATTTTAGACTAGTTGCACCTTTATCAAAGATTAAATGATCATGCGTTTGAGGTTGGGTGTCAGGATACTCAATTCTATTCCAATGGTCCACAGGTCTGTTTTTATTCCAATACCATGCTGTTTTAATTACTACTGCCTTGTAGTACAGCTTGAAGTTGGGAAAGGTGATGCCTCCCATCTTCTTTTTCCCGAGGATTATTAGGCCATCCTTGGGGGGTTATTGTTCCATACAAATTTCAGGAGCGTTTGGTCAATTTCTTTGAAGAATGTCATGGGTATCCTTATAGGGACTGCATTGAATCTGTACAGAGCTCTAGGGAGTATTACCATTTTGGCAATATTGATTTTCCCCATCCATGAGCAGGGAATATGTTTCCATTTCATTGTGTCCTCTTTTATCTCTTGGAGCAATGTCTTGTAGTTTTCTTTGTACAGGTCCTTTACACACATGGGTAAGTTGATTCCTAGGTATTTGATTTTCTGTGGCACAATTATGAATGAAATTTTTTCCTTAATATCCCTTTCTTCTCTTTCGTTATTGTATATAGGAAAACCACTGACTTTTGGGTGTTGAGTTGTATCCTGCCACTCTACTATATGCGTCTATTGTTTCTAGAAGTTTTTTGGTAGAAAGTTTAGGGTTTTCTAGGTATAATATCATGTCATCTGCAAATAATGATAGCTTGACTTGTTCCTTGCCTATCTGGATGCCCTTGATGTCCTTTTCCTCTCTGATTGCTATGGCAACTATTTCCAGTACTATATTGAATAAAAGAGGTGAGAGTGGGCAACCTTGTCTTGTCCCTGATCTCAGGGGGAAGGCTTTCAACTTTTCCCCATGGAATACTATGCAGCTGTTAGGAAAAAATGAAATTATAAAATTTGCCTATAAATGGATGGACATTGAGAAGATTATGTTGAGTGAAATTAGCCAGCAGGAGAGAGACAGATACAGAATGACTGTATTTATTTGCAAAACATAAATATATATGTACATATTATGATACCAATATCCAAGGTCAAGTGAAACATATATCAGGAGGTCTTGTCAAAGGTGGAAATTATCACAAACATGTGGGAGTCAGAGGCTAGGTAAGACAGAAAATGGAACACTGCTATCAATTGTCGAGGATAGTAATGCCAACCTAGAACTGAACATTAAATAGAGGCAAAAAGATACACACGACAACCCTTTAATGTATGTTCTGTAATCCATAGTCTGCAAGGGAAGGAAAAGAGAAAGAGAGAGAAAGGGAAAGAAATAAAGAATCTGCCATGGAGAAGGGCTGGGGAGGGGGAGGGAACCGGGGATGTTGGTGGTGGGAGATGGTCACTGGTGGAGGGATGGGTGCTGGAACACTGTATGACCAAAACCCAAATATGAACTTTTTAATTGTTTATCTTTGTAATTGTAAAAATAAAAAATCAAAAAAAATTCTAAACAGGCATTATTATCATAATTTTAAGTAATCATGCAGAATTTTTGAACTAATTATGATCATAGTTTGTTGTGAATTTTCCTTATATTATTGATCTACAAATGATTGTTTTCTATTTCATGCATGCATAGTGGCCCCTCTCCTTTAATTTATATAAGACATATAATAATACACAAATGTTTATATGATATCTTTTTATTTTATACAATTTAAGAATGCTCTTCTGGACTATTGATTTTATAAACTGAATAGTATCTTGTGTCTTGATAAGATTCCATAAGGCTTGAAGTGTATAAGTAATGCTGCGTGCCTTTTTACATTTTAAAATCTAGCTGAGACAAGAACCACCACATGTACAAAGAAGTCAAGACAAAAGAAAAATGATTATGCAACTAGGGATAAGTTCATCTATTTGCTCGAGTGGGCACCAGTAACGTCTCCATTTCTTGGGAATGAGGTTGATTATTGTCACTGTTTTTGGCATATCGAATACACCATGGGCAATTTAACAGGCTCTCCGTGGTTCTATATTTATCCCAGAAAAAAAAAAAGCAAAAATAAATGAATGAACGAATGAACGAACGAACGGACGGATGGACGGACGAACGAACGAATGAATGAATTAATGAATGAATGAGTGAGTGAGTGAATTTGAAAAAGAATAGCAATTATAAAGATATGTTTTACCCTCAAAGGAAAGTTTAAGTCAAAAATAATTCTGCAAACTAGGACACTTTGGTGCTACTAACTTAGGAGTAGAATTAAAATTTAGAAATAGGGCCTGGAGAGACAGCTCAGTGGGAGAAGGCCCACGCTTAACACTGACAGGTGTCCCTAGCACTGCCGGGAGCCACCCCTGGGAATGACCTGGGAGTAACTTTTGAGCACACTGGATGCAGTCCCCCAACTAAATGTGTACAAGAGAACTGGTTTGGATCAAACCTATGATAGGAGAGGCAAACTTTAATTGCAGTTCATTTCAATAAGAGACTGCAACAACCTGGAGTGTGTGCAAATGCTCTGTCCACCTGACCCCGGAATATACATTGGTTCTGGAACCACTGAAACCACTTCTCTTCTTGAATCATTGGAAGGTTGGCATCCTTTTCCTCTTTCTTTTATTTCTGCCTCTATTTGCAAAGTAGTGAGAGGATATGGGTGCCTCCTCCTCTGAGTCTTCGGGAGAATTCTGTCCAGAGTCCTCACCTCAGGGTGGGTTCACCTCTGTGGAAGTGTCCTCAGCTGGCAATGCCAAAAACAGTAACAATAATGGACCTCATTCCCAACGAATGGAGACATTACTGGCACCCACTCGAGCAAATTGATGAACCATGGGAAGATATGAGGGATAAGTCATTAAAGACACAATCACAAGTTCACTGATGAAATGCGCAAAGACATGAGTGTCCCTAAACACTAAAGTAATTCAAAATGCAATCGGTTGTTCATCATATTTAGTATATATTCTAAAGTAATGAGGCAAACTTCTTATTACCTAAATTAATGAAATTATATAGAAAATATAGAGATTACTGTGACAAAACTGGTGATTTATAAGGAAGAGTTTTCTTTCTCTGCCCAGGAAGTGTATTCTCCATTTAACAGGAATATTTGGAAGTATAAAAACAAGAATATCAGAGAAAGAGAAAGTTTTGTCCCTTTGGAGTTGCTTTATAATTTCTAAAGCTCCACCTCTGCTTTGTGGTCTTGGGCAAGAAAACACTCAGCAGTTCCCTTCACAGGGGAGTCTTCCATTTGCGACTTGGCATCCCTCCTCAGCTATCCAAGGTCACTCAATTATCCTGTCTTCAGATGCCAACCCCACAGAAGCAAACTGCTCTACTGAGGAGGCTCCTAGCAATAGTCCAATTGTACAAACAGAAACAAAGTACAGGCATCTTGCTAAAATGTGTTTTCCCAAGCAACTGAAGTGTAATTTTCAGATGTACAATACCAACTATGAAACTAAATATAACATGTGAGTGCCTCGTAAAAAGAAACAATCTTTTGCTCATTCTAAACTAGTAATACCTTTTGTATTAACTTGCACAATACCATTTACTACTTCAGAGTAAGCTATCCACAGATATGGCAAATCGTTAGAAAAGTACTAAGTTTCAGCAATTACTAGCAAAATGTCCAAAATGGATAGGCAGGAAGAATACAACAAAGGTCTTTCCTCACTGAAATAAAAAAAAACAGTTTTGATTTATTGGGTTTATAAAAGAGGTAAAATATAGTATTTACATTTTTTTCTTCACTTTGTCCGCGCACTATAGTCTACTACTTATTCCCTAAATGCCTTGTGAGGACTAGGAATAAAACTGGCATTGTACTACTCAGGTTATTTCAAAACAGAGGAAAATTCATCTTGAAAACCCCTGTTAAACTTTGAAGAGCACCTTTCTTACTTTTCTTAGTTTCATGGGATTGATTGATTTAAAAGCTAAATAGAGTATCTCCTTTAATCTCCTTTAACTGCTGTTGACCTATTCTGCCATTGCTTCCTGAGTATACAATAAATCAAGTACCTTTTACATGAAAAATGAAGTAATTACTCTGTGAATCCAATGGCTAATTGCACATTGAGGCCTCTGGGAAATATGGGACAAATCAGTGTCAGATTTCAAAAGGCAGAAAGAAAGTTGAAACTAATAATCCTCAAATACTGACAGGTTGGAAAGGACTTGAAATGCTCCATTTCTTCAGACACAAACTGATTCCCCACTTAAGGGAATTGGAAAATTCTAGCTATACATTCAGTCTTACGTCAATAATAGTACTGACAGCTGAGAAAATAGAACCTATTGCGCTAAAGTGAGCTATTTAGGGGTCAAAAAGCTGCCTTTGACTACTCTATGTATGAAGTATTTTTGAAAAAAAAAGTTGCATTTCAGTCCTTTGTGTTTATATACAACTGAGTCATATTTGATCCCAAACACATAATGACCCCTTATAGATATAACAAAAAATCTGATTTTCTCTGGAATATTGGATAAAGCCATATTTAACTAAAGATTATGCGATCTCTTTTTTATATAAGAAATCTTTTAAAGTATGTTCTTTCCTATAACTTCAGTATCTGACTTAACTGATTTCTTTTGTTTTCTTTCTTATATCTTTTTTATAGAGAACATAGTATATATCTTTGATATGAAAACATGATATATGACACAGTTACAGAACAAAAGTTATAAAAGCAAAAAAAAACCTTTGTGCATAGATAAATACTAAATAAACAGAAAACAGCATTATAAAATACCAAGAAATTTTCTCAATTTTCCATGAATACAAAAGAAATATAACCTGTTTGAGTGGCAAAATTCCTTCAGTGTGTACTGAATGGTACACAATTTTTATGATAAAAGATGCAGTCAGAAACATACTGACTACATACTCACAATGAACAAGTATCTGAAGATACATACATCCCTCCTATCTAGGAGGTTAAGCTTTGTTATATGTTATATTATTAATATCATTAGTGGAACTTAATAAGCAATGATCATTGTTTCAAACTTAATTTTAGGTTTTGTTTTCCTTTTTAGTTTCTCTTTCTTCCCTCTCATATGACCTCCAAGGTATTTTGTCTATGGACAGTCATTATTAATACTGTCTGAACATGAGAAGCTATGTGTTTGTGAAAAGTTTCCCAGTGGCCTGCCTTCTGGAATTCATTATGATTAGACCGGGCATGGTTTATCTCCTAAAATCATATAAAATGAAATAAAAATGTAATACTGGCTTAGTTACGTTTTATGCTTCTGGTATTGCTGCACCTTGAGTGTTAGATATTATGATTGAATTTCTTGTTTTTTTTTTTTGGGGGTCATACCTGGCAGTTCTCAGAGGTTATTCCTGGCTCCGCTCTTAGGAAATACTCCTGGTGGTGCTCAGGGGACCATATGGGATGCCGGGAATTGAACCCAGGTCGGCCACGTGCAAGCCAAACACCCTACCAGAGGTGCCCTTGCTCTGAACCCTTATGATTTGAGATAGATTGTTTCCAAGGCCATAACTCTATCCGTTTGATGCCTTATATTATTTTGTGGAATCATTGTCTTAAATTATGATATTAACTTAGAAAATTAGAAAAAAAAATCCTGCTATTTTCATCACTCCAATATCACAACACCAACTAAATAAATGCTAGTTTTCATTATTTGTGAGAGAGATCTGTCGAACACTTCAAGGGTGTGGGGGTACTTCCACTACTCTAGGGCAACATGGTAACAGGTTTATTGAAAGCATATATGAGATTGTTGGACCCTGTGGTCCTCGGAGGTGCCTGGGCAACATGGTAGTGCTCAAGAACCTCCAGAGTTGAAACTCATTGAACTATGTGGAGGCAGGGCTTGAACTAATATTGTCCACATGCAAGGCACATACCTTTACTCCTGAATAATTTTAACTCCCAATAAATGCTAGTTTGAATACGGAGGGTCTTAAATGACCACTAGTAATGTTTGCTTTCATATGGCTATGTATACACAATTCATTAAAATATGATTAATATCACAACATATTTTTTCGTTCCCATCATCAGTGAAGTAGTTAATTATGAGATAACAAGTTGTTTCATCCAGTTTAACAGCACAACTACATTTGCTGCTGACGATGGCATTAGTGTTCAGAAGACTTTCTCTGGAGATAACACTGAATTCTAAAATACATTACAAATCTCCTTTTATTTAAAAGATTTTGTGTACTTTGATGTGAAACTCCTTTGCTTCTCTCACTAATGTTTTACTCATTATATGAGCCAGGCCATGAAGCAAGTCTCAAAAGGAGTTTTGGTTGTTGTTGGGCTTTGTTTTTTTGGTTGGGGGAGCAGGGAGTGGAGGTGTCCTATCCCATTGTTTTCCCTCTGGTTATTATCATGACAGCACTACAGTGACTCAAGAAAAAGGACTTTAAAAATAACCTTAAATAATTCAAAAGAGTTGGAGATAAAACAATATCCCTGTTTTGTTTTAAACCGTTTTTCCCTTTGCCTTTGTTTTCTTTTGTTCCTGGTCTTTGATCTTTTTGTCCCCTGCTTTCTTGGTAATATTGGTTCTATCAGACTAAGGTGGTGATAAGAACTCTGGTCTAAGGAACAAAAGACAAATGAGAACTTGCTGATAATAGATAGCTCCACTTTTGCATTTATTTTGAGACCAGGAGGATACTGCATTTTATTCCTATCAAGCCCAGAAAACAACAGTCTTTATCTCCATTTAATCTCAATGGATTGCTGCGATGTACTCATTAAAAGTTATATATGGAAAACTGATTAAAATCATTGTTTTCAATCTGGCCTTTGAAAGCACTGTTGCCAAGAAGCCATAATGTTAAAATAAAAGGAGAGTATTTTATGAAAGTCTCTAGAAGCAATCTTCTTGCTGTAGTATGAATCTTTTCCTTTCACTTAAGATTCTTTACTAAAAAGAATTTGTACTAAAGGGAAAAAGGCTCATCTAAATTTTAACAGTTCTTCTAAGGAACATTGATTAAGTTTTGAGATCCCTGTAGGGTGGTGGTTTATTCCCTAAATCTATAAAAATAAAAAAAAAAAAAAAACTAGAGATGTCCTGGACACAGAAGATAAATGTTTAACATGTGTTTTTCTTTTTTATGTATTTTAGACTTTAAGGAATATTCATTTTTAAAAGCATCAAACAAATCTAATAAATAAAGCATTACTTTTTTTTGTTTAAATTTGAGTAGATTTTCTAGTGTGATCACTATTGAATGATAACAGAAGAGGAACTAAGAGACTTAGGATAAAAGTTCACATTAAATTGTTTTAGTTGCATTTTCCTTTCCTTGGAAAATAAGGAGAATGTCTATATAGCACTAATAATGCTGCCTTCCAGTATAAGATATCTCTTTGTGTTTACTTAAAAAATGGAAATGACTTTGAAGCTAAATTCATCTTCAAAGATGAAAGATCACTAATCAAGAAGGAGGAGCAAAAATCAACAAATGAGACTATATTAAACTAAAAACCTTTTTAACCTCAAATGATATAGTGACTAGATATAAAGACAGTACACAGAAAGGGAAATATTATTTAACTTCCATATAATAAGAGGTTAATATCAAAGAGAAATAAGTAACTGTTAGAAATTAAAAAAAAACTCTATTGAAAAATTGGGAGAAAAAAATGAACAGAAATGTCCTCAAAGAAGAAATACAAATGGCCAAAAGCCACAAGAAAAAAATTTGCTGCAGCACTCATCAAGAGGGATATGCGAATCCAAACAATAATGAGATATCAACTCACATCACAGAGATAGGCACACATCATAAAAGAACAACTAGTGCTGGCACAGATGTGGGGAGTAAGGGACTACCACATACTGTTGGTGGAAATGACAACTTGCCCTGCCATTCTAGAATACAATATAGGAATTCCTCAAAAAATATACATATTTGGCTTTTGTTTGACCCACCAACATCACTCCAGTGAATGTACTCCTGGCCCCAAAAAAACACTGCGGAAAAGCCATCTATACTTTTATAGTAATCTGTAAACAACCTTGATGTCTGAAAATAGATGAGTGTATAAAGAAACAATGGTACATTTACACAATGAAATACTATGCAGCTGTTATGAAAACTGTGCTTATTAGAGGATGAACATGGAGAATTTCATGCTGAGTGCAATGAGTCAGAGGGAGGACAGAGAGAATGACTGCACTCATCTTGAGTATATAAAAAAAAACATAGTATAAGACTAATGCCCAAGGACAGTAGAAACCAGGGTTAGCATGACTGGTCCATCGTTGGAAACTTGCTAGTTGTATGTGTATTGTGAGGGGAGGACAGTTAGGACAGAGAAGAGACCAATGGTAGTTAGACATGATCACTCTGGCAAAAACTGGGTGCTAAACATGGATAAAGGTGTGTACACGATAACATTTCAGTATCTAAGCTACAAACCATAATGTCAAAATGGAAAAGAGATAGAGAGAGACAGAAGAGAAGAGAAAAAAAAGGGAGAGATAGAGGGAGGGGAGAGGGAACAGAATTGTCTGCCATGGAGGGGCATAGCAGGAGGAAAACTGGGGACATTTATGGCAAAATGATACACTGGTGAAGGGAGCGATGTTGAACATTGTATGACTCAATCCCACTCATGAAAATCATTTAAACAATATCTCATGGTGAATCAATATAAAAGAAAGAAAAGATATTAAAATTACTGGTATGGGAAAAATAACTAAAAAATGTAAAAGCATACCAATATAATAAACACACTGGAAATATTTAAATCAAACACACATCTATTTAACATACCATATTAAACATAACATAATATAACATGTTACATATTTATATATAATATAGTTAAATCAGCATAGTAATTATTTAAATAACGGTTGGAGATTTACAAAAAAACTGAGATTTAATACTTAAGACATTTAAATTATGCTGCAAATAAAAATCTTTTTTAAATTTTTATCAATTAATTGAAATATATTATGATCCAAGAAAATTGATATTTTATTTAATTGTGTTGTCTAATTATTTATCGTTATACCATAATAGCCATATTCTTTGATTTTCAACTTTCTGTCATCAGCACTGGGCTCTTGTAACATTTTTAGCAGAGTGATACACTATTTCAAACCAAGAGAGTTTATGAGAACTAATATATTTTTAAATTGGTATGACCATGGAGGAAATAAAGTGTCTTAAAACTTTGCATAAATCAGTGCACCTAGGAAGAAGTGAAAAGGTTATTGGACAGACTTAGCAACACACTTCCTGCATCTGAGGAAGCCACTTGTGCCTTCATGATCCCAGCACTCTGGCAGTTTGGAGCTTCTGGGACTCAGGGCTTCTGGACTGATGTTATTTCTGGCAGAGAGCATAAACCAAGGCCTTCTCTTGAAGCAATGGTGAAAGGGCACCAGCTGTTTCCAGAACAGTGTGGAAATATTCCAGACTATTAATTTATTTTTTTAGAATGTTAACTCACTTTCTATTTTTTCCTATGATGAATCACTGCATCCTTTCTACATCTCATGGTCAATCCTACATTTTATTTTTTTCCTATTGATCAATTATTAGGAATATGACAAATATAAAGTGCAACACTATATATTCATAAATTAATGAATTTTTTCTTTGTCCTTCTATATGATTACTTTAGGAAAAAATCGTGATAATTTCCTGCAGTCTAACTCCCTTTTTTTTGTTAAACTGGAATATATGAGGTGATTAATTCTGGTAGGAGCAATTCATTCAGCTGGATGATTTAAATAAGAAGAGTAGGCAGATAGTATATGAGTTGAAATACACTGTCTGAAATATATTGTTCAAAGTGGAACAAAAAGCAGTGGCCCTCCTCATATAACTAATTTATTAACTCCCCTTAAAGACTTACTAATTAACTTGATTTATTTTAGTTTTGTTAATCTTGATATTTATAGAACATTAAAACATGAAAAATCATATAAGCTTATAATTTTATATTACTTATATTAAAATGTTAGAGTATATGAAAACAGAAAATGAACATTTTCAAAGATCTATAAATTTATTTGAATATACTGTGCTTACACATATACAAGTATTACTTGGGTTGAATTTGTTATAAACTATTTTGTAAACGAAAACATTGATTCTAACTGGTACTAATTTTTTTAATGTATAGGCTTCATTCAAATATCTAGCCTTTATGGAGCATTTAAGTAGTTGAAACTAAATGAAATACTCACAAATAAAAAAAATTCACTATTACAAATATATATGAATGCACAAATGTAAGAATGAAATGAATGTTTTTTATTATGAGAATATAAAATAAAATAATTATTTTAACTAATACTGTGTAGTAAGTGTATTAAAATAACTTACTGATACTGGTTTCCAGTTGTTATTAATAAAGCAAAATTTAATTTAAAAAAGTGAATTTCAGTTTTGATGAGAAGATACCACTTTTGATCAATATTCTATTAAAAAAGGTATGGACTGAAAAGAGAGAATACTATCTTGAAAGAATATGTATACCTATAATAATTAGTTTTATTCCCATTTGATTGGTTATTAATATTCTGGGATCTTACTATATTTTCACAAGTTTCTAACTTTATTGTCATGGATCCCCTATGCCTTCCTTAAGGTCAAATTAATGGGAATGCCCTATTGTATTATTGTTTTTTAAAATCAATTTTAAGTAGAAAATATGCTTTTTAAAGTCAAGTGGGATATAACATATTAAGGTTAAAATAAATTAACGAAAAAGTAAATATCGTCACCAAATCCTTACTTTAGTTATATACAAATTATTATTTCTTATTCTGTGTATTGCTAGCATCAAAGTATTAAAAGTTAAAAACACCACTACATTACCTAAAATTTAAGGATACATTCAGATATTACAAGTTTAAAAATATTTCTAAAATCTCCTTCCCTTTGAAACTATTTTTCCCAGAACATATTCACTGCTAAAAATACCTTTTTTTCAAGTATTTTCACTGTTTATAAAAAAGATTAAATATCATTATTTATCTAAGATACACTTATTTTAAAAACAGCAGTATTTTAATTTATTTATACTTTTAGGTTTAAGAAACCTAACAAAGAAGTCAATAAATATTTTGCATAACTGTTTGATTAATTTATTAATTGACTATAATTTAACAATACATTTTCATTAATTTCAATCGAAAGTCACAAAATGAGCAACACAAATTTTATCTCACTTAGTCACATACAATTTTGGTGTAATTAGTTGACTTCTGGAGATCTGTACTGGTCACATGTATACAGAATTTTAGAGCTCATCTGATGAGAAAATTTGAAAATATGAACAGGAAAGAGCGAATGAAAAGATAAGCACAGCAACCATACACAATCTTTGGATTAAATTACTTTTGTTACTCTCATTTTATAAGTTCTAATTTCAAGAATCCATATTTACACTTTAAGGAAGTATTCAGACAACTTCAAAAGAAAATATTTAGCCAGTACCAAATTATGGCATTTGATACAAATATAAAATATAGAAAACTAACTGTTAAAGAAAAATCAAGAGTTTATGAAGGTCAAGCTTCACAGAGATAAGTCATTTTTAAAGAATTTCTGTAGCAAACTTTCAACATGTTCATTTTTCTCTTCTGCTCACATTCTTTATAATGGCCTCAGGTGCATGTATTCCTGTAAGAGTCCACTCACTGGAGACTCTTCACTCAGTTGGTTAATGAATGCAGTAGATATCAAGGCTGACAGTCTTTTTTGTACCTTTATGAATATTGGCAGCATAATCTGTTGTTAGAGATTATGAAATTCATAACAAATTCAAAAATAGCTCTTGTCAAATGTGACAAAAGCTACAGTTATTAATACCTGGCAAGCACATTTTAAAACAGAGGCATAACCTTTCTCTTAATGTATTATACAAAATTCTCCTGTCCTGAAAAATATAAAATGGCTCTGTAACAAGTATTATATACATACAATACAGTTTTCAATCCAAATTTGCTCTATTGAATAAATGAAAGCAAACTAGTGACCCAAACAAACTTTTTGATATTTTAATCATTTGTTCAAAATAAAATAAGTACATCCAAGTTATAAGTTAAAATATTAGAATTCTGAAATACTACCACTTAAATGCATGGTAACAGTAGAAATAGTAAATGTGTACAGGGAAGATTAAAATCTATTTACAAAACAAAAAGCGTTTTCTTAGTATGCAATTTTCCCATTCAGAGTTGTAGATGAAATAAGACATTTTTAATGATACAATTTTTTAAAAATATAGCTATATTTTGCAATCACATAACACAAAAATGTCATGCTATATAATCATGAATATCTTATTGAAATTGTGTAAGAAGAGTAATCTCTGAGGTGTGCTTTATTTATTAGCACAGTATTTATTTACTGCACAGTATTCTACTAGATAAATCAGATGAGAAAAAGCATCAACTTTTACAAATAAGAAAAATACCCTTAACACATAGAAATATATTATAGTTTCCAGTTGCCATCAAAGTTAAATTGTTGGATTAAAAAAAAATCTTTAATTTGGGGCCGGAGCGACAGCCCAGCGGGTAGGGCGTTTGCTTTGCAGGCAGCTGGCCCATGCTGCCCGGGTTCAATTCCCGGCATCCCGTATGGTCCCCGAGCACCGCCAGGAGTAATTCCTGAGTGCAGAGCCAGGAGAAACCCCTGAGCATTGCCGGGTGTGACCCAAAAAGAAAAAAAAAATCTTTAATTTAATCTAAATAAACTAATGATGAAGAAGGGTTTTGTTTCATATAGCTGAAGTAACAGGCCAATTTTTCTAGGCCATAATATTGACATGGAAGTAGAAAATACTGTTATCTACAGTTATACATAAATAAAATAAAAAAATAATTTAGGATGTGGCAGAGGGTTTAGGGGCTACTCCTTGCTCTGAGCACCACCATGAGATATTGCTGAGCACAGAGTCTGGAATAAGCTTAAACACAGTGGGCGTGGCCCAATCTCCCTCTATGCCTTACAAAAAAGATGTCATAGTGTCATTAAAATGTAGTTATCAAGTGTTTACTTTATGTATATGTGTGTTCATATTACCCTGTTGTGTAACACAAACAAAAATTTATACAAAATTCATATCTAATAATATAATTAATAGATAATATAATATATCTATTAATAATATAATATAATACAGGTTCTAACTGCTACCCATCATCCCAGTAAGCCTAGCAAGAAGACAGAGCATCCCACACATCATGCAATCAGTCATTGTCAACATCCAGACTCCTAGTTCCTCTGAGCTCCATCCAAGAGAAAACCTGATCTTTCCCCTTTAAGTTTCATCAGTAAATGCTCGAGATGAGAGCCTTCTACTGTGAGTATACCACCTACACGGCTGAGCCTAGAAAGCTACCCATGTTTTATTTGTTATGACAAAAACTGGTAACTATTATGAACCTCAATTCCATGACCTGAAGAATGGTTTGAGGCTCTTCCTGTCCCTGGAGCAAGCAGATGCCTTTGGGTTACGCTTTCTTGTGACAGACCTATGGAGATGTTACTGGTGCCCGCTCAAGAAAATCGATGAGCAATGGGAAGACAGTGATACAGTGAATGATATAATTATTTTAGGAACATTCTTACTGGATTTTCTGATGTCCCATATAGTTTTTGGGATATTATACAAATGTCACTGATCATACCTCATTTGTGTTTATTAGGTGACTAACTCAAGGTCACATATTGTAGAGCAAAAGAAGCTGAAGCTCAAGAAAAGGTCTTCTCATTCATGACCTAGTTATGTTTGCTCTCTACTACAAAAAGAGTACTACAAAAGAGTAAAAATCCCAAGTTATAATCAGTAACTTGGGATTGGCACTATTCACTTTGCACAATTTCTTTCAAACTAAAAGCTTACTTTTCTGGTTTTTAGTAAATAACATTGCAATTTTTTTAATAATATATGCTATTGTATTGCCATATTTACCAAACATATTTAAATTTTATTTTTTGTATGTTTGTTTTTTGGAGTCACAACCACGGTGCTAGGGCTTACTCCTGACTCTGCACTCAGGGGGTTAATATATATATATATATATATATATATATATATATATATATATATATTTTTTTTTTTTTTTTTGCTTTTTTGCTTTTGGATCAAACCCTGTGATGCTCAGGGATTACTCCTGGCGGTACTCAGGGCACCATATGGGATGCCAGGGATTGAACCTGGGTTGGCTGCATGCAGGGCAAACACCCCATCCACTGTGCTATCACTCTGACTCCTCAGGAATGAATTCTGCTTAGACACTCAAGGGGAATATCTGTGTTGCCAGGAACTGAGCTTAGAAGGCTGCATGTAAGGTAACTGACTTGCTACTATTGCTCCAGTCCACAGATTGTCATTTTTAATGTGACTAGAGCAAACTTTTACCAATAGACACGAACACCAATACACATGCTATTCTGAAGTAAAGTTATCTGAAGGCCTATGGCTCTCAGAAAAAACTGCTAACATTACCTTAAATAATGCAGATTTACCTAGTTAGAACCTATACACAAATATATTATTTTAAATGCTAGAAACCTATTTTAAGCAAGAAAACATATACAGATGGAGATAGCTCACATGAGTCAACTCTTCCACTTTTAATTTGTCACTTCAAACTACTATTCTATTCTTTACATCAGGACATAAATATTTTTATCTCTTCTTTTTACCTCTGAATTTGTGACCATGAAGATTCTTTTCTTTTCTTTTTTTTATTTTGCTTTTTTGGGGTCACATCCAGTGATGCTCAGGGATTACTCCTGACTCTTCGCTCAGGAATTACTCCTGGCTGTGCTTGGAGACCATATGGGATGCCGGGATTGAATCCAGGCCAGCCTAGTGCAAGGGACCATGAATATTCTTTATATAAGAACAATTAAGCTTCAATTTTTTTCTCCAAATAGTGTATCTAATATTCAAGTGTTTGCTTAGTCCAGCCCAAGAAAAGAAGGGGAATAGAATTATATATCTTGTGTTCCAGAATCACCACACTCAATAGTCATTGGCTGTGATTGAAACATTAAATTCAAAAAGGTCACTTTGTTTTCCTGCTAACAATGCGGTTTTAATTTCAGGGTACAAATAAAGTGTTGGTATGTTCATTCATTTTATTTATTTATTTATTTTTATTCTTTTTTGGGTCACACCCGGCAATGCTAAGGGGTTTCTCCTGGCTCTGCACTCAGGAATTACTCCTGGCGGTGCTCGGGGGACCATATGGGATGCAGGGGGATCGAACCGGGACGGCACAGGCCGGCCGCGTGCAAGGCAAACGCCATATCGGTTGGACTATTGTTCTGGCCCTTGTTGATTCATTTTAGAAACAGAAGTAAAACTTGTAGTAAATATTTGGATGGAAATTAAAATATTAGTAAAATGTAAAATATTTCATAAAATATGTAACAAAATGGAGTATTACACAAATAACAGTTGGATTAGTATATATGTGAAATAAATTGATTTTAAGGCACTCTTTTATAACATTACAAAATGTGTGCCAAAATTTTAATACGTGGACTTTGAAACTAATGAACATTTAAAAACAGATACCAACTTCATTTTAGCAATGAATACATGCACAACACATACATGTACAACATGTTACAGTATGTACGTATTTCTGGGTTTCATATAACTTATTGAATGCATTTGAAGGTTGAAAACTCTTCCTAAATTTTGAAAGTATTCTGAAAGTCATCACGCAATTATTTAAAATTATTTTAAAGAAATTTTAAATAAATCATCTTATTTAGGCCTCACTGCATAGCTATGAAACACATATGTCACAGGCATTCTGGAAACATGCTTAGGTATTTCTTTTTATATGTCTCCATAAATACCACAAATGGTACTGAATTAGGTATCATGAGAACCCCAGTAATTAGAACTCTAGAACCTTTTACCTTATTAAACATCTGACCACTGCGTTTTGCCCATTGAATGCTAAGTACTAACCAGCATTATTTTTAGTAGAGTTAGAATCTGTAGTGACATGTGCTCAGATAATCTCTTGTCCATTTGCTTCAAATAATATGTAGTTTATAAAATTTAGACATAAACATATGCATTATGTGCATAGTATATTAATATGTCTGATAAGGAGAGTTACTGTTTTAGCAGCATAAATGTTCATTACAAATATTACATTTGGATGAAAAATCTCAAAGAGCAGAAAACTTGAAGTAACCTAACAAATGCCATGAAAGAGTTAGCTTTGTGTGTCTGAAGAGTACAGAGAAGTCTATAGTGCTGGCACAGAGGGAAATATAGAAGCTGTGTGGGGAAAGGAAGGAAGCAGAAAGCTTGAACTTGACACTAATGAAAATTCTTTCCTATTTACTCTGTAAAGATTAACACAGAAGTCACTAAAAGTTATTCTGATTTAAAAAAAATATGCCCAAAGAGCATTTGCTTCACTAAATAACTTAATCACTGAAAAGGAAGAGTTTTTGACTTTGGGTACTCAGGGACAAAAGTAAGAGAAATGATTCCATTCTAGACTTGTCTTACAAGTTAGCCAATTCTGTGGAAACATATTGATAATGTCCTATATAGTGGGCTCATATAACGTAATGGAGATTTAATAATATCCACTGACTTTTCCCTAAGAATTAGCTCCAACAAGCAATGTAGAATAGATTATCTAGGGTATTCTTAGGACAGGCTCAAACAGAGCTTGAGAAAAATTTGAAATAAATCTTGTCCGTAGGTGCAATGATGGTGGGTCTGCAGTGCCAAGTAGAAACCCACTACGTGCTAGAAACTCAGAAAGTGAACACAAGAACAGGTATCAGCCACACATCAGACTCACACACAAAAATCCAGAAAAAAGTCATTACTTATCAATACCATTCCCTTATATGGGCGATAACAGTTAATATAATTAGTGTTGGCTAAGGAAACAGGCATAGGGATGTGGGTTGGGTGGAAATGAGGGTCTTTGGTGGTGGTGCAGTCACCCTGGTGGTGGGATTGGTGTTGAACAATGAATCTAAAAATGGTATAGTGAAAAACTTTGTACTTTGTAAATCACAGTGTTTAAATAAGAATGAAAAAAAACCCACACACATAAATAGAAAAAATAGAGCCACTAAAATATTCATTAAGCACTGAAAAGACCCTACAATTTACTCATGGATTGTTCTTCTGTAAAAGTCATTGTGCTTTTCTTTGAATAACTATCTGCTGTTTGACAAAGCCACTGGATAACCAAAAAGTAGTACAGGAATAGAAGAAGACACAGAGTTTTCTTTACATTGCTCATTAGGATTTCCTTGTTTATCTATTTCAGTGACAAAGTTGTCTTAAAATTTAGCCTCTCCTATTAATTTTGCATTTATATTTTCATTAATTTTAATTGGAAAAATTATATTTTCATTAATTGTACTCTTGTTTCTAGATATTATTTATAGAGATGAATTGTAATTTCAAGATATAGTAATTCACATATATGTATAGAATATAATATATCAAATGTATCACTGAATCATACTAATCTAATTATTTTCAGTGTATATATTTATATATTTAAACATGTATGTAGATGTTGCATGGATTTTTATAATAACTATTTTCCCAGATTTGTCTTTTAATGAATTATATCTCTTGATTTTTGATATTCATACCTTTCAAGAGATATTAGTAAGGATATATGTATGTATAAATATATATGTCGGGAGAGAGGAAAAGAGGGAACGTTTATTTGATATTTCTTAATTATTTTATGCAGTGTAGATAGTTTGGCAAATCTCCAAACTCCAGCACCTGAGAAAAGACTGGTGGATTGGAGACCCACAGGGGAAGACTTATTTTGAATGGGCAGAGTGCTGGCATCATTGTAAAAATTGTGTTTTTTTCACAAACCGCACTTTTATTTTCATAGCAGCACTATTCACAGTAGCCAGAACCTGGAAACAACCAGTATACCCGAGAACTGATGACTGGATAAAGAAACTGTGGTACATCTACACAATGGAATACTATGCAGCTGTCAGGAAAAATGAAGTTATAAAATTTGCCTATAAGTGGATGGACATAGAAAGAATCATGTTGAGTGAAATTAGTCAGAAGGAAAGAGAGAGACATAGAATGACTGCATTTATTTGCATGACATAAATATATCAGGTGATCTTACCAAAAGTGGAAATTACCACAAACACGTGGGAGTCAGAGGTTAGGTAAGATAGAGAAGGGAACATGTGTGAATAAATGTCAAAAGGTCTGATACCAACATAGAACTGAGCATTAAATACAGACAAAAAATGCAAATGATGGCTTTTAAGTGTGCGTAGTGTAACCCACAATGTGTGGGAGAAGGAGGAGAGAGAGAGGGAGAGAGGGAGGAGATAAGGAACCTGCACTTTAGGCAGGATGTGGGAGGGGAGGGAATTGGGGACATGGGTGGTGGTTGAGGGGCACTGTGGGGGCGGGGTGCTGGAACACTGTGTGACCGAAACCCCTAAGCGTGAACAACGTTGTAATTGTATATCTCACAGTGGTATAATAAAGTGTTAAAAAAAAATAAAGTCTTTAGAGGAAATGGAAAAAAAAAGAATTGTGTTTCTTTGTGAACATATTCAGTGGTTGAATACATATTACCATGTTGTAAAAGGTAGTAAGTTTTACTTAAGATTTTCTTATGTGGTACTAGTGCCTTATAAAGTACCTTCAGCATATCTGAAAGAATGTTTATTTTTACATATCACCTATCTGAGTACCATTTCCTAGCTCTGCAGTTACATAAAATGGACCATTGTCAGGCAATGCCACCGGGGTGCCTGGCAGTGCCGGGAAGCGAAGTTCTCTCCCTACCTCTAAAGCCGGCAGGAATGGATGAAGACTCAGGAATCTGATGCAGTTTTAAAAGGCTTTACTTATTACAGGTTCAGGATACAAATCAGCAATAGGAAAAACCCTGTGCTTAGGATTCCCGGCTAGAACCCCAGCCATGTGTAGGCCAAGATGGTGGCCACCACGTGTTAAGACCCTATAGAGAGGAGACAAAGACAAGACTCCCAAGAAGAGTGCAAGCCCCAAAATAGAGCCCAAAAAGAAGAGCCAGAGAGGATGCAGCCTATTTTTTATACCCCTACAACTCAGACCTCCCACTATTATGGGAAGCAGGGATGGTCAAATACCCTCAGGTAATTTCTCCCAGCACCTCACCTAGGCCATTTTAGATGCTAATGTTTTGAGCCAAGATCTGCCTGGAAATGCCTATATAGGATAGAGAAGGGGGTTTCTGAGATGGCATGTCTCTGTACCAAAGACTAATACTAATGCTAGTTAAATATTTCCCCAAGCCTTCACAAGAGTCCCATCTACTTCACTATAGTTTTGTATTTTAATTGCCTTTGAGTTATTAGGGAGCCAGCCTTGCTTGCTTGGAGGCAAACAGCATTTCTCTCTGGTCTAATTACTTAGAGATCCAACATGGCCAGGCAAATATGCTGGTAAGATCTAGCTAGTCCCACGATGATTGTGGTAGCATGAGAGAATATTTATACCAGCTAGTACAGAATACATGGTCAGTTAAACTGCCACATTTAGACTACCCCCTTATCTGCGAAGTGATCTGCAAGAGGCAATCCAGGGCAGATGCAGAGGCTTTTAGGCTTCCTGAAACAGACCATCACATATGGAATGAAGTCATATTTGGTTCAGAATGAAGTCATCTTTGGTATTGTTTTGAAATAGAAAACTGCTCCCTAGTTAGTGAGAAATGTTTGTTTCAGTATTATTTATGACCAAATATAAAGGTATTACCCAATGAAAAGTGAAATATTAACTTCCTTACACTTGAAAAATTCTTCAAAGTAGTGCTTGGGGCTTAGGGGAAGAGGAGTCACCTCTGTCTCTACTTAGTAAGTGGTTCATATTTCATCACTGGACACTCAGGTCTGAGCTCCACAAGGATCAAACAAGACCATACTGGAGTTGGGTTGCTGTGATATTTTAGATGAAACATGCTTGTATGTGCTAAGAATACACACCGTTGCTATCAATTATTTCTCTCTTCCAGAATTATTATTTTCACATCAGTAATCATGACTAAAGTCATTAAGTAAAAGTGGAACACATTTAAAATAATACATGTGGTTACTATTATATGTGTGTGAAGACAGTGAAACATTTTTATCACTCTTTAAAAATGAGGACTTAGAATAGTACTTCATTTTTATCTAAACTTCTAAGAAAGATGTTTTATATTCACTTCCTCTATTTCTGACCCACAGCACTTGAAACATTGCTATAGTTTGACAAACCACCTCCACTGAAGTCACTTTTGACCCTTTATAACAATACCAGGCATTTTTCATCACTAAGGATGTTAAAATCTACTTATTCCAAACAATGAGCACTAGTTTTACCAAGTACATCAAGTCATTCCCTTCAAAGACTTTATTTTATGATAATTGCAGAATATTTTTTACATTTTCAAATCACTCTGCACAAAATCCCAAATTAAATATTTATGAAGTGCAATAATTAAACATTTCCAGTAATTTGTGGATAATTTCTTTTCATCTTTTGGAAACAGTCAGATGACCTATTAGTGTAAATAGGTAGATATAACTATATATGGTCTATAGGTATATAGGTTAGTTATATATGCTGGTTAGGGTACACCAAAGCTCTTTTTTATGGGGTATAGAGTTCTCTACTGTAAAGAATCAGTTTGATTGATTATTCTCTTTTGAATCATACCACACCATTCCTTTTTCAAACTAGGGCCTTTTCTGTCTCATTTTTTTTAAATTTCATATACTTTACCACTGGCATTTATTCCAGCGCATTAGTTTCAAAGGACTACAATCACAGAAGCTGGACACACATGGAATAATCACTGAGACAGAGTTGCTGACATAACACAAAAGACTATTGCATTAAAATTAAAATTAAACCTAACTATATGGTCAGCATTCTTGTCAGCTTCATTTTTGTTTTTAACTATTAATTTAAATCTTACTAGACTTTATTTCTAAACAACCAAAATTAACACTATTCTTTAATGTTATTCATTCTATGCAATACATTTCTGAATATTGTACAAATCACTTGTTACTTTTCTTCCCGTTGTTCATCAATTTGCTTGAGTGGGCACCAGTAGCATCTCTGTACATCCTGTTGTGAGCTAGTGTAGCCCAAGGGCATCTGCTCGATCCAGGAATACGAAGAATCTCAAACCATTCCTTCAGGTCATGGGAATGAGGTCTATAATTGTTACTGTTTTTGGCATATCAAATATGGCATGGGTAGCTTGCCAGGCTCTGTCATGTGCATGGCATACTCTCAGTAGTAGGCTCTCATCTCATGCATTTACTGATAAACTGCATAGACATGCACAGCAGGGAGAGATTGGCTTTTCTCATGGGTAGAGTTCTGACGAGCTGTGGGGTCCAGATGTTGAAAATGATTGCCCTCAAGGTATGGGGGTTCCTTTGGCTTCTTGGGAGGCTCTATTAGTATTGCAGTTAGTATTGCAATCCAGGTATTGCGATACAGGACTAGATCCTGCCTTCCCTCCCAGGGGCCTCATGATCAGTTTAGCACAGAGAGAGCCAGTAGTAGCTCTGTCCCAGGTATCTGAGTCTCTGGATCAGGCATACCTGGGCTTAAAATAGGCTTTGCCATAAGGTGGGTCTCTGATGAGCAGGTCTTGAGATCAGCTTTTCTCTTGAGTGGAGCTCTGACAAGTTGTGAAGCCAGAATGTTGACAAATGACTGCCCCTAATGGCGTAGGGGTTCCTCTGGTTTCTTGTGAGGCTCTAATCTGATGGCAGGCCAGGGCTAGAACCCTCCTTCCCTCCTGGGTGCCTCATGATCAGTTGAGCCAGTGGCAGCTTTGCCCTGGGTATCTGAGTCTAAAATTTATCTGGCTCAAAATTTCAAATGTATATAATAGAATGATAAATATTATTTTTTGATTATTGGGAGACGATGCTATTCATACACAGATGTGTTTATGAAGTACAATTAAAAATTAATTGTAGGTTTACAAAACATATAATATTGTATGTGATCAAGTGATCAAGTGATCATAAGATTGTAATGCTAGTTTTACAAATGTAGTACTTTTTGTAAGAAATAAAATTTTATCTAAATAACTTATCAACATGCCAGTTATATTCAGGTAAATTAAACATAACTTGTGCTGCCTGAACATACTCGAAAAACTAGTCATTAAGATTCCTTTACATAGCAACTAAAGTTTAAAGTTCTCCTCAAAGCTCTCAAGGATAATTTTATATTAGCTGCCACCCAGGACACAATTAAAATTTTATGTACACTTGTGCTGACAGTTGTCAGAAAATACCTTGAAAACTTACATACTTTTCTGTTTCTGGGTAACAGTAATTAATATCCATTCCCAAAGGGTACCTCATCTACAAAAAGAACTGAAGACTCCCTTTGGGTAGATTATAACTGAGTCATACCTCAGATAAACACAGACAATTAATGGTAATTAAAATTCATTTTGTATCAGTGGTAAGCTAAGGGATCATTAAGGGTCATGCCTTTGTCCTTAATTATTTGGGTTATTGTTTTTATTTAATTAGATGAGCTTAATGAGTCTTCGGTTGCAGCATGATCTAAATTGAGCAACACACCTTGAAAGGCCATGTCTCACAACCTTGACTGCTCACTTACTTTGATGGCAGTGACATTGCTCTCCATACATACACAAACACTAGATTAGCCCCATTAATTCTCGGGAGAAATACAAATGGGGCAAGAAATGGAGTTTTTACTAGATTCAAAATAATTTGATGCAACTAATGTTATATGTTAAACATATCCCCGAGAACAGTCTTTCCTTGTCAGTATAAGTGTCAATCTAATCCATTTCTCTCCTGTTCTTCTAAGATTCTTCCAAAGTGCCAGAGCAGTACTTTTCTTCTATGTACAAAGTTCCTAGAATTTCTCAGATTGAGTACATGAAATGAAATTTTTTTATAAAAGCCCTATCATCATTCTCTTCAAGAGGAATGTATAGAGAAGTTAGTGAAAGCACAATTAATTGTAATTTAGATGTATGTGCTCCCCCTTCAGGACATCATGCTAAATTATCCCAAGCTGGCTTTCTATAACAACAGGAATTTCTTCTTTCATAATTCTTGATGCTGGGGGGCTAAGAATCTGAGTGTCAGCAACGCTACTCCAAGACAAAAGGGAAACATTTATCCCAGGTCTGTCAATTTCTGGGCACTTCCGGTTTTCACCCAGCTATGGGCAGCTGCAGTCCAGGCCTCTGTACCTTAAGTTCATTTTCCCTGCCTATTTCTACCTTAAAAGCCAGTCTCTTATTTTTCCTTCATTCCCCTTCTATAAAACCTCGAGCCATTACTTGGGAGCAACACCCTTACTGCAATATGACTGTGTCTTACCCAATTAGATTTGCAAAGAAACTTTACTAATTAAGTCATCTTCTGAGATTCTAAACAAGAATGCACATTAGAGAAATCCTGTTCTACCCACCAGAGGGAAAGTACGTATTCAATTACAGCAACAACAATAATAACAACAACAACAAAAAAAAAATAGAAAGAACTAGGAAAATGTGTTCATGGGTCTGCTTGAACCACAGAATCAGCAAAGTTTTCAGGAGTTTTTTTCATTATCTGAATGAATGCAGTTTCAGTAGAAAGGTCTTTTCAATGTTCAGTCCTCACAATATTAGTTGAGATTTTAAATCATAACTTAATTTTGTTAAGGAAAAGTACAACAAAGTCACCAAAGGAAAAGATGAGAGCATGTAAAATGAAATTATAAGAAAATTTGGGAAAGTTTTAGCTAATAATCATCATCACAATATGTTATATCATTTATACTAGATTTAGTAAGATGTTATCTGTGAAAATAACTGAAGTATTCGTATTAATGTCACAACACTGTAAAATTAAGTAAGGATTTTTATTTCATCATCATGAGTAGATATTTAGAGTTTGTTATGATTGGGTTTCAGTTATGCAGCAATGTTGCAGCACTCATCCCTTCAGTAATATCCCAACACCAGTGTTCCCAGTTTCCTCCTCTACCCCAGTCCCCACCTGCCTCTTTGGCAGGCACTTTTCCTCTCTCTCTCTCTCTCTCTCTCTCTCTCTCTCATATTTTGCATGTTGAGATTTGCAACACATACACCAAGTGGATATCATGCATATCCCTTTATATAATTTTAGTATTCAGTATTAGCCCCACATTGTCATTTCCAACTATTATTGGCAGACTTATCCCTTCCCTATAAACTAAGTAAGAATTGACCTTCACATTTTACTAATTAAAGTTGCAATGGTTAATATTATGTAGGAATATTTTATCCTTTGATTGAGGCATAAAAAATCCATTTTGTAATTACATTCACTCTAAGTATTATTGTGAAGATATTTTATAGAATTTCATTTCATTGGTAATAAACTGACTTATATAAAGAATATGAGTGGACAATAATCATTTAATTAGTTGAGCTACTTTAACAAAGGAAAACGTAGTATTCTGGGTAAGGAGTTTCTTACCAAAACTGGTATATCAAAATTGCAATATCAAATCCTACCTAAAGATACTGCTCTTCTGATCCATGCATTTAGTATTTCACAGCCCCACATACATGTGAAGCAATCTTTTGTTTGTTTGGGGGCCATACCTGGTGATGATCAGAGTCTCCTCCTGGCCCCGCACTCCATAATCATTTTTCAGTGCTCCTGGGATCATATGGGATACTGAGGACTGAATATGAGAGGACTGTTTGCAAGCAAGTGTTGCAGTGCACTGCTGTCCAGAGCCTCTGCACTTGGCCTGGAGTTGCCTCCTGCAGGCCAATTTATAGGTCGGAGGAAGACAGTTTGAATGTGGCAGTTCATCTGAGCATGTATTCTATAGTGGCTGGTATAAATATTCTCTCATGCTGCCACAATCATCATGGGGCTAGCTAGATCTTGCCAGTATATTCACCTGGTTACGTTGGATCTCTAAGTAATTAGACCAGAGAGAAATGCTGTTTGCCTCCAAGCAAGCAAGCACGGCTCTCTGATAAGTCAAAGGCTAATATACAGAACAAGCATGAAATAAAGATGAGACTCTTGTGAAGGCTTACAGAAATTTATAACTGGCTATGGAATATTCTTTGGCACAGAAGCATGCCTTTGTATTCTGAGATACCTTACACATTGTACTATCATTCAGGCTCAATGAAATAATTTTTTAAAAATCAATGTATGTGATATATATGTATACATATATACATATATGCACACACACACATATATATGTATATATATGAAAAATATATAAAACTATTCTGAAGTAAGATCCACAGATAACATACACTGGTTAGGGAGCTTGCCTTGCATGTGGCAGTCCCAAGATTGATCATCACAACACAAATGGTACCATAGAACTGCCAGTTGTAATCCCTGGAACAGATCCAGGTGTAAGCTTTGCATGAATCATAAAATCATAAAACCACCTGGCATGAATCATAAAACAAAAAATTAAAAAAGAACATTGGAAAATGCATATATGCTTTCAAACTCTCAGTTATTATCCTTGAATGTGTTTCTGCTATGTTGAAGGCAGCATTTTATTACTATATGGTTTTCTACGAATACATCAAAAATAAAAAATTAAACATATTATAAATTTCCTGTGTAATGATGTATATGTAACTTACCCTCTCAGTCAGTAATGTTTCTACATCCTCACTAAAATAATGAGTTCCAGTGGAAGAGGATTAAATAATTTTAAATCAATAGCACATTAAGCTGTGAAAAGCAGTGACATTATTATTTTATATCACTGGAAGGCAGAGTAAAATAATCAGCAGTCTATAATTTGCACCTCAAACATGTCTATGTGATCTGGTCAGAAGGTAAAATTATTCTCAGTGTAAGAAATGAATATTTGTCCTGCAAACTCATTAGAGCATTGAGAGGTAGTTAAGGAAGGAAATGTGAAAAGTCAGTTAAACCAAAGCACTTTTTTAAAAAACAAAAATGTTTTAAAAATATTTTCTTTCAAACAGATTATACAACAAATAATACAGATCAAAATAAAAAACATAAAAAATAAACATAAAAATGCTGTCACCACACAGCAAGTGCTTTGTCTCAAGTGGAGAGCATTGGGAACCAAAGTGAAATCGAATAGGGAGAACTTCTCTAACACATCCATCTTGTGTGCAGGTTTTCCTGGGAAATTATACACTGTTGCAGGACTCCTTTAAGGGCCGCTGCATTAGCACACTAAAGGGCCTAGGTGAGGTGCAGGGAGGGATTATCTAAGGACATTTAACACTCCCTGCTTTCCATAACAATGGGAGGAAGGTCTGAGTTGCAGGAGTATAAACCAGCCAGTTTTCACTCTCCCTCGCTTCTTTGGGGGCTGCTGCTCCCTGTGAGCGGTCCGCCCTGCTTGGAAGTTTTTCTTCTCCTTTCCCAAGCCTTTACACGTGGTGGTCGCCATCGTGGCCTACACGTGGCTGGGGTTCTAGCCTGGAATCCTAAGCATCGGGTTTTTCCTTTGGCTGATTTGTATGCCTGAACCTGTGATAAGTAAAGCCCTTTAAAACTGCATTGGATTCCTGAGTGTTCATCCATTCCTCGCCGGCTTCGGAGGTAGAAGGGAACTTCGCTTCCCGGCACTGTCGGGGACCGCGCGGGGAGCGCCCGACAATACACAGCACAACTAGTTTATTCCTTCTAAAAGTTCACATTAGTTCATTAAATGCAGAATTTAAAATGTTTGACTAATGAAAAGTTTTGCTGTTATTCAGATAAAACATTGATCTAAATAACAGATACAGACCAATGTTTCACTATCTTATTAAAAATAACAGCAAGTTTTCATGACCACATCTATCTATTTAATGAATATTTTGCAAGCTCCTCTTACAATTATTGGATCCAGAACTATCACCTGAAAAACTTAATAATGAATGATTATTCAGACTAATAATATCAATGAAGAGACCTGCAATGATCTTTCAAAAACTCCCAAACTAATAAAACATATTCACTCATATTTTTGGTCAGTGGCTTCACACACATACATCCGAATACTCTGAACACAAATATACAATGAACAGCCTCTCATTTTATTAAGTCAGATGCAATATTCCCTGACTCAGAATGAAAACCATGCTTTAAATGCAGATTGAGTGAAAAAAATATATCAAAGACAAGAGGTGTTTTACATTGCTTCTCTTAATTACCTTTTTATATTAATGTGTAAAACAAAATATGTCTAATTTTTTTACTTGATATGTAAACTGCTTTTCATTGTTTTTATATTGCTGCACAGAACTTAAAAATAGGAAAAGAACAATAGCAATTTTCAGTGATACATTTTGGTATTATAAACAGTAATATCCTGATATTGATTAAACTAACCCTAGGGTGTCCTTTGTGTGTTAAATAGATGTAAAATAAAATAAAATTAAATTAATAAATAAAATATTTAAAGAAATCCGATGAAAATCAGCATTATCTTAATTAGATGATGATGTATCAGATTTAGGGTTGCATCTCAAAACATTTGATTTTCTTAATCTTTACCATGATACATGCCTATTATCCTAATAACTACTGAGGTTTTGGATCCAGTTATTCAAAGCACCATCTTCACAGAAAGTAAACTCAATTACTCACATTCAACTAATCACTTAGTAATTACTATTGGCTATGAAAATACAGTTGATAAAAGTGCTTTGATCTTTTTAATCAAGTGATTCTAGGGCTTGCTACTTTGTTTGGAACTTTGCAGAGTAAAGTAAATGCCTTGGGACATTTTGTTGAGACCCTTATCTGCCCTAATTGGGTATGGGGAGAAGCAGTTAATTTAACATTTCCATTTGAAACCGTATATCTCCCCCTTTGCTCAAATCAATAGAGTACATAAGGGTATTGTTGGGACATTAAAGGTTAATGCAATTTACTTCCCAGTAACCATTTTCAGGCTCTCCCAGTGAACCATACAGTAGATTTCCTTGTGGGCATAAAGGTGACTGCATTCTGCTCTATTTGCATTATCATCTAGAAACTTCCTAAACACCCTGTATAGTTCTGGAGGCAATCTTTCTTTCCTTAATCCTGCTAGAGAAAACGAAGACAGTCATGCATATCTACTCACTGACTTTACCCAAAAAATAACATAACTAAGTACATTAATACATATAATCTTTAATATTTTGCAGAAAAATTTACTGTATTATTCTAAAAAGTGATTTATTATATATCAATCCATTTAGAGTTAGCTTATTAAGCACATTAAAATTTTTAAAAATTGCCCATAATTCAAAGAATCACATAGATATTTGGATATGCAAATTATATTGTATATGTTTACATAAAATTAAATTGTAAAATAGTGAAATGAAACAGATGTTTATTTTTTGTCCCCCAGTGAGGCCAGGACTAATATCAGAGTGCAGAACCAGGAGTGAATCCTGAGCATCCTTGAGGTGTGACCCAAAGATCAAAAATAAATAAATAAACAAACAAACAGATGAATAAGTAAAATTTAACAGGTAAAAGGCAACTTCATTATCAGTTGTCAGTTATACAGTCACCACGGGCACGTTCTCAAGATCCCCCATTACTTTATTTTTTCATTAATGTGCACCATGCACTAGTGTGCTTTTTCTTAGGCTATATGCCTCTAAAACATGTATGTTTACTGTTCCAGCATGGAACTTTAATTGTAGTCAGGGTCTTTATAAAAACTTTTTTTTTTTCTTGACGGCATGATGATAATTTCCAAAAAGGGAAGAATTACAGTTGGGGCAGCTCTTGTCAGGTGCCATTTCCAACTTTGAAAACCATCCTGCATAGGGGCCAGAGTGATAGCCCAATGCATAGGGCATTTGCCTTGCACGCAGCCGGCCCATGCCGGCCCTGGTTCGATCCCCGGCATCCCATATGGTCCCCCGAGCATCGCCAGAATTATTCCTGAGTGCAGAGCCAGTAGAAACCCCTGAGTATTGCCGGGTGTGACCCCAAAAGCAAAAAACAACAACAACAAAAAAACTATCCTGCATAGCTTGGGCTGTGTCAGGGACCCTCACAAGTGGAAGGCAGGTCTGTTGCTAATGCACTTTTGAACTTCTCAAATAGATTTCTTAAATAGATTTCTTATAGAAACAAAGACACTAATTTATGAGAAGCATCTTCTTGTTTGTGTCTATGGATATGTTTGTGTGTTTTAGAGTCATTTTCTGCTCTTTGAAGATATTATATTCCTTCATTTTGTAATAAGTAAATGTCCTAAGCTAAAAGTTAATATTTCTTAAAACAAATATTTTAACTTTGGAATATCAAAGTACTTTTCTTAACTGGAGGACATATAGCTCCTTGAGTGCCCGCAGGATATTTCAAGAGAGCCACTGGTGAAAACACAAATGCAGTATCAAAGAATGAGCCTAGGGAGATATTATAGTACCCTGCATCCATAGGAAGTTGATAACAAGCCATAAGAAAAATATTGGGAAACAGTGAATGGACTAACATAATTTAAACAATACTCCACTCTTAAAGTGCTGTTGTGAAAAATATATGTTTTGCTTTATCTTCTTTTAAAAAAATTATAATAAATTTTCCTATGATTTACGACATCTGTGCACATAGATTGTGTGTATGAGTGTGCATGAAATAACAAAACTAGTGATATCTACTTTAAATGAGCTACAATGAACAATGCAGATCTGTGTATGAGGGGGAAATTAGGTTCTCTAAGGTGATTATAAATATTATTGACAAGCTCTTCTTTACATAATAAAACATGCACAGTTTATGTCCCCTCAAGCACCACTAGAAGTTATCCTTGAGTGCAGCGGCAGGAGTAAGCTGTAAACACAGTTTGATGTGCTCCCCAAAAGAGCAAAGAAAAATACGATGTTGCTCTTGTTGTTTTTAACTTCTAAATGAATCAAAAAGCAAAAAGGAGTTTCTATGAGGCTCAGGCACAATGTCATTAATATGCAGAATGTTAGTTTTGTTTTGGTCTACAGTCAGGGATGCTCATGGCTTATCCCTAGCTCTGTGCCCAGCAGTCACTCCTGGAAGTGTTCAGGAGTTCGTAGACAGTATCAGGGATTCAACTTGTCAGCGGGCCCCTCATTTATCCCCAAGTCTGGCCATGGCGGGGGAGTGCAGGGGTGCGGAATCTGGCCCGACCCTGCTCCATGTGGAAGCAAGCCATGGAGCTGACCTCCCAGTAAGAGGCTTGGCCATCCCCTGGCCGAGTCCAACATTGCTCCAAGTGTTTGCTCTGATGAGCGGGGAGAGACCATGCTGGCCAGACTTGGAGTGGCGTTTTGGGCCCTGCCCTTTCCTCCGCCTCCATGCCAGTTGCCCCGGAACAGAGAGACCCACCCACACCAGACTTAGATAATTTGCAACCCCGGAACAGATCCAGACCCATCCACTTCAGACCTACAGCTGCTCTGCCCGTCCGGCCCCATGCGGAAGCAACCCATGGAGCTAACCTCCCAGTAAGGGGCTCGGCCATCCCCTGGCCAAGTCCAACATTACCCCAAGGGTTTTCTCTGATGAGCGGGGAGAGACCATGCTGACCTGACTTGGAGTGGAGTTTTGGGCCCTGCTCTGTCCCTCCGCATCCATGTCAGTTGCCCCGAATAGAGAGACCCACCCACGCCAGACTCACATGTCCCTTGGCGCACCGCGTGATATTTTTATAGGATACTGAATTTTGCATAAGGTTCTTTCCAATTTCTTTCACATTTATACATAGTAAACAGTTATAGACATATTTTAACTGATACCAGTAAGCCTGGCAAGAAGCCAGAACAAACCACACATCATGCAGTTGAGCTCCATCCAAGAGAAAACCTGATCTTCCCCTTTTTAAGTTTCATCAGTAAATGCTGGGGTTGAGAGCCTTCTACTGAGACTATACCACCTACAAGGTAAACCCTGGCAAGCTACTGTGTTTTATTTACTTTTATATGCCAAAGACTAGTAACTATTATGGACCTCAGTTCCATGACCTGAAGAATGGTCTCGGGCTCCTCCTGTCCCTGTAGCAAGTAGATGCCCTTGGGATGCACTTGCTTGTGACAGGACTATTGGAGATGTTACTAGTGCCCACTTGAGCAAATTGATGTACAATGGGAAGACAGTGACAGTGATCAGGGATTCAAATTAGGGTTAGCCAAATGCAAGGCAAGCATTCTATGTCTCCTATACTAACAGTCCTTTTTTATACTATGAATATGATTTAATATGATTTTTATGTTAAAATAGTTTGTGACTATAAGTTATGAACAAACTTCAAAATGATTTTTGTTTGAATAAATTTAAGAAAATATATCACCATATATTAGAAAGGGATCCTCTTTCTACTTACCACAATTAGTCAATGTATCTGCAAGACATTTGCTCTTTTCTTCTTTTTTTAATTTAAGTAGCTTTTAAAATTGATAAATGTATAATATGTATATTTATATCTATGTGCATAAGTCAGTAGAATATTTTATGTAGAGAATGAGTTATGTAAATATTCATGTGATTTTTATCCCATTGGCAAACAAAATCTTTTTATTTCCTGAATAAAAATAAAATAATGGGTATAATTTTCATTTATATAAGCCATTTTCATTACTTATGTATTATAAATAAGGCATATACTTTATTTTGTATATTACAAGGACAAAATAAAGTGATAAATATAATCTAAACTATTATTTAACAATAGAAGTTGGTATGTTATGTTTCTTTTTCACAAAATTTTAGAATATAGTTTAAAATAGAAGAGATGCAATTTTAGATTTAGCAAACATTTGTAGAGCATTTCATTTATATTAGATGATTTGTATATAGTATGCTATTAGGATAACTCTTATAACAATACCATAAAACCGAAGTCATTCTCATCATTTTACACAGCAATAAAAATGGTACATACAGGCATTAATACACTTGGCCCAGTTCACATAGGATAAGTGGTAGCACTAGGTATTTTTTTTTTTTTTTGCTTTTTGGTCACACTCACCAATGCTCAAGTGTTACTCCTGACACGTTGCTCAGGAATTACTCCTAGTGGTACTCAGGGGACCATATGGGATGCCGGGGAAGGAACACAGGTCAGCCGTATGCAAGGCAAATGCCCTTCCTGCTGTGCTATCTCTCTGGTCCCCAACACTAGGTTGTATTAAATTCACCATTCTGAGTAAATCAATTCTGTAATCTCCCAACTAATTCAAACTTTCTTTATTCCTATGCTTCCAAAATGCTGTTCTTATTTCAGAAAGATAAATTGATTTGTAACAGTGTTAAATATTAATAATAATTTTAAAAGTCTTAAGGACAATAATTGTACACCACCATCCTGATGGTTTACCGGATCACTGATTTTTATTTTATACTGTGTACACTGTGTATACATATGTGTATACACACATATATACTATGTATACTGGGTATACCATATTTATACATGTATACTATGTACTTGTAATAAATAACTGCAATAGTTGTTTAATTACTTAAGTTTAAAGAGTATAGTTATATTCAAACAATAGACTACATGTTATTATTGCTATAATATCAATTTTAGTAACCAAATTGAAAACCCCACTGTTATTTCAATGTCAAAGTGTATACAAAAGAATTTTGATATTTTACGACTTCTCAGAAACAGAGCAGTACAAAGATTTATGGTTTCCTTCAACATTTTACCTCCCCATGTCTCTAAATTATACATTTTGCTAGGCTTGCAGCCATCACAGTGTATTTTGCAACCTATGTTGAGGTGAATATTTGGGCAGTGAATTGTTGGCAGAATTCTCTAGGGGGTGTTTTAGTCTGTTTCTTTATCCCCTCCCTGTTCTGCTGCCTTGGATTTTAAGGCTGAAACAATACATGATAAAGCAACAGGTTTAAGGCAAATAAAGATGCTATCTGCTGAAAACATAGAGCCCCATGCCAGCCCTAAATTTTTATACAAGATCAAAAGAACTATTTTGCTAAAGCCATGTGCTATTTTGCTTTCAGTGTCACTTGCAGCTAAATGACATCTTCACAAAGACAGAAATGTTGGAGGGAAGAGAGATGATGCTGACTAAATGGTCTGGCATTTTTATCAAAGAACAGCCATTCTTTACCTTTTAAGTGATTCACAAACACACTAGAGAGACATTGTATACAGAATGTTTACGACATTACAAATGATACTCTAGACTAATGTCCCCGATTTCTCTACTACAACTTGTTTGATTAGTCCCTCGGCACTTCTCAATAGAGGAAAAGGCAAGTAATGTATGACATTCTCAGAAGTGTGGCTAATCTACTTTCACAAGTTTGCAAGCTGAGGTTTCAGCTTATAGGGTGACTCTGACATTAAAAACAATGTCTTGTTTTATTTTTTAAATTTCTCCTATTTAAGGAGAATCAAGGATTTCTTAGTAATACATGTTTCTCTTTAGTTGGTGCAAGGTATCTTTCCTTCGACCTTCCTAAACTCTCAAAGGACCAGATCCAATTCCTCTGTGCCAAAGGGAAACTGGGTAGTTATTTTTTATTGTGACAGAATTGAAGCACAATGCATCTTACTGCAGAAGAGAGAAAATATGATTCATAGCATTATAGCATTGACATAACTAACAGCATCTCGAGGTCACCAGAAGAACTAAACTAGCACCTGGAATTACATCCCCGCTCTTTTCCTTGACTTTCTTCCCATTAGAAGGAGGTAAATTAGTAAGAATATAACAGCATGGGGAAACCTAGGAGGAAGGAAGTACACAGAAACAAAGTAGCTCTGGAGCTCTTTGAATTAGAGCCACACACATTGACAACTTATTCATTTTTAATATTTCCAGGTACCGGTATCAACCTGAAAATACTATCATAATTATTGATTCTCCTAAAGATAAAGAAGAATGAAGTTCTTCTTAGAATTTGGTGTGAAATAGAATCAAAGTATTGTTAATTTATGTTAATTTAAAATGCAAAGCATAAACTATCAAAGATCAACTATGAGCAAACATTTTTAAATGATCATTTCCTTTTCAGTTTGACATTGCAACCTTTCTTTAGCTCAAAAGTGAAACAAAAATTCTTACAGTATATAAGGTAAAATTTTCAGGGGACAAGTACTCTACAGTTCCTATTTTAGTTTTTTAAATGATGAAATAAATGCATTTTAAGTCTTTCAATTATAATGAAAGAAGTCTCAGACATCTATTAGATATCTTTAAAAAGAAAATATGAAACAAATTCATTATTTGTGCAGATGGTATTTCTGTTGTGTGTTTTTATGTCCTCAGGAGAAATTCCCAATAATGTATCCTATGGAATCTCATTTTCTAGATTTTTCAGGAATGCCTAGTATTTTTTTACCAAAAAATGAGACTGAGAGAGAGAGAGAGAGAGAGAGAGAGAGAGAAGAAAAGTGCCTGCTACAGAGGCAGATGGAGGAGGAGGTGGGGCTTGGGAAGGAAACTTGTAACACTGATGGTGGGAAATGATCATTTATAAATGGGTGTTGGAATGCTGTATGACAGAAACCAAATCATGAATAGCTTTATAATGGTGTATCTCACGTGATTCAATAAAATAAATAAATGAAATAATTATAGATAAACTGACTTAACACATAATTTTTATACAGATAAGATGGCTATCCCCTGCTATCACTGATAAAATCACTGATTTTTCGATTCACCAGACTGGCCCGCCACCCCAATCTACATTGAGGCAAATCCTTGTCCTGGTCTCCACCCAAACCTGAGTGATATTACAGTGAGACTCAGTATTAGTTATATAGCACCATACACCCAATATGCAATATAATTTTCATATATTGCTTTCTGTATTCCAAGTATTTTTGCCATATGAGATTAAACTACCCTGTTGTCTAGTTCTATGGATTTTCCAGTGAGAGTCCTGGGGCAAACTTTTGTGGTTTCCTAGGGTAAGTAGTTACCTTCAAGAGTGTTGACTCCTAGCTCTATTCTCTAGTACCAATCAAGCTCTTTATTGAATCACTATTGACTTTTACCTGAGGTTCTCAGTATATACACACCTAATAGGACAAAAAAAAATCAAATGGAACTGATGTAGGCAGGCAGACAGGATGGTGCCCTGTGTGGCAGTGAACTGTCGCCATTAGGCTACCACCTTTTGGAACCAGGAATGAAGACCTGATAAGACCATTAACCGGCAATAAACCCTGAGGAAGCTGGATCCACCTTCTTCCGCCCAGCCCTTAGCCCCCATCAACCTTGATGGCCCAGCAGAAGATTCCAGAGCATTTATCTTTTAATCCTAAAAGGATAACAGCCCCCTTTGGAAATCAGTTGGGCTCACTCTCGCCTCTGGAGCAGCCTGTATCTCCCCTCTTGAGATGTGTACTTCCTCATCACTTTCCTTCCTCCTTCCCCGTCCTAAAACCTCCTTAATAATATCTCTAAAACTTCACCACAGTCAACTCCTGAAAATTCTTTTTCTGCAAGGAAGACAAGAACCCTGAGGAAACCCTGGGTAAGGCCTAGGACTGACTTTTCCTTCCTGCAAAGAGCAATTCCTCACTCCAGCCTGAGTCCGTGGCTCCCAGAGAAATCTCTGGTGGTGAGGATCAACTCCCGTGCCTAGAGATCAAGCGGACATCAGGTGTGGCTTGACGGCCACCTCCTGGGGCTGGTGGGGCTCAGGCCCACGCCTGCAGGGGCTCATGGCAGACTTTATCAGTCCTAAGACTGCCCAGCGGGTCCCAGACAGCAGAGGCAGCTGGGGACAGTGACCATCTCTCTCCCCTCCCTGTCTCACATAAGCCTTCCATGGGGCCCACCTTCATCAGAACCGTTTATATTTTTATTTATTACATAGTAACTAACTTATATTGGGTCTGCTACCGGAATTTATGCATATCCCAATTCCATTGAGTTGTTGAGTCAGTCTTTTGTTCAGTTTTACAAATATATGCTGTGAACTGTCTTTATACCAAGCAGTTATTAAGATTATTAAGTCAGCATCTGCATCTTTTAGGGACAATATTACATACAAAAAGGAAAGCTAATAACATGTTCGATTTATCTGTGAATAAGCAATAAATTTAATCTTTTTAAATAGTTGCATAAAGATAGAAACCTTGTGATCAAAAGGATAACATTGGGTACCTTTAAGAGATCCAAGAGATCCCTTAAAGGGATGGCATGCATTTCTTAAAGGGATGGCTGATATCCAAATTATGGGGACATAAAAGAGTTGAAAAGGCAGGTGAGGAGTCAGTTGAGACAGGGATTCTCAGCCTGGCTGGCAGGAGTGAGTTGGAGGAGCAGAGAGCCTGACAGGATAGAGAGTTAGAGGAGCAGAGAGAAGGGTTGGCTGAGCTTGTCTAAGGGCAGAGCAAGGAAATAGTCTGAAGAGAGGCTGAAAGGGAGTTCAGAGCCTCTGTACCTAATACTGTCAGTTAGCAGCACAGCTGTAAACTGACAGATGACTACTTCTAAAACAAAATCACTAATTATTAAAAACGTTGATGAAAGAGCAAACACAATAGTACAATGCTCCTGTGTATTATTCTAACCCCAATGCCTGAAACATATTGTAATTTATGGGAAATACACTCAAATAGTTAATGAGTTACTCATTGAATTACTAAGTGACCATTCTTCAAGCAAATTAAAACTTTTGATATGTTATATAGATTAATGTAATATCACTGCTGTAGGATTGCAAATCAATGATTATGTAATACTCTTATTGATAGCAAAGCTATCAATAAATACCGCATCCTCAATAGAGATAAGATTTGGGTGAGGTTCAAAACCTACATAGATAATATTATGTTCAATTAGTATGAAATATATAAATATCAAGAATGATTTCTTACTGAAATCTCTTTGAGTATTGAGACTGCCTTTAATATAAACATTATTTATATGCAACATGTATACATAATATGAACAATTAACAGCTATTACAATTTAATAATAGCCTGTTATTCTGTTTTTATTCTAAGTGTATAACACCAGAATAACTATTTAACCTTAGTTTTAAAGAAAAATTTTATTTAAGTGAATTATTATTTATAGGTAGCATTATCTTTCCATTCAATTCACCTAGAGTCTATATGGCTTCCATGGGGTTTTCTGAGCATTCTAGCTTTTAAATACTTTAATAGTCTTTGCTTCTAAATTGCTCCCTATGTAAAAACTCTTGAGATGCATAAGCTATGTCAGTAGAACAATTTAGACAAAAAATGGTTAGTCCAAGACAGCCTGGGGGAACATTATTGTTTAAAACACTTTGTTCCTTATTTTAGGTCCTCAATAATACTTCCAGAGAAGCTGGGACAATTTCCAATCAATAGTAATTATTTTTTAACTCCCTCTTTAACACCAGAAGTAAGTTTTAGCATGGGTGCCACACACTGAGTTTCTTCACATTAAATGTATAGATATGATTGGAAATTAAATATCAGTATTTTTATCTACACTCACTTTATAGTAAAAACAGTTTCAGCAATCTTCAATGAATAAGATATTTTCCAAAACAAATTTTAATTCGTAATTTTTGAAAGATTGACGTAATAAACTATTTGCATTTTTCTCTTGGATTGCATGTGCGTGAGAGTACATATATGTGTGTGCATTTGTGTATATGTATATATATATATATATATGTGTGTGTGTGTGTGTATGTGTGTATGGGTGTATTAAAGACATAGTTTGGTATAATATTTTAATGTTTACTTGAATAAAATGAATACTTAAAATTGACCTTATCAAAATAGTAAATTCTGATAAATTAATATAATTTTTAACATTTTATTAATTAAAATATTGTAAATATAATTTTACTAAATTGCTGTAAGTCAAAATTTTTAAAACTTAATAAAAAGTATTAAAATCTAGAACTTCAGAGGAGCATAGCTGCTAAAGATTAATATTGATCTTTCTTTCTGGCCCTTTGACTTCAATACACATGCAATTGTTTAAAATCTTTTGCTTCCCCAAAGATTTGGTTTAAGAAGAAAGAAGAAAGTATGCAGAAAGAAATGGTTCCAAATTAAAATAGCTCACCACTCAGATATTAAAGCATAAACTCTATTTCTTTGTACAGAAATGGGTCATTCACTTTTGGGTAGGTTTTCTCCAAAGAAGCAAACACCAATTCTATGGAATTTCTTATACAGAACATGTCACAACATTGTAAAAAAATAGCAAGAACCCAATAGTTTGCTTCCCAGATTACTAAACATTTCTTTCTTTTCTTCCTTTATTCTTTTTTTTTTTTTTGCTTCTCATGATGTGCAGGGGTTGCTCCTGGCTGTGTACTCAGGAATTACTCCTGGCGGTGCTCAGGGGACTATATGGGATGCTGGGGATTGAACCTGGGTCGGCCACGTGCAAAGCAAATACCCTAACCACTGTGCTTTCGCTCTGGCCCCATCATTTCTAAAATTTAAATACTAGTAGAGACTTTTTGAAGAAAAGGCATTTAATCTTCCTAATTATTCTGTATAAGAAATAAGTATCATCATTATATAGGTGATAAATACACATATTCAAAAACTTGTGTAAGGTCCTGCAGATATATCTCAAAGAGCTGGAAATATTCTTTGTATGTGGGACCATGAGTTCAATCCTTATCACTGTATATAAAATCCTTTGAGTGCATCTTAACACCCCTGGCTGTGTCCCCTAAACAATAATAATAAAAATAAATCAAAAGGGTGACTAATTTCTGTATAGTCTTACATTATAGACAGAATTAGATAATCACATTTCCAGTTCAGGGTTCTGAAAGCAAATTCTCAAAAGCGAATAGATATTAGTTTCATAAGGCAATTTATTTTTAAGTATGGTTTTGTTTTGGTTTTGTTTGCTATCATAACCAGTGTTACCCTTCTCTCTATTAAAAGAACATTCCTGGTGTTTTACAGAAGTCCATATGAGGTGCCTGGACTTAAACCCAGCTCAGCTGTGTGCAAGGAAATTTCATTACCTATGGTTCTATCTATCTGTTCCAAAACTCTAATTAATTTAATATAAATGTGATAAGGCCAAACAACCTGCATATAAGTTTTTAGTAAGATAAAATAGAACACAAAGTGTTGGGGACGCCCCCGGGGTCCCCCAACAGAGCCGGGAAGTGAGTTCCCTTGTGCCTCTGAAGCCGGTGTTGAATGGATGAAGACTCAGAAATCTGATGCAGTTTTAAAATGCTTTACTTATCACAGGTTCAGGCATACAAGTCAGCAACAGGAAACACCCGGTGATTAGGATGCCCGGCTAGAACCCCAGCCTCGTATAGTCCAAGATGGTGGCCATCACGTGTTAAGTCCCTGTAAAGAGGAGACAAGACAAGACTCCCAAGAAGAGTGCGAGCCCACAAAGAGAGCCCAGAGAGAGAGAGAGAGAGAGAGAGAGAGAGAGAGAGAGAGAGAGAGAGAGAGAGAGAGAGAGAGAGAGAGAGAAAGGAAGCAGGCTAGCTTTATACCCCTGCAACTCAGACCTCCCACTATTATGGGAAGCAGGAAGGGTCAAATGCCCTTAGGTAATTTCTCCCAGCACCTCACCTAGGCTCTATTATATGCTAATGTTTTGAGCCAAGATATTCCTGGAAATGCCTTTATAGGGTAGAGAAGGGGGTTTCTGAGATGGCATGTCTCTGTACCAAAGACTAATATTAATGCCAGTTATATATTATTCCAAGCCTTCACAAGAGTCTTGTCTACTTTTACGGTAGTTTTGTATTTTAGTTGTCTTTGAGTTATCAGGGAGCCATGCTTGCTTGCTTGGAGGTAAACAGCATTTCTCGCTGGTCTAATTACTTAGAGATCCAATGTGGCCAGGCAAATGTGCTGGTAAGATCTAGCTAGTCTCACAATGATTGTGGTAGCATGAGAGAATATTTATACCAGCTAGTACATAATACATGGTCAGATAAACTGCCACATTTAGACTACCCCCTTATCTACGAAGTGATTTGCAGGAGGCAATCCAGAGCAGATGCAGAGGCTCTTAGAGGAGTCCTGCAACAACAAAGTAAAACAGAAATAAGTCGTAGTATAATTATAAGTGGGCTTAATATAAAACTCAAGATTAATATATCATATATATCAGAAGCAAGTTAGATATAATAGAATGAAAATTCAATGAGGAAAAAAAAAATCACTCTTTAAACTTTTTTTGAAGATATTTCTCAACTTAACCTGAGAAAGCATCAAACAAATAATCTAGTAGGACACTAAAGTGGTTTAAAACTATTTTTTGGAAAACCTGGTCTATAATGGCTTTAAAATCTCTGGAGATGTTCTGACCTTGAAAATTTCTGCAAAGAATTATATCAAGCACTCTTTTATATTTTAATTAAATAACTATTTTACTCTCCTCTGAGCTATCAATCATCCTTATCTTTGACATGTAAGGAATGGATGAAATATTAAGAAACTTCTCATTCAATATAGACAATTGTAGTAATCATTTATTAAAAATATTCCCTGATATTTTCATGGAACAAATCAATGTAAATGATAAGATCATAGTTTCTACTTATTCATTAGTACAAAATTATATTATTCAGGATAGATTAGGTTATATAATGTTACAACACATTAACCTCAAAGTATTATGTTTATACTATAATTAAAAACTTATTCTTGCTAATTTTATATGCCTTAAGCAGTTAATAGTTTTCAGAAAGTCATCCAGGAAGCAAAGTCAACTAACTACAGTCCTTCCTCATCTGTAGATATTCCATTTAGAATGTGTAATCTCTAGAACATTGCAGCTAAAATACATATATTAGAGAACAAGGCCTTTCCTTATTCTAGAAACAATACAGCATATTGCATTGTTACAAACAATCAGATCATTCCATTTATCTGCAAGGGAATTTAGAAAATTATGAAAGCAAGCAGAATATTTAAAGACATTTCCTTTCATTTAAATTATATGTATGCTGCAAATCCTGTATGCTGTAAATGATGCGCTTATGTTTTTAAACATTATTGCAAAATCCTGATCTACTTGTACCAATGATTTAAATTTGTGATGAATTCCTAAATTATATAATTTATTATAATGATTTCAAAGTAACACTGAGAGGAAAATCTACATTAACATTTTTCTTTTGTTTAGTGTGGCAAACTATAATTGTGTGTAGTGGAAAAATATTGATTCTACAAATTTTTCACTAATAAAAAAAGAAGATAGGAAGGCAGAAGATCAAAACCCAGGAAACTAAATGTGAGGCAGGTAAAACAAGATAGGCAGCTAGGGTTTCGTTATTTAAAATCAATACACAAAAGTCTTTGTTCTTCACAAAGATAAAGGAGTTATCAGAGCTAATGGTTGATGTAAATGCTTAGTACTGTTTTTACAGATTAGAGGTCGATTTTAATTTTGCTTTACAAATTACAAAGGAGACTATCAATAAGATTATGGACCAAGAGACACCCAAATGCTGCTCAGGAAATAATCCACCTTTTCAAGTTCAAAAAGAATAGAGAAAAATAAAGAGGAAAATTTGTCTGCAGATAAGGAAGATAAATGAAGTTTCTGTTTGTGCATGGACCATAAAATATGTTACTGATGTAATTATGTTTAATAGAAGTTTATTATTAGCTCTTATGAAAAATTAGAAGTGTAGAAGAATTCCCAAGTGTTATTCTAAAAGGTGATATTGAAAACTTTTTTTAAACAGAAATATCACTAAAAGACAATATTCATCAAGACTTTTAAATAGTAAGTCTAGCCTACTTTGTAAACTTGTAATTTAACACTATTTTCTTATTAAAGATCCGTTTCACAGAAAATTATAAAACCTTTGTGAAACATATGCTTTCCATCTGCTCATTATTATAGATATTATCATGTATATGATTATGCAATAATTTACAAGACTTTCCCTTAATTACAAAGGAACCACTTTCTCCCTGCGTTATTAATTAGAATTAAATATTTTGTTTAAACTAGCTCCACATTTCTTCTTCAGAGTCCAATCAGAAAGAATCCTTGAGCACAGTCAGTTGTGGCCCAATCCTATAATCCCCCACCAAAAAATAAACTACTTGGTCTATTATAATATAAATGTTCATGAGAGTATAAATTTAAAGTTGAAGATGTTCAATATAAAAATTATACTAAGTAAAGCATTGCCATACGTACTTACACAAAAAGTATTCCTTGAGTGTGAAAATATTATAAGCAAAAAAGGGAAGTCAATGACAATAAGTCACCTCTGTTATTATTTGTTTCAAATTTTTGTTATATAACAACTTAATTCATGAAAATCTACATAAGTGAAAATAAAACTTTGTTAATAATGACTTTGTATACTATTATACAACGTAATAAAGTGCTTTTGGTATTCAATGAAGTGGGAAATTTAGCAGAATCAGAGAAAAGAGGAAAAAGAAAGAAAAGGCACGCTTGTTTCCTTCAGCTGCACTCTGAGTAGGTAGAGGAGCGGTAGAGATGGTCTGGACTCCTCTCTCCTCTTTTCTGAAGTCATTTCAGAGGGCCTCTGGTGAGAACCCATTCTCTACAAAGTACACATAAAGATGTTTCACAAGGGGCGAGTTTAAAAGTTGCTGAGGAAGAAAATACCCCCAAAGCTCTCTTTGGCACAGACAGAAATAAAAGCCTTTCTTCCCTCCCTGAAACTTTCAGTAAGTGCCCTAGTACACAGTCAGTTCCTCTGCAGCAATTGGCGGAGTCAGCGCCTCAAGCAGAGAGGGCAGGCGCTAACAGTAACAGAATTCAGTGATGCAAACTATGGGCTTAGTCTGGAAAATGCTGGATTCCCTTCAGACCTCTCCGGAAGCAGTCAGCTGGAAGCTAAAATTTGGTTGTCAAGAGTCCTTGGGGCAAAAGTTCAAATGGCTTATTCTATAAGTTGTTCCTAGGATTGTTTTTAGTTGTAATTAAGGGAACTAAAATTCTGTACTCTAAATGGAAGACTGTCAATGAAGTGAGACGTAATTACCTGGTGGCTGTTTTATGTTCTTAACCTGTGATTCAATGACAAAACTGACAAGTACACAGTTTTGAGGATTTGAGAAGTGAGGTCAGAAAGAATCATTCAAAGGCTACGAATGAATGAAAACTTTCCACTTAACTTTTAGTGAGCAGTGAATTTGAGACCTGTTGTTGCCATTAACAAGATTTACCTCTGATCACAAACCTGAAGGGAATTGCCAAAGAGAAAAGAATGAAACATCTCTTTGATTGGCTCACTTCAATCCTGCTTGAACTACAAGTAGATATTTTTTCCTGATACCTGGGAGTCTGGATGATTGAGACAAAAAAAAAAAAAAACCTGTGAGCATATAAAACTTTGAAGTCATATTTCTTGATCCCTTTTTTCCTATGCCCATAAATTTTCCATAAAGGATGTTTTTTCAAGTTTATTATAAGGTGCCACAGTGTTATTTTATATATAACATGTGTTTGTTTATGATTTTTAATTTAATCTTACAGCTATTTTGAGGCAGATCATATTTCTATTTTACTGCCAAAACTGGACTTGATAAAACTAAAGAATTTATCTGAAATGAAGCGGTTGAAAGGGTGTTCAAGACTCAAATCAAGGTCATTGAGAATAAGGCTAACACCTTTTTATTTTGACTTCACACTCTCTGTCGTCAAGTATTTTAAGGTAAACACTTGGCAATCAATGCCTGTGCATAGCAGAAGAGCAGAAATTACTAGCAGTGTCCAGTGCAACGGCCTCAAAATAATTGTGGTTACTGAATGTTGGAAAGGTTTCCTCTTTTATGTCATGCTTACATGTATACTTCCGGTCCTTTCCTGGACTTCTTAAAATAGATTGACCTAAAATTTCCAACTTGAAAGAGGTCTCAGAGCCTGTGCTGAAGACGTCACCTCCTTTAGCTATCTCCCTGTTCTGGGCTTGATGTGTGCTTTATTCTGTTCAAGTGTCAGTGTCAAAAGGCTGCAGGCATGCCGGATTTCAATATTTCAGAAGCCTTGGCTAAGGTTGGGGATTCTCCCACAGCAGAATAAAGTGGCAGGTGTGTGTAGCTGCCTTGCTGCCTGGGCTGTGGCATAGGTCCATTTGGCCTGACCGCTGACGTATTCCAAAGTGCCAGATCTCATCGCCTCTCTTTTTGTGTTGGGAGCAAGGCTGGTACTACTGCACTCCGGTGTATTTGTGTGTATGTGTGGAGATGTGTGTGTGTATTCTTTTTCAGCACTGTTGTATTACACATTGGTTTATTTGCAAGTACTTTACGGCCCATTCATTTTGGCCACCTAATCTGGCCATTCAGTGAATAGTGAGTCAATGTCACAGTAGGTTACTATACAAATTCAAATAAATGTTAAATTTAAAGTGGCTGCAAGCTACTCTTGGATTTCTCAGCTGGAAGGGAAGATTGAACTCAAACAGTGTTTATCTTCAGGAGATAACTTAAAATCCCTTTTGGTTTTGGGTTACTTATCCTATAGCTACTTGGTCTACATAACCACTACTATGTTTTTATAGCCATAAGCATCTCAGTCACTGCTCTACACTACCTCTCACAATGCCATTCAACCTGAGCCCAGAGGTCAGAAAGTGTTGAGTGTAAGAAATAGAGGAACTGCATGAATCACATAAAAAGGAAAAAAAAATTCAAGCATTCTATAAAATGTAAATCTATTATCACCAATGACATCATTATTCCTGATAATTTTTTTTTCTATGCCCAGCATGTAGGCTGCTCTGTTTTACACATCATTAAACCTTTAAAGAGCTCCTAGTTTTAGACACAAATAGATCTCAGTAAAGCAGATGTACTAAATGCATGAGTGGTTGAGCAAAGCTATCTCCCTTGAGTATGTAGATGGAGAATTGTAAAACGAGTCACAGGGCCGCAAAAGCCATCACAGTCAAGAAAAAATAAAAAAAAATAGCAGGTCAGGCTTATATACTTAATATTAAACCATGTATATTCATAGATATGCATATACTTATATGGGGACTTGTAGGTAGGGGACTTGCCTTGCATGAGGACAACCTGGGTTCAATTCTATGCACACTCATGATCTAGTGACCCTGCCAAGATCAGCCCTGAGAATAACTAGGTGTTGCCAATACCCATCCCCCAATTTTTTTTTTAAATAAATGAATATATTACAAATGGGAACTTGCCTGCCCATCACACTGTTTTCTTAGGCGTAAAATAAAACCTGAACATTTTTGTTTCAAAACAAGGTGTTGATCTGACTACCATCTATAACTCATAGAGCTCATTCTCACTTACAAGCTTCATCCTAGGGTCTCCTTCTGCTCTTTAGGAGAGGAGGCCTTTCACACCTTGAGATGATCCTAGATTGGATGCCATCTGTCAAATCTATTGTTACACTTGAAATAGTTTGTGTTTAAGTTTGTATTTAAATGTTAGTCTTAAGAGACTGAGTCCCATCCATTGTTGGTGGGAATGCCAGCTGGTACAGCCTTTCTGGAAAACAATATGGACTTTCCTCCAAAGACTAGAAATTGAACTCCCATTTGACCCAGCCATACCACTCCTGGGAATCTACTCTGGGAAACCAAAAATACGCAGCGGAAACACCATCCCTACTTTTATGTTCATAGCAGCATTATTCACAATAGCCAGAATCTGGAAGCAACCCGAAAGTGCCCGAAAATCGATGACTGGATAAAGAAGCTTTGGTACATCTACACAATGGAATACAATGCAGCTGTTAGGAAAAATGAAGTTATAAAATTTGCCTATAAATGGATGGACATGGAGAAGATTATGTTGAGCAAAATTAGCCAGAAGGAGAGAGACAGATACAGAATGACTGCAATTATTTGCATGGCATAAATATATATGTACATATTATGATACCAATATCCAAGGTCAAGTGAAGCATATATCAGGAGGTCTTGTCAAAGGTGGAAATTATCACAAACGTGTGGGAGTCAAAGTTTAGGTAAGACAGAAAATGGAACAGGGTGCTAATAATAGTCGAGGGTACTAATGCCAACCTAGAACTGATCATTAAATAGAGGCAAAAGGATTCACATGACAACCTTTTAATGTATGTTCTGTAATCCATAGTCTGGAAGGGAAGGAAAAGAGAAAGAGAGAGAAAGGCAAAGAAATAAAGAACCTGCCATGGAGCAGGGCTGGGGAAGGGGGAGGGAAACGGGGGATGTTGTTGGTGGGAGATGGGCACTGGTGGAGGGACAGGTGCTGAAACACTGTATGACCAAAACCCAAACATGAACTTTTTAATTGTATATATTTTTATTTGTATGGAGATGGGCACTGGTGGAGGGACGGGTGCTGAAACACTGTATGACCAAAACCCAAACATGAACTTTTTAATTGTATATCTTTTTATTTGTATATCTCACGGTGGTATAATAAAATACTTAAAAAAAAAAGAGACTGAGTCCTTTTTGGTCCTTCTATATTAGTAGATAGCCTAATTTTTCTCCTTTTGAATCATCATCTGGTTTTATTTTCAGTTTTGAAAAAGGCAAATATAATGAATATAATGAAATTTTATATTCAAGCTTTATTCAATTAGTTTTACTCTCCTTTATCAGAGCACAATATGGTAGTTATTGTTCATACCTTATCCATTCTATCCCAGGGGTTCAATATGTTGGGCACATAGTCGATGCTTGTGAAAGAGTTTTGTGAGATGACTCAAAGGCTGCTGACAATAAACCAGAAAAAATACAATTGTAATAGCTACTAGGTCTAAAAAAGAGTTTTTTTACCAGGTCTAAAAAAGAATGAAGGTACTAGAGTTCTGATATTTATAAATATATATATATTTATATATATAATAAATATATTTATAAATATAAATGAATTAGAGGTGATTACAAGGGTATGCCAACTGCATGGCAAGCCTGGCAAGCTGCCCTGTTTTATTTGATATGCCAAATACCAGTAACAATTATATTAGTTCATTCCCATGACCTAATATAATGGTTTGAGGCTCTTTATGTTCCTGGAGCGAATAGATATTCTTGGGCTCTACTAGCATGAGACAGGACATATGGAGATATTACTGGTGCCTACTCTAGCAAATAGGTGATCAACGAGAGGATATTGATAGTGATAGTGATATATTTATATATATATATTTATAAGTATATATGTACACAAGTACATATTTACTTGCTTTTATATATATATATATCTACTCACATTTTATATATACCTACACACATATATATATACTTGTGTGTAAATATATATACACACACATATATACATATATATTTGTGAAAATTTTTGATACTCCTTTACCTGTGGTTTGAGAAATATTTTAAACATAATTTTATATATATCAAAAATTACAGATGTTGAGGGACTACACTGCTATTCCTGAAATGATAATGTCTTCTTAAAATGCAAGAATATTTTTAAGAAGAAACATGATTTTTTAAAATTTGGGGGGGTTTTTGCCTTGCATGCAGCCAGCCTGTGCCGGCCCAGGTTCGATCCCGGCATCCCATATAGTCCCCGAGCACCGCCAGGAATAATTCCTGAGTGCAGAGCCAGGAGTAATCCCTTAGCGCCGCTGGGTGTGACCCCCAACAAAAAGCAAAAAAAAAAATTGGGGGTTTTAATTCTATTGCTCTTTTGCTACTTGGTGTGTATGTGTATGTGTGTATGTGTGTGTCTGTGTGTTTCTTTGTGTGTCTGTTTGCCTGTGTGTCTGTGTGTATCTGTGTGTCTGTGTGTGTGCATGTGTGTTTGTGTGTGTATATGTGTGTATATGTGTGTCTCTGTGTTTGTGTGTGTCTTTGTGTATGCATGTGTGTTTGTGTGTGTGCATATGTGTGCATATATGTGTCTCTGTGTGTCTCTCTGTGTATGTGTGTGTCTGTGTGTGTCTGTGTGTGTCTGTGTGTGTGTCTGTGTGTGTGTGCAGTGCAAGTGCACATGCATTTATACCTAGCAGTGCTCAGGGATTACTGTCATTGTCTGCTCAGGGATTGGTCCTGGGTTGATCACAATCAAGGCAATTGCTTTACATACTGTGCCTAAGGAATTGGTATTTATTTATTTATAATATTTTAAAAATTAGTTATCTGAATTGTTCTCACTGAAATTAGTATATTTTACATTTAAAAGTCCCACTAAGGGGCTCCAAGCCACAATATATCATAGGGGGCAGGGTGTTTTTCTTGCATGTGGCTGAACCCGCATTGGATCCCAGTCACCCCAAATGGTCTCACAACCCCACCGGCAGTTATACCTCAGTTCATAGCCTGGAGTAAGCCCTGAGTCTTTATAGTCAGGCCCAGAAACAAATAACAAAACAAAAAATATCCCATTAAATTAGGTGAAGAACTAACACATTTTAATTTTTCTGAGAGTATTAATTGGGAATTTTCTCTCACAAGTAATTTTTTGCTACATACTTCAACCATGTGAAATGCAAATTAAAGAAATTAAACTCACTCAGACACACCATGAACATAATAAAGGATTTTTTAAAATTTTGATATCCCAAGGATATTTTTGCCTATAAATCAATGGGAGGGTGATATCAATCTACAAAGATGTAACCTCTTTTCTTTATAACAGGCATCATGTGGAGATTATTCTTCCCTGAGGAAGCTCTAGACATATAACCCAGTATCATAAAATCTCTACATATTTTTTAACTGTTTCAGATCAATACATGTACTTTCTGAATACTATGGACTCATTCATGTTTGATAGGCGCTAAAAAGCTACGTAAATCATTTCTTCTGATAAATGTGTTGTCTTGAGACTGCTATCTCCTTTGAAATTTATGCTGATGTACAAAGTTTACACCCTTCCTTTGAAAACATAACAGTCTGCAAATAGTGATAGCAACTTAAGTGTAGCAGAATAATTATCTAGTTTGGTGATAAAGATTTTTTTTGGTTTTATTTTCATGAACGTTCATGTATGGATGTGCCCTTAAGTTTCATAGGAAATGATAAAGAAAAGCTGTATGATAAGCCTAGAAAGTGTAGTGAAATGATTCCCTAGAATTTTCTTTGTCAGTTTCAGGTTCTTAGAATGTGTGGAGGATGGGAGACTTTGATAAAATAGCTGTTAATTCTGGCATATAGATAGCTGTGTATCTCTTTCTACCTTATATTTCATACTCTGTTGTACACCTCTCACACACTGACTGACCTCATCTTTCAGAACATCCCATTACTTAACATTTTCTGACGGAATTATAGTATTTCTTTTGACCTAAATTGTTATTTTATGAATGTACATATGTAATTGAAGTATTTTTACCAGATTCAAGCTCCTTAAGTAAATATGTAGATATTCATACATTTTTCTTTAAATATATATTTCTTCCCAAAGATCATTTATATGAGGGTGAAAAATATATGATTTTGGCAAAAAATAGAAAAAAATCCTCCTTTCTAGGCCTTAAAGCTGCCATTTTTGATTTGATTTTTTTTTAAATTTACAAGTTGAGAAGAGGGAATGAGGATAGTATAAAAGGGAGGCATTTATAAGAGACAAATGAAGTGTGAGAAAATTGGGAAGAGTCTCAGCTTAGGATAAATTCAGGTTAGAAGAATTCCAAGCATTTTTAAAGAAATGAAAAGTTATGTTCAATTCAAAGTTATCTAAGTGCTTAGTTATCTAAAACCTCATAACCTTAGGATAAATTAGTTAAAAGTATTCAAAGCATTTTTAAAGACATGGAAGTTAGTGTTCACTCCAAAGTTATCTAATGCTTCATTATCTAAAACCTCACATTTCTCTCCATGTGGTATTGTTCTTAGCCTACTGAGAAGACTCTTAAAAATGTCATAGAAGTATATGTTTGCCTTTGCTTTCACTGTTTGGTCAGTAAAGAGAGGTTAAAGGAACAAACATCTGAATAAAGACAACCACAGAAATGCAAGCTCACTTTAAATACATAAAATATATAATGTGTGAGCTTAGATTTTCTACAAGTAACTAGATATGTTGATCTAAATTCACCATTATAAGACATTTCATACTTAGCTGTTTTCTATGCAGTTGTGCCCAATAAAACAATGAAACAGCAAAAGGTTTGAGAAGACACTATTCATTTCAAATACAGATGATTCAATGATAAAAGAATATTTAATACAAACGGTTACTACTGAGCACTTATGTCACAGACCAGAAATTATAGTGAGTAAAGTAGAATCCCTACAAGCAGCTGAGTGCGCCTCGAGTCCTGGCACCAATTATATTTGGTGTCTTTTAGTCACCTGGAATGATTCCTGAGCCCAAAACCAGGCACACAGATGTTCGTCCCTGGGCACAGCTGGGTTTAGCCCCAAAAAGAAACAAAAAAGCCAGAATTTAGGATCACACTTATGATACATGTATGATAGATTTGTGTTCTAGCTCTTGATGCCTATACTCATCATTTATGTTTCACATATGAGACCAAATTAATATTCAGCATTAATAAACAATTAGCCCACAATTTTAGCAACTATTTAGTCACTTGATCACTTGATCACTTGAATCCCGTTATTCATCAATTTGCTCGAGCGGGCGCCAGTAACATTTCCATTGGACCCTACTTTTACCAAAAAAAAAGATTATACTCAGAATCATGAGCTGCATTTAATATTTGCCAGAAGAAATATTAAGATTTGCACATTAATGGGGACTACTTTGACATCCCATAATTTATATAAGCAAACTACAATTAAACTGTGGAAGACTCGATCTTCCATGTGAAGACTGTGGAAGAATGAATGTTCTATGTGAAAACTGTGGAAGAATGGATCTTCCATGTGAAAGGATGGATCATGGGGATTCCACATACCAGAATTATGAAGAAAATGGCAGAATAAAATTGTTATATAAATGGGAGAAAAAAGGAAAAGGAGAAAGTATCTATTCTTAAGCTTAAAAAATAGTTAAGATTCATTGCTTACTGGAACCTAATCATGGTCAGTTCAGTGGTGTTCAGTTAAAGTCAGTTCTGTTCAGAACGTATGTTGATTGTATTCTGGGAACAGCACAGTGTGGGTACTACATAGGTTCTGAAGGACACTACACGGTAATTCCTGTCTCAAGAAATTTAATTCTCAGTTACAAAAAAAGAGCTTACTTATGACAGTGTCTTTCTATTTGAATGGAAACATGCATGTTATAAGCTTTAGGTCTTATATTACATTAAAAATATTCCTTTTCCCCTGTAATATTTGGATCCCTTTTATTTTCCTTTCAATTATACAAGAATGTTAATCACTGGCTGACCTTCAATTATTCTTATTTAAATTTTGTAAAGCAAAATAAATCCGTGCTTTAGCTAGCAAATTAACAGTTTTTACTTCAAAAATAATTTTACAATGCAAATGTATAATCCTTATAGAGAAATCCATAGGCCTATTAAGTATACACACATAGCTTTTGCATTATGGGCTAATAAGATTTTATGAAACACAATTTGTCAACAACAACAACAGCTTAATAGAACATTTTCCTTAAGACTATCAAAAGTGCTATTTTAAAATATAACATCGGGGCCGGAGCGATAGCCCAGAGGGTAGGGCATTTGCCTTGCAAGCAGCCGGCCCATGCCAGCCCGGGTTCGATCCCGACATCCTATATGTTCCCCCAAGCACCACCGGGAGTAATTCCTGAGTGTAGAGCCAGGAGAACCCCTGCGCATAGCCGGGTGTGACCCAATAAAGCAAATATATATATACACTTACTACACTTTTACTTAAAAATATGTTTTTGGTTCTATATTGAAATTTGATTGATTTTTAGAAAAAAGTATAAAGATTCTAAATTAGGAACTTTATGATTGTGGAACCATATATATATATATACATATATATATATATATATATATAAAACATCAAATGTAATTGACAGTAACATACTATTTGTTTTACTATCAAATTTTCTAATGAGTGAGGAATTAGTATATTAAATGAAGAAAAATGAAAATATATGCAGATTTTCTGCTATGAAATGTTAATTCCTTATATATAAGCCATATACAGTACATTAATTTTAGTGTCATTTAGAACTACAATTTTACTTAAAAATATGTTTTTGGTTCTACATTGAAATTTGATTGATTTTTAGAAAAAGTATAAAGATTCTAAATTAGGCACTTTTTGATTGTGGGACTATATTTTCTTCCCAATATGACGTGGCATGATCCTCATAGTAAAAAATACAATAATTCTTACAATTGCCTACAAAACAATCTAAGGGTCAGGAATGTAGCTGTAGCTTAGCAGTGGGATATTTTCTCTCACATGTAAGGCCCTGGGATTCATCTTTGACAGATCAAATAAGTAAGTAAATAAATTAATTAATAAGCTACTCTTTGCATATAGAATCTGTGAACAAATAGTATCACTTGTATCACTTGTCTTCCCATTGTTTATCAATTTGCTCGAGCGGGCACCAGTAACATCACCATATGTCCTGTCGTGTGCTAGTGTATCCCAAGGGCTTTTTCTTGCTCCAGGAACACAAAGAGCCTCAGACCATAATAGTACAAATAGTAAAAATCAAATAATAAAGAAGTATAGGGATGCCATCCGTAGTCACAGTACTCATGGGGAAGAGGAATATCTAAAAATCCCTCTACCATAAGGGAATAAGGTTCCTCACCATTAGAAGCAGAAAGGAAAATGCAAATCAGAAACACTGAATTGGCAGGTCCCTTACTCTGAAAGTTTACAGGTATGACTTCCCAAACAAGTCAAGAAATTATATAATTTATGTCTTGGTATATTGAGAATTCACCCCCTCCCAGTTTGGACTGAAATGAATAATATGTAAGGCATACAAGAGAGAGGGGGAAGAGAAACTAAGATCTTATAATGTGAAATGTTAAAGAGCCTGAAGAAAAACAGGGTTATAGGTTTGGGAATAAAGATATTTAAAAAAAAATAAAAAATTCTGTGAAGCAAAGCTTTCCTCACAATTTGCAATAAAGAATATAGAACAAGACAGCCCATAATATGTAACACACAATGTTGTGTGTATTTGGAACTTTTAGCCATTGTTTTTTTATTTACCAATTATAATGGATATTCATAGAAATAAATTACACACAATTAATTCTTTAATATAAAATTAAATAATATATATTTTACTGTAATTCTATATATAATATAGAATTCATAAATGTGTCTGCAACTTTATTCATCTATAGCTATAAATTTTGGAGGGGCTAATCCCAAGTAGAAAATCTGGGGATCTCACCTGCAATTCTCAGCCATCTAGGCTATTAGTTCAGTGGAAAGGTTCAAGAATGCAAGGATGAAATACTCCTCAGATCCTGCCACCTGGACCACCCAGTAGTGTTCAGGGCCCTCCACAACTGCTCTCAGCAGTGGTTAAGGCACAATTTGGTGCCAAGAATTAAGCCTGAATCAGTGCATGCGAGAAATGAGCCCTAACTTCTGAACTATCTCACGGTCCAGTTGTATCTATTGTATTCCCATTATATGTACTTTTTCTCAATATGATTACTATAGAAGTTCACTGTTCATTAAATAATCATATTTTGAATAGCCAAATTACTACCTATGGTTTGGATAGTATTTTATGGTCATTTTTCAAAGTAAGGTAGATTTATTAGACAAAAAGGTGGGGTAATCACCAGAAGTAATCCTTTAGTGTGGAGTAAATCCCAACCACCACCAGTTGCTTCCCCCCCAAAAGCACAAAGACAGTGATCAAACCTAATTGAATGCATCAATTGCAAGTGAACTAGATTCCTAAGTCTTGCAAAATTAAGTTAGCAATTTCCATATATATATATATATGGAAATATATATATATATATATATATATATATATGGAAATATATATATATATATATATATGGAAATATATATATATATATATATATATATATATATATAAACTCTCAGAAATTATAGTGTTGGTCATTTATGCTAGAAAAATTTATATATATACTCTATATATATATATTCATACAGAAACGTTAACAACATTAAAAACTTTTTTATTAACCAGCCAACTGTGAAAAAATAAAATTAAGATAAAAGCAGATGTCTTTCAAAAGTAATATGATCAAAGAAAATGTCATTACCATACTACTCTGAGCAGCAAAAGAAGAACTATTGTTAAATAGAACCACTTGGACAAATCTTAGGAATTATTCTTAAGAAACAAAGCCAGCACCAAATGTTAAATAATATTTTTTCCATTTTTAGAACACTTCTGAAATGACAAAATATAGAAAATGGAAGCAGACTAGTAGTAGGAAAAACAAAAGAAGAAGACAATGAAAAAAAGAGATGTGCCTGGTGAGTTGAGGGAACTGTTCAATATCTGGACTATTGTGGTGGGTACCAGAAACATTCTGTATCTCTCCCACATGCACACAAGTTAGCAACAAAATGATTAAAAAGATTAAATTTTAAATAATATGGGTAGTGTGTTTCAATGTTCATATATTGATTGTGATATTATAAAATGATTTTTTCAAATGTTACCATTGTATAAAAAGCAGGAGAGTAAAAATCTCTGTTTCCTGTACATGCAAAATTCTAATTATTTCAGATGACATTTCAAATTACAGGGCCGGAGCGATAGCGCAGCGGTAGGGCCTTTTGCCTTGCATGTGGCCGGCCCATGCCAGCCCGGGTTCGATCCCCGGCATCCATATGGTCCCCAAGCACTGCCAGGAGTAATTCCTGAGTGCATAGCCAGGAGAAACCCCTAAGCATTGCCGGGTGTGACCCAAAAAGCAAAAAAAAAAAAAAAGAAATAATAATAATAATAAATAAATAAGGCAGTCACAATAATACTCGCGGCTTGCGGTTCATCAATAAATGCTGGATTTAGAGATGACTACAAGAGTATGCCACCCGCACGGCGGAGCCTGGCAAGCTACCCGTGTCGTATTTGATATGCCAAAAACTAGTAATAATTTTAGACCTCATTCCCATGACCTCATGGAATGATTTGAGGCTCTTTATGTTCCTGGAGCAAGCAGATGCCCTGGGCTCTACTAGCATGAGAAGGACATATGGAGATGTTACTGGTGCCCGCTCGAGCCAATCGATGATGAACGGGAATACAGTGATACAATGAATTAAATAAGGAGATTTATAGTGAAAAATGACAAGAGGAAAATATAAATCTTTATAAAAGGAAAGATGATTGGTCAATTTATTTCAGGCAATATTTTTTTTCTGATGAAACCCGGGAATGAATTAAAGACTATAAATTTTAAATTATAATTGAAGGTATTGAAGACCACATTACCCATCTATAAGAGTCACAAATCAAATAAATTTCAAAGTATTACTTTCAATTTCTGAGGTATTTTAAAATTTAAAAAAACTTAAAGAAAATTATTGTTTATTTTATGATAATTTAAGTATTTCTTTCTTTTTATATTTTGGGTCACACTTGGCGATGCTCAGGAGTATCTCCTGGCTCTTCGCTCAGGAATTACTACTGTCAGTGCTCAGGGGACAATTTGGGATGCGAGGGATAGAACCTGGGTTGGCCAAATGCAAGGCAAATGCCTGCCTTGCTGTGCCATCGCTCCAGCCCCAATAATTTAAGTATTTCTAATGAACTCTATGTATGCAATGAGAGGGAAATTCACAATGACCAGAAAGTATAAATATTAATTGTAATGGAAAATATGTGTTTTAATATATTTTATTATATATTTTATATATACATACATATTTAAATACGTATTCTAATATATTTTAATATGTTATCAATGATATAATGGTGATGTATAACTCTAACAGTGCAAATAAAACATTTATCATTTTCATTGACTACAAATTCAAAATCTGGTATCTGATTCAAAATGACTTTTTAAAAACTTACATTTTACTATACAGAGCCCAACAAAATTTGACTTATGCTTCCAATAAGAGGATAGTCATGCTATAGTAAGTTTTCATAGCAAAATAGTACACTCAATATTAACTCATATATGTTGTTTTAATTATGGCACTTCCTATGCATTTTACTGCTATTTATCTTTGTCATATTGGAAATATTTTATAAGCCGATCAATACATATAACTTCAAAACACAGAAAAAAAACCTAGTATTTGTAGAGCTTTCAGAGAAATGTTACATAACCAAATATTGAAAATATAATAGCTGGAGAGTGAATAGAATGGGCAAATTAAAATGACATTATCAAAGTATTAGTAAGCTCTACTAGACTAAAAATAGCAATTACATTGTATTGATGTTCTTTTTTACCTTGTTGCCATGAGAAATAATTGTTCTTTTCTGCCCTACATATCAGTTGTTCTCCTGGCTACCATCCTCATTATAACTTGACAGTTCAACTGCTAAAAGAATGCTGATTTTATATAATTATCCTTATTAACCATTTTTCACAAAAAGCTTATGAGGTAGACTGACAAATCTATTGCATATGCAATTACAAATGAGAAATCTCAACAAAGTGGGAAAATAATCCTTCCAAGGTCATAAAATAACATGTTTATATAGAAAAGTAGCACTCTTTTCTTTTTATAGATTGAAGTCCAACATCTTATTCTTCGCTTTGGTTGCTAGGTTTTGGAAATTAATGTCATTATGTATGCCAGATTTAATATGAATGTCTAATAATAAATGTACAATTCTCTAGTTGCTATTCAGCAAGTTGGTACTGACTTTATCAAATACTTGTGCTTTAATGGCTCGAGATACAGTACAGTGGTTAGTGTATGTGCCTTGTGTATGATCTATCCAGGCTCGGTCCCTCGAAATATGTATGACCCCTTGAGCACTGTGAGGAGTGATCCCTGAGTGCAGAACCAGGAATAAGCCCTGAATAATGCTGAGTGTGGCATAAAACTGAGAAACAATACACAAACCTGTGCATTTGCAAATAATGTGCTGTAATGTGGGAAAGCAGAATGACAGTGTTTAGAGTGAAAAAAGAAAAAATAAGATACCGACTCCATGCAAAAAAAATCTATTATATTTTGACTTCTGGTTCCTTTTAGTACATGAATTTGAGTGAATTACTTAAACACTCCTAGTTTTTTTTTATATTTTATTATACCACCATGAGATATACAATTACAAAGATGTTCATAAGATGTTCATATTTGGGTTTTGTCATACAGATTTTCAGCACCCATTCCCATTCAGCACCAGTTCCCATTTCCCATCACCAATATACCTGATTCCCTCCCCCTCCCCTAGCCTGTCTCTATGGCAGGTTATTTCTCTCTCTCTCTCTCTCTCTCTCTTTCTCTCTCTATCTATCTCTATCTCTATCTCTATCTTTTCCTTCCCTTCCACATTGTGGATTACAATGCATACTTTAAGAGGTTGCCATGTGTATCTTTTTGCCTGTATTTAATGCTCAGTTCTAGGCTGGTATTAGCACTTTCGACAATTATTAGCACACTGTTCCATTCTGTGTCTTACTTCAGAGGCTAGGTAACACTCCTAGTTTTAAAGTTATGACCCTCGGGGCCGGAGGGATAGCACAGTAGGTAGGCTGTTTGCCTTGCCTGCGGCCGACCTGGGTCCGATCCCCAGCATCCCATATGGTCCCCTGAGCACCGCCAGAAGTAATTCCTGAGCAAAGAGCCAGGGAGTAACCTGTGAGCATTGCTGGGTGTGACACAAAAAGCAAAATAAATGAATGAATGAATGAATGAATGAATGAATAAATAAATAAATAGATAGATAAATAAATAAAGTCTTATAACTCAATTCAACTGTGACTATCTGTATTTTGCAGGGTCCTTCTAAGTAGAACTCCTTCTTATAGGTTTTCCTTTATGTGAATTTATTAATTTTTATCTTTGCTAATGCAGTATTGGTTAAATATCAATTTGACATAACAAGATTTCATTGTTTTCAACATGCCTTTTAAACTGAAAACTGATACTTACTCTTTTAAAATAATTATTGAGGAGTTGAAGAAGATAGCACATTGGGGAGGAGACATGCCTTACACATGATCAGCCCAGGTTTGATTCCTGGCACTCCATATGGACCCCAAGACCTACTAGTTGTGATGCTGCAGTACAGATCTAGGAATCAGCCCTTAGCGTTAATGGGTATGGTCTCAAACCCAAATAAATTAATACTTATTAAATATCATTATTGCTCTTTGTTATTTGCTAATTTTGCTATCTAATGGCAGTCAAAGAACTGATGGCAGTTTATTGGTTTATTTTAGCACAAAATCTATTGAGTATACAATAAATAATTAGTCAATATTATTTACTTATAAAACAGGCATCATGATCTATTTGATCTATTTTAGGACAGACATTTTTTAAACCATATTGAGTTTGTAATTTCTGCCTTTTCTTTTGTTGATCAGTTTTCTCCAGATTTCTTAACTTCTTTTTATAGTGTTACAATTCTATATTGTGCCTTAAAGAGTCACAGGCTGATTGCCTTGTCACTCTGGAAAAATTATCTAGGAATAAATTACCAATCAAGAAATTTCTGTTTCGGTGACAGAGCGATAGTCCAGCGGGTAGGGCATTTGCCTTGCACGTGGGGGATTCGATCCCTGGCATCCCATATGGTACCCGAACACCACCAGGAGTAATTCCTGAGTGCAGAGCCAGGAGTAACCCCAGAGCATTTCCAGGTGTGACCCAAAACAAAAAAGAAATTTCTGTTTCTGTTTACTACAAGACTACATTCAAGGGGCTAGTTTTGGGGGGCGGAAAAACAATGACATAATTTAGAATAAATATTTCAAATCTTTGTGGTCACCAACATAAAATGGAATCAAATATTGCTGGGCAACAACTATATAGCTATTCTGACCAGTGTGTAGTGTCCGCTCAATGCCTTTTGCAATCTTTATTTTTCTTTCAAAAACAGATTTTTTCTTCTCAAATGTGTTTTGTGCCATCATGATCACAATTATATTTTCCCTACTGAACCCCATGCAAACAATTTGGCCTTCTTACCTAGGGGGTGTGGGTGATCCTTAGGGGAGAATAGTTTCAAGCTAATGGTACAAAAAGCTAACAACAGACCCTAATCTTTATTTAAAATGCATTGTTTGATATTTAGACGTTTTACTATGTTCAGGGTCAAAAGTCTCTTTATTATTTTTAATACCTTAACTGATTTAAATTCAGTCTCTTTTATTTTTTTCATGTTCTTTTTTTATTTTTATTTGAAAAATGCTCATGTAGAGTTTTGGTTCTACAGTGTTCCAACAAGCACCCTCCACCCTAACCCATCTCCCATCACCAATGTCCCCACCTCCCTCCCCCCCCGCACCTCAATCACTTGGCGGGTTCTGAATGTCATTTCTTTCCTCTTTATATCTCCTTCCCACCAAACTTTCCTGCTCTTCGTGGAATGCAGTGCATTAAAAGACATTACTGTTTCACTATTTTTAGTGGACCGCGCGGCCACTTGCGGCCGCGCGACCTGGGCTCGAACTGGTTTTGCTCTGTTCAACTGGTCGTGAGGCAGTTTCCCAGCGTCCAGACAGCGAAAATGGTGGCTAGTGTGATGGGCGAGTCTCATCCGGCTGCTTCCGGGACCCCCCAGAGGCGACGGGCCCACTCCCCAAGCCCATCTGCCCTCCTCGGGGTTCCATGGTCAGCTAGGCCCGGCACGAGCCGACTTCCGGCCTCCCCAGCCGCTTCTGAGCCTCTGGGTGCTGGCCCAGCGGGCAGCTCGTGGGCGGGGCCACCAGGCTCCACAAAATGGAGGGGGAAAGGGCGACCACGTCTCCATCTGACGACTTCCCAGTGATTCCCGCCTCTTGGAGCTGCCTACCTGGGCTCGAACTGGTTTTGCTCTGTTCAACTGGTCGTGAGGCAGTTTCCCAGTGTCCGTACAGTGAAAATGGTGGCTCGTGTGATGGGCGGAGTCTCATCCGGCTGCTTCCGGGACCCCCCAGAGGCGATGGGCCCACTCCCAAAGCCCATCTGCCCACCTCGGGGTTCCATGGTCAGCTAGGCCCAGCGAGCTGAGTTCCAGCCTCAAATTCAGTCTCTTTTAAATAAGAGTTTATATTTTTAAAAGAGATAGATTAAACCAAGCCATTTAAAAAAAAGTAGTTTCTTCCATTCAATGAATCTACCACTTTATTTTTGTTTCCACCAAGATTTCTGAAAAAGTCACATCCTTGCACTTTCATCCTATTCCTCGCTCTTCAAAAACTCCAATGTGGGTCTGACCTTGACTGTCTCACAGAATATGACTTTGTTTTGTTCACTGTGATAATACTGTGACTTAAACACTTTCGAAGAGAAAATAAGCTATAGCCTAGCAATTATTAAGTAAAACATTCATTATTTAAGAAAATAGGACTTCTGCTTTAAAACATTTGTGTATGTGTATATTGAATTAGCATTTTTTCTGTTCCTAAAACAGAACCTTTCCCTTTTTTGGTTTGTTTGCTTTTTATTCTCCTGATTCTTAATTCAAATTATCAGGGGTATCTCCAATGAAGCAAAAGTTAGGGAGTATATTGGTATGTCTTGCTTTTGCTATACACTTCAAGGATAAAGGTCAAAAGGCAATTATAATTAATTTGGAATTAGTTTGGGGGTATGGCATGAGACAGTGATCTTAATTTTCAGTTCTCAGTACATGACTATCTACTTTTATTTCAGCACAGATTTTTGAAGAGACATGTAGTTACTTCTTTTAAAAATGTCATAGTCCTAATTGTATCTAAAGATCTTTAGATTTTAGCTAAGGTAGTGTTTCCTCAGATTTTTTAAAATATTTCTATTAAAAATAGAAATATTTTTCTATGATTTTTATGATTAATAAATAATGATATATATTTATATCATTAATATATGTATATCATAATATATCATTATATCATTTATATATTATATATAATTATATATTATATATATATTAATATATATATAAGAGACTCTCACACATGGGGCAGAGCTGTTCCTTGCTCTCCCTGTGCACAGCCATTCATGAGGCAGTCGGGAGGCATGGCGGGTTCTAGCCCTGGCCCACCACCTCGGCAGAGCCTCACAACAAGCCAGACCACCCCCTCCCTCACTCCACGGGCGCCACCATTTTCCACTTCTGGACTTCCCTCTCTTCAGAACTCCACCCAGCAGACGGGCCCATCACAGCATGGCTTGCGCGGTTCATCAATAAATGCTTTATTTGGAGGTGTTTAAAAGAGTTTGCCTCCCGCTCGACAAGCCTGACAAGCTTCTCGTGTTGTATATGACATGCCAAATTCCAGTAACAATTATATTAGGTCATTCCCATGACCTAATTTAATGATTTGAGGCTCTTTATGTTCCTGTAGCAAGCCGATGCCCCTGGCTCTACTGGCATGAGACAGGACATATGGTGATATTACTGGTGCCCGCTCTAGGAAATAGATGATCAACGGGAAGATCGTGATCGTGATTTATTAATCATATATTAGTTATATAAATATATATCATTATATCATTCACTATATCATTTCTCTTTATATTCCAAAAACGACTACTAACTTCCTAATTTAATTTATATTAAGTAAATTGATAAATATGGAATCCTTGTTAGATAAGTTCAGTAAAAATAATTCTATAAAATATACTCATATATATTTATTTTGTTATATAGGTTAATATGGCTCAAACATACGCCTTACTTAATAATTAGTTTGTTCTTACTAGATAGTAGTTACTCAATAAAAGGAATCCACACTTACTATTTTTAATATAATTAGCAAATAGTTATAGTATTGATCTATGTCACATTAAAGCATATATCTTACACCGGAGATTATTCTAACATAAATATAAAGAACAGATTCCATTGATTATAGCAGAGACAAAGACAATTCCAAAGTATATTCCCCTGTCTTTTAACATGAGCATGATATTAGAAGTCATTGAGGCAATAGAAGTCAGGTATTAATATATGAACATGTCCCTTTTGACCCAGCCATACCACTCATGAGAATATATCCTGGGAAGCCCAAAACACACAGCAAAATCACCATCTGCACTTTTATCTTCATAGCAGCACTATTCACAATAGCCAGAATCTGGAAACAACCAGAGTGCCCGAGAACTGATTACTCGATAAAGAAATTTTGATACATCTGCATAATGGAATACTATGCAGTTGTTAGAAAAAAATGAAGGTATAAAATTTACCTATAAATGGATGGACATGGAGAGACTAATGTTGAGTGAAACTAGTCAGAAGGAAAAATACAGATATAGAATGACTACATTTATTTGCATAACATAAATATATATATACATACATATATATATGTATGTATGCATGCATATATTATGATACCAATATCCAAGGTCAGGCAAACTATGAACCAGGAGGTCTTGTCAAAGGTAGAATCTACCAGAAGCGTGTGGGAGTCAGAGGTTAGTAAGACAGAGAAGGAAACAGTGTGCTAATAATCATCAAAAATGATAATACCAGCCTAGAGCTGAACATTGCATATAGGCAAAAGATACACGGGATAACCTCTAAATGTATGTACTGCAATCTACAATGTGTAAGAGAAGGAAGAGGGGGAGAGAGAGGGAGAGAGGGAGAGAGAGAGAGAGAGAGAGAGAGAGAGAGAGAGAGAGAGAGAGAGAGAGAGAGAGAGAGAGGAGATAAAGAACTTGCCATAGAGACAGGCAAGCTAGGGGAGGGGGAAGGAATTGGGGATATTGGTGTATTGGTGGGGGGAAAAAGGGCACTGATGGCGGGATGGGTCCTGGAACACTGCATGACTGAAACCCAAACATGAACATCTTTTTAACTGCATATCTCACGGTGGTATAATAAAACATTTAAATATATATATAAATATTTATATTTATATATATTTATCTATAAATATGTGTATATATATATAACTGTGTTACTACTTTGGAAGTTTCATTACTTTAAAATTTAAAAAAATCAAAATTTAATTATTATAAATGTTCATCAAGCCCTATGTGATGAAGTGGCATATGATAATATATGCATTCATGTACATAAGATGCACACCAATTGTCATATGCACATATATTTTCTAATGCTCATTGTTAAAGACTCTAACTTTAAATTTGTGAACTCAAACCTTTATAGCTATTATGGATCCCTCTGGGGAAACTTGCTTAATATTTACTAAAGATAGCATTCACAGAATCCTAACCTTAATACATCATTAAATAACAAACATAATGAGATATTCACCATGTCTAGCCAATACTTCTTTTTAATTCAACTTGACAACATCCAGAACATAACTACATAGTAATTTGTCTTGTTTTGGAATCATAATTACATATTGGCAACTTAAACTGTCAGACCTAAAACAGGGAAATTTAAGTTATTATGAAGTATTCACATGAGGGAAACCTAAAGGGACATCAATTATTTTGCCACAATATCACTCTTTTTCAATTTATCATTCTTGCGGGAATGAAATGAAAGGTGAAAAGAAGATATGGAAAAATCGGATGCATTTATTTGCATGATATTGAGAAGTGACTACTATGGTTAATTAAAATAAAAACAGGTATAACATATTCATCAGTGATTTTATTTAGAGGAAAGAACTTCAATAACTGACATATTCATTCTCTTTTCATCCATACAAACTTTCATTAAAGTGGGGCCATAGCGATAGTCCAGCAGGTAGGGCATTTGCCTTGCACAGAGTCGAGCCAGTTTGTATCCCTGGCATCCCATATGGTTCTCCATGCAGTGCCAGGAGTAATTCCTAAAGGCAGCACCTGAGTGCAGAGCCAGGCCTGGGTAACCCCTGACAGGAGTAACCCCTGAGCATTGCCCCCAGGTGTGATCCAAAAAGCAAAAACAAAACAAAACAAAAGAAAGAATTAAAGAGTTTTATATGCATGTATATGCAATAATATATGCAAATATATACAAGTTACTGTATATACAGCTATATAAATATAAGAATAATAAATCCCCTTGAATTAATGTGCACATAGTTTCTAGTTTGTACAAACTAGAAAATAACTCTATAAAATCTAACTTAACTTCACACATTCTCCAGACTATTCTAAGAAATCAGGATTATTTTAAGAAATTTTGTATTTCTTCAAAGAACTGATTCTCTAATGAATAATGTATGGTCAAATAAAACAGGAAAAAAAACCTTCTTTGCTTTGTTGTTTGGCCACACCCAGAGACTCTCTGGGTTTACTCCTGATGTGTGCTTAGGGACCACCCTTGGCAGCACTCAGAGAACCATATGGAACTTCCAAGCTCTGTAGCATGCAGGGCAAGTTCCCTATTACTTTTATTATGTCTTTAGTCTCTAAAATAAGAAATAATTTTATGCAGACATTTTTTAAAACTATATAAATTAATATGGAACTTTACTTACAGTAAATTAAATTTTCATTTGCAGATTCAACTCATCTTATGGGTAGAGTGATTATTTGCAATAACTAGACTGGTCTGGAATTATCAAGTAAACAGCAGAAACAAAAATGGGAACTATAACATTGTTTAAATTAAATTTTGCTTTACTGATAATATTTTGAAAATTAATTTATCACAATATTATATGAATTTTTACTTATACTACCTGAAACTTGCTTACACTATTATATTGTCTGAAAACTTGTTATACTTTCTATATACTATTCCAAAATTGTATCCCTGTCGAAATGGTATCCCTGAAATAAATAAACTACATAATATGAACAATTCAAAACAATGTTTCAATTAATTTTGTATTGTCAAAGAAACTTGAATAAATGCAACCCAGATCAATGATGGGGCTTGCTTTCATGTATTCTTGTGTTTCAATATCTATTTAAGCTGAAAATCATGAGTTATTGGTTAAATCCAGATGTTTACAAGTTACTAATTTTAGTATGCTTTAGTCTGAGGATTTTGATGCTCAGCAAACTTAGCTAAAATCTAAAAGATGACAGATTCATACATTGGTGAAATATAGAAAACACAACTGGAAGCTCAGCTGATAAACTTCTGCCAGAGATTTACTATTTTTTAAAGTGCTGATGTATTTGAAATGGGAAAATGTGATCACAACCATTTTCTGATGCTTTCCTTTTATCATAATCAATGATTTAGATTGATATTAAAGTTGGCATTTGCTTATGCCTAAGAGGCATACTATATATTAATAGATAATAAATTATCTAAATGTCCATAATTTTAATTATTTCTTTAAAGTAATCATATGATTTGGCTCTCCCATTTCCATGAGGCTGTGGTACATCAGTAAATGCAAACACTTTGAGCACCCATATAGCAGGGCCTGGCAAGCTACCCATGTAGTATTTGATATGCCAAAACCAATATTAATAATAGACCTCATCACTGGTACAGCTATATAAGAAAAAAACAGCCAACCCCATTAGAAAATGGGGAGAAGAGATGAACAGAAACTTTGACAAGGAAGAAATCCAAATGGCCAAAAGGCATATGAAAAAATGCTCATCATCACTAATCATCAGAGAGATGCAAATCAAAACAACAATGAGATATCACCTTACACCACAGAGAATGGCCCATATCCAAAAGGGTAAAAGCAACAAGTGCTGGCATGGATGCGGGGAAAAAGGGGACTCTCATACATTGTTGGTGGGAATGTCGACTTGTACAACCTTTCTGGAAAACAATATGGACATTCCTCCAAAGACTAGAAATTGAGCTCCCCCTTTGACCCAGCCATACCACTCCTGGGAATATACCCTGGGAAGCCAAAAACACACAGTGGAAACACAATCCACACTTTTATTTTCATAGCAGCACTGTTCACAATAGCCAGAACCTAGAAACAACCAGTATGCCCGAGAACTGATGACTGGATAAAGAAACTGTGGTACATCTACACAATGGAATACTATGGAGCTGCCAGGAAAAATGAAGTTATGAAATTTGCCTATAAATGGATGGACATGGAAAGAATCATGTTGAGTGAAATTAGTCCGAAGGAAAGAGAGAGACTTAGAATGACTGCATTTATTTGCATGACATAAATATACTAGGTGATCTTACCAAAAGTGGAAATTACCACAAGCGCATGGGAGTCAGAGGTTAGTTTAGACAGAGAAGGGAACATGTGTGAATAAATATCAAAAGGTCTGATTCCAACATAGAACTGAGCATTAAATACAGACCAAAAAATGCAAATGATGGCTTCTAAGTGTAGGTAGTGCAACCCACAATGTGTGGGAGAAGGAGGAGAGAGAGAGAGGAGATAAAGAACCTGCCATTTAGACAGGACGTGGGAGGGGGAGGGAATTGGGGACATGGGTGGTGGCTGAGGGGCACTGGTGGAGGCGGGGTGCTGGAGCACTGTGTGACCGAAACCCCCAAGCGTGAACAACGTTGTAATTGTATATCTCACGGTGGTATAATAAAATGTTTAAAAAAAAATAGACCGCATTCCCATGACCTGAAGGAAGGTTTGAGGCTCTTCATGTTCCTGGAGAGAGCAGAGGCCCTTGGGCTATACTAGCAAGTGAACAGAGACAAATGGAGATATTACTGGAGCCCACCAGAGCAAATCGATGAACAACCGGGAAGGCAAGTGATCTAAGTGATACAATCATATGATCAAACAAGACACTTTAACCAGTACAAAAACACATATTGCTAGAGTTCAGAACCAAGTACTACTCTAAGATAATGTGTTTAAAGTTTCTTTTGCTTTAAGGAATGCATCATATTACTTAGGATCTCTTTTATCTTATGTAACTATGGTGTTTAATTACTCTGGGGATATTATTTTATTTTATTTTTTTTTATTTTTTGGGTCACACCGGTGGCGCTCAGGAGTTACTCCTGGCTCTGTGCTCAGGAACTACTCCTGGCGGTGCTCAAGGGACCATATGGGATGTCGGGGATTCAACCCAGGCCGGCAAAGGCTGGCGCGTGCAAGGCAAACGCCCTACCCGCTGAGCTATCGCTCCGGCCCCTGGGGATATTATTTTAGTAGGACTTTTCAACATGGAGATACATGTTTGAACTGAGCTCTTAGATACATGTTTGATCTGAGCTTAGTTGTCGAAAAATGGATCAAGTTAGTTAAATTTAATGAGCCACACTATTTTTATATTAAAATCAAAATAATAACTACACACTCTGCAGGCAGGGAGAAGATACATTATTGTCTGATCAGTTTTAGTATGGTTATATGTGGCTATAACTCTGTGTTTTAGGATGCTAGTATATATTAATAACCTCTAAAGCAGTGAGCAAAGTCACTTCAGTACCAAATAAGCCTATTTTATGAGAACGAAGTGAGTTTCCATAATTATTTGAAGTCTCCAATAGTCCATGAATTAAGCAGAATAAAAAAAATTTTATAAATAAATAACCCATTCACTGGGCATCTCATTTCCTGAATTTATTCTTTTGTGGAAATAATGAGAAAACAATAATTAGCCTGTATCATGGAACACAGTATAAGGTAACACAATAAATTAAGAAATATAAAGTATACCCGTTGTACTAGTTTGTTTTCTGCCGGTGAGCTACAAATCCCTCTTACCTTGAAATTTCAGGACTTTTTCTTTTAGAAATTTACTTGCATATCTTTATGCCTTTTTAAACTATCACTGCAAGGCAAGGGAACTTGTAATTCTATGCCTGAACCCCACCGGAGAGTCTCATTAAGGCCCTGGTTGCCTGCTAGTGCAGGTCAAGGAGAGTTAGTCATCAACTAGTGGGGGTTGGAGCCTCTAGAATCAACTTCATCTCATATTTTTTTATAACCATGGAAACTGCATATTTAATAAAGCCCCTCCATTATACAGGTACACAGTCTCTTAATTGCTTTGTCTGTAGTTTTGGCATGCATAATAAATAGGAAACTTTTTCTTCCCGAATTGATGGTACTGTTAGCTTCATTCCATAGCACTTATTAACCACTACTAAAATACAAATATATAAATTATAATAAGTGTTCTATAATGGAGACAATAAAATCTACTACATAAAATGGTTCCAAGTAAATATGCCTATGTATATTAGCAGCCAAAAAGCTAAACTTTGTACTGGAAAAATATTGCAACACTGACAGGCAATGTTAAATCTTCACCAAAAAATAATTCCAAGTTCATTTACAAATGATCAAAAACATGATTGGGAAGATTATTATCATGAGGAATAAGTACTGAGGTAATAAATCAATTGTAGTCAAATCTATTGTAGGGCTGGAAAGATAGAACAGCAGGTAGGGCACCGCCTTACATGAAGTTAACCCAGGTTTGATCCTGAGTATTACACATGATTTCCTGTGCACTAGCAGGAATGATTCCTGAGCACAGAAGCAATTATTCCTGAGTATGGCTAGGTGTGCTTACTCGAATAATAATATTAACATGAGATGAAAACTTGGTAAATATTGTTATCACCCAATTACATGAGACTTTTTTTAAATTTAAACCCACCAAACTCCAAAAACCCATCAATAGTTTGTCAACCAGCATATCAGAAACTAACAGAAAATACTGAAGTATCAATATGTGAAGGACAAAGATGATAGAAGGGAAAAATGTTCAGGTGAATCTAACATCTACTCAAAAAATTAGTTTTCTTAATTATTAATTCAGAAAAACATGTTAACTTCAAATGTTCTATATTAAACATGTTAATGTTAAAGACAATACATTAAATTAGCTAAAATTATAAATGATTTTCAAAGCACACATTGCTCTTCCAGAATCAAGATTAGGTCAAAATCACACATTCAAGAGAATTCAAATTTTGTTTTTGTAACTTTTAATGGCTTTGCACTCTGAAGCATCCACAGGATCCATACATACATTGTAGAAAATGCAATGCTCAGTGATGCCCTGCTAATATTGACAGTTTTTATTCGAGGTTCTAAAAGTAAGATTTAAAAGAAAATAGAAAAGTCCTATAACACAACATCAGCAAAAATAGTAGCTGCGTAGAGAAGATGAGATTTTTCTAAATTAGTGTGTCTATGTCCTCAAAGTTCTGTTTACTGAGAGGCAGGTGATTTTGACCTCCTGACTGAAGCCTTGCCTATCTTCAATTCTGCAAGTATTCCTACATTTATAGAGCCCTATTTCTTGCACTAAAATGCTTTATGCCCATTTAGGAAGGCTATTAGAGCCACTAAAGTTTTCCATAAAGTGAGTCATGCTTCACATTTGCCACAAATGGAAACCAAGTAGTTGTAATTTTTGAATTCCAGACAGTGAACATTCATAAATAGATCCTGTCTGAAAAATGCTTTAGCTTTTTAGGACAAATTTCAAAAGGCTAATCAAAATCTTAAGACTTGACTGCCACTGGAATGTCATTATAAAACATGGATGGCCTAAAATAGGAATCAAGGTAACATCATTATTAAGTCAGGCCATATTTTGCAATATTGTGTGATGAATAAAGAGATTAGCATACAATACACCATCTGCTGTAGGTTTCCCTCTTAGTGCATATGCACAGAAAAGCCAATTCCCTGAAATATAATGTTAATGTTGTGTCTCCTGCAAGCCCTCTGTGTTTAATCCTATCCCTGATGACAACAAACTGGCCCGGGAAGGATAATAACAGGTAAGTCTTAATAAAGGAAGTGCTTTTGCTTCACTTAAAAACAAAACCAAAAATTCTTCCTGAAACAGAATCATTTAATCACCCAACATTTCCTCAAAAGAGTTAGATTTCAACCTCAGAAATTGAATTATAGTTCATGTGTACCCAAGAAGTGAAGTGTGCCAGGTGCTTCAATGAAAACCAGCAACTCAATGACAGTTCAACATTTTTTTCCCTTTGGTCTCATTGTAGTTACAAATGCCTACTGCTTGAGTCTCTGCCTCAGAGATCTACATAATAATACGAAATTTCCACCGTCCACCAGTCATCCTATTTAGAGCTTGAAAAATGTACCTCATCTAGTCAGCATAATAACTATTCATATGGATATGCGACAGATGATCAGCTAATCCATTTCTCTTCATGCCCTCTTTCAGTCAGTTTCAAACTTAAATCTTCTTGAAAGCCAGTGAGAATCCTATGCTCCATCAAGTCAATCTAGGTAATGTGTTGAGACCAAAGTGTTTATCATTACACACGGGACATGTAATGAGATAGAAAAGAGTTCTTATTTTTTAAAGAACAAAAAATGTATTCTGCTTGCCTTAAAAAAATAAAAAGTTGTCTTACCTTTGCACTTTCACACTATTATATTTGATTCGGGAGGCATAGTTACTAGAGGGTATATATTCCCTACTAGAGGGTATATATTCCAAAAAAAGTACCAATTAAAAAACAATTTAAAAAAGTACTAATTAAAGTATAATTTTAGTCAATTTTAAAGCACATCAGGCTGAACTTTTATTTCAATAATCCACTGGGTATTTCACCAATATCAAAATACTCTTAATAATATATTATGAATAAAATAAATGAATTTCTCAAGGATTATTCCTTCTATTGCTTATTTTAACAGTTTTAGCACAAACTAACATTCTTTGTATAAATATCTAATTTGCATAAACCTGTAATTACTTCTTCTTTACAATGAGCATATTTTAATCAAACTGCCAACTGCAGATAATAGTTTAGGTCCAGTGACAAGCAAAGCACCTAGTCTGTGGCACAAACTACTAAGGGTACTAAAGAGGCATTAACACATAATGACTTGTTGAACAATAAGTTGACTTTCTTCTCTATGCCTAAAATTATCTTCTGGTGTAAAATTTTAAAGCTGTAAATTTTCATCAGTCCCATCCAAGGAGTATTTCATCAAACTATATGTGAGATATGGCAGTTAAATGAAGAAATAAAGAAATTGTATTTTTCCCTCAAAGAGACACATGATTAAATAGAAGGTAGTTTTATAAAGAAAATAAAGACAAAAAGAAAACAAAATATCAGTTATGTAAGAAAAGGGATAAACTCATTCCCATTCAGAAATAATAGTTAACATGAATATAAATCATAGGAAATAATATGAACTTCAAATTTAGTAGTTTGGGGGTGATTAAAACATGGTAGTGCTATTAGAAGACTATGATATATGTATAAATATACAAGGAAATTATTGTTGCTAAAATGTAAAGCTTTGACTCAGAAGTAAAACTAATCAGCTTGTTTTCTCTTGTAAAGAGTGCTTTTACTTTTCATTATATAATAACAAACAAAAACCATTAAAATTGAATTAACTGTTTATCATTGATTAATATCACTTTTATCACTTGTCTTCCCGTTGTTCATAGATTTGCTCGAGCGGGCACTAGTAACATCTCCATAGGTCCTGTCGCGTGTTAGTGTAATCCAAGGGCACCTGCTCACTCCAGGAACATGAAGAGCCTCATACCATTCCTTCAGGTCATGGGAATCAGGTCTATAATTGTTACTGGTTTTTGACATCTCAAATACGACACGTGTAGCTTGCCACGTTCTGCCATTGATCAATATGCTTGACATATTTTAGGATAGCTCTCCGAGAACTTTCTGAATATGTGAGCTATAGCAAGTGTGCTTCTTCATAATTTTAAAAATTATTAGAGTTGATTGAAAACTTGTCTTGCATGCAGTAGACATAGGTTTAATTCCCAGTACCGCGCAACCCACTGAGTCTACCCTCCCTAAGCCTGAGTCAGGAGTAAACCCTGAGCCCTGCCTGGTGCAGCACTCCCCCACCCCAATATTTTACCTATTCCTTTAAAAAACCTTTAAAAAGTGCTAATCATGTCCTTGATCACATAGTTGCAAATGACTCCGCACATAGTATCGAGGAACCTTACCAGTAACCTGTAATGTCACGGGTTCTTTATTCTTTAAAAAGAGTAAAAGTTAACCTGAATTGCACTGGGATTATAAATGTGTGTGATCCGCAGATATGGATACACAATCAGCAAACTTAGTTTCCATTTTGAACCCAGATAAAATTGATTTCTTTGTCAGCAATAAACTGTGTTTTAAGTTGAAATTATTAAATGAGTGATTCATCTTGGATGAACCCTTTGGGTTGGCCCTCAATACCATGGTTACACAAGCTTAGTCAATTTTAAAGCACATCAGGCTGAACTTTTATTATAACTTTTTAGGAAGGGTTAGAAGCAATTGAAACTAGACACCTCCAACTATACTCATACTTATTAAGTATACCAAGATACACCTTAAGGACTCTAATTTCAATTCCCCAATAGATTCTGAGTGAAATAAACAAATGAAATAAATGTAGGAAAATACCATCATTATTATAATTAACTTTAGGCTGATTAATGATGGCACATTTGAAAGAAATAGAAAATGGTCAGAAAGCTAAAGTGATAATAATTGACAAGCTGAGAAAAAATAGCCACAATTTTGTGATTTAATTACAATTTTTTTAACTGCTGCTAATTAGTGATTCAAGCTCCACATTTTGGAAGAAAGCAATCACTATGACATTGTATTTTTTTCCCCTGAGGGAAGCAGATCTATATATACAACTGGAACTGCCTTTGATGTAGAACATGTGCAGATGATATGGAAAATGGGATCACCTGCCCTGGTTGAGATCCTTTAGTCTGGCACTTTCCTAGAGGCCAGAGCTTTCTTCTTTTTGGAAAATTGAATTCTCAGGCACAATAAAAACCCGACTATGTCTACATCTTTTCACCATTTTATAAGAAAAGCTTCAAAATCGTGTCCCATAATATATTCAACCACTAATTAGTAGTAATATGCTCATGATTAAATATTTTAATCAGGAAATTTGAAAAGAAATTTGAAAATTGGGGTTAATATAGTGTAATATTTCCAGGAATTGATAGAAAATATAATATACTTCATCAAGATACAAGCAGTTTCCTTTGCTTTTAAAAAGAAACTGATTTCACTTCTTTGACTAAAAAATTATTTATTACCTGAGCAAATAAATGAAATATATTTAAAATAAAAAATAATATGTTACTGTTTAAAGGTTAGGGAACTATACACAGGTCTAAAGGCATGTTTTGCATATCCATAGCCCTGAGGTCAATCCTTGGCACCTTAATCCTCCTAAAGCTCACCAGTATCCCGTTACACTGAGTGCAGCATCCAAGGTACTGGCTATTCCAGTACAATGAGGGTAGCCCTACTGACCCAAATATTGCTTGACCCAAGCATTGCATTGAATTATCTAAGCTGCTTGATCTAGTATTACAGTAATGGCTTCTGGGACCCATGAGTACTGCTTAGGAGACTACACTCACACATACACATAACACACACACACGTACACATACATTTACACACATCATATATTAATATATTATGTATGTAATTCCTTAGATTAAAGTACAAAAGAAGATAAGTTACAAACACAATGAGCATCACAGTAAATTTAAAAAATGATTTCACATTCAATCTTCATTTGCTGCCAACTTTTGATTTTTTAAAGGAAACTCTAAGAGCTGTTATGAGTTGACACTCTAAAAGTAAATTCAACTCAATACCCATGAAACTTGTGTAACTGCTGTCATCACTACATGCTTCCAGCTGGGAAAATATCGATGTCTTCTTCCAGAGCTCTGAATCACAGGGTGTTTCTCAGAATTGGAAGATGGATAGCCTTATTGCTATGTGAAAGTAGCTCCCCTGACAATATGATATTCTTAGTACTTGTATGTCTTTGTAGTGTACTATAGCGTTCAGGTTTCTAATGTGCCCAGAATCAAATCACCAAATTTGTTTTTTAATTGTCCACTCTTAGGTGACACAAATTGACCAACAGAGCAATAGTTAACTTAAAACTACATTTTTAAATGTCTTGGGGATTTATCAGGCATGCAAAAACTTCAAACCAAAAAACAAGTCAATCGGGAATGAAAGAGAGATGGAATTAACAGTATTTTTTTTTCATTAGTGGCTCTCATAATTTTGGGTTAATGGCCACTATATAATCTACTCATTTTCAGATCTGTCTTCTGTTCTCTCTCTTACATCTATCTTGTTCTTTCATATTCTGGGAGTCTGAGCAAAAAAAAAAAAAGAAAAGAAAAGAAAAGAATGGTCACAACCTCTTCACTTTTTCTTTACAATAACTTTGTAAAAAATCATTTCTTGCTTGACAGAATTTCCCTATGGCATTGGGCCACCTTCACATAGCCATCCATAATTTTTCTCCTGTTTGAAACAATCTCACACATGCCACTCTTGTTAATGACTGAGATACCCCCTGATGGTGCTTAACATTTAATAGTGCTAGAGCTCCACATTTGCCCAAACAACCTTTTCCATTTACCTTACCTCAAAGGCCTTCTAATTTTTCTTCAGAGACAGAAATCCTTTAAGCCCATTGTATCCTTAGGCTACAAATTTACTGAGATTTAGGTTTCCAATAAGAGCGTTGAGATGAATGCCACCATCTCATTTATGAATCAATTTTTGCCCATCGGCTTTTTACTGTTATTACTTTTATTTTATTTTGCTTCAAAGGAGAAAATTTCTATTGCATGTGTATGTATGTATAATACATATAACTAGATATAGATATATACATATGTGAATACATAGGTTTCATTATTATACAGGTGAAAATTAACACAGATAAAGTATATGCAAAAGAAAATTTCTAAATAATTGTCCTGCTCTAAGATTGGTCATACCTTATTATTTAGTACTATGTTCACTGGAAAAATTAAAAGTACAAAATTCTTAAGGATTAAAGTGAGAACTGATTAAGAAAGTTCATTTCTTAAATGTAATCCATGAAAACTCAATAAAAGTTGGCAACATAATATAGTTTATACAATTGTATGCTTTGAGTTTCTAATATAGATAGTACGTTCAATGAACAAATAAAAAAAGTATTTTCTAAAGAAATGATAAATCTTATCCTATGAGAATGTTTTTAAACCTTCCATTTGTTCTCAAAGAAATAACAAAAGCAAGGTTGACTTTTAAATTACCTAATAATCAATATTTTGAAAGGTTTCCATACTCCCTTTATACTTTAGCTATTTTTAAAGTGAATCTCATATTAAATGTTCACTTTTTCCTAAACTGAAAAATACTAAGTGGTGTCACCCAGTTCCTAAATGCGTTTGAACATATTCTATTCTTTAAACTGGATATTTTAAACAATGGTGTATAAATTCACTGCTAGACTATGCCTGTGTCTAACTCAAAACTGGGTAAAGCCATTTCATTTGAAATACAGCAATACTGGCTAAAAAGGTCTGCTAACTATTACAAAAGCACAAGTTAGAATCACAAATATATTAAAAGGCTAAAATATAGAGTTATATGAATTGTTAGATAGGATAACATGATTCAGGAGTTAGTGCTTCCCTGTGTCCTCTTGCTGTCTAAATTATGTGTGTGTGAGGGCGTAATGGTGGGGGAGTCCCTTCAGGTGGTAATTATCACTCTGGTGAGGTGGTTGGAGTGTTTCTTAAGAAATCAGCCACTGAGTTCTGTGTATAATGTGGTCTTCAACAGTCATTGCAGCTATTTTATATTGCAAATAATGGTGCACATAATTTAAAATTTTGCAATTGAAGAAATAAAATGTTTGAGACTATGATTTCATTCAAGTAAAATAATTTCAAATGGGTAAACTACTTACATAGACTCGTTAAAGTGGACTCATTCCAATTACAGGGCCTCGAAAGAGTCCTGTATTGTTATTTTTCGTCACTACACTCTTCCACTCAGCAGAAGAGCTGATCAAGTGGCCGCGCGGTTCATCAATAAATACTCAAGATCAGAGATGACCACAAGAGTATGCCACCCGCACGGCAGAGCCTGGCAAGCTACCCATGCCGTATTTGATATGCCAAATACCAGTAACAATTATCCTCCTCATTCCCATGACCTGATGGAATGGTTTGAGGCTCTTTATGTTCCTGGAGCAAGCAGATGCCCTTGGTTCTACTCGCATGAGACAGGACATATGGAGATGTTACTGGTGCCCGCTCGAGCAAATCGATGATGAACGGGAAGACAGTGATACAGTGATACAGTGAAGATAATGTGACTAGTACTTTAATATAGCTATTTAAATCATTATAATCTTATGTCATGTCAACAAATGATAATCAGACCGAACAGCCCAGTTAAAAACAGAGCTTTATTCATTTTGTTGATATCAAGATTTCCAAAAAAGTGAGAGATATTAGTAAATTCAAACAGAAAAAATAAAAGCTGTTGTTTCAGTTGCTCTAAATTTAATTTCTTTGCTCAAGTTTTTCTATTCCTATGTAATATTGAATTACACTACATAAAACAACTTCAAAACTCATTGTTGTTTGTATCCAAGAGTGAATATTTAACTTCCATGTATTAATATTCACATGTGATAATAAGTTAAGAAATTCTTGAACCATTGAAAAGTTCTTAACGTGACAAATGTATCTTTTATTCTAAAGACCTATTTAGCAAAAAATGACTAAATTAAAATACACCTAGTATACTCCTAAGGACTCACGGACCACAAAATTCCGAAGCATCTATTTTAATTTAAATCACAGAATATCTGGCTCTCCCTGCCTTAGGAGAAACAGATATTCACCCTTGAGTACAAAACTTACTCTCTCTCCCTCATCTTTCTCCAAATAAAATCTGTTTGCTTCATAAAAATAAGTAAATCAATTACAAAAATCATATATGTTAACAAAAAACACTAATTCCACAGAATTTTTTTTTTTTTTTTTTGCATTTTGGGATACCCAGTGACGCTCAGGGCTTACTCCTGGCTCTTGTCTCAGGAATTACTCCTGACAGTGCTTGGGGGACCATATGGGATGCCGGGGATTGGATCCAGGTCTGCCGCGCAAGGCAAACATCCTATAGACAATGCTATCACTCCGGCCCCTCCACAGATTTTTTTAAATATGTTTTTGTTATGGATGCAAGTTGAAATTTATTCTAGTAATTTAATCTATAGGCTTTGTTTTAAAAAAACTTCATAACTAGAAAGAGAAAAAAATATTTTCCTCTACTGTTTAAATTAACAAAATAGATGAAACAAAATCTTGATAAATATCACCTAAATTCATGTTAAATAATGAGTTGTTTGACTATTTAAACAAGTAGCAATTACATCTGGAACATGACACAGTAATGCTTTTGGCACAAAATCTACACACCATGTATCAGACAATGAACAACCTACTTAGGAAACTAAACCTAATTTACATCTAACAGTTTCAAAACATGATTAGAAGTTGTTGATTAATATATTAAATGAAAACTGTTCTTATTGCATGCTTTTATTTGTTGATCAACTGTAGTTTATGTTGAAAACATTATCCAATAAAGTATACTGTTTACATCACATTTCAAATTCCAAAACTTAACCATTTTAAGCAATTACAAAAAATCATCGCAATTCCTTTGTATATATCTTTAATATCAATTTATTTCTTATATACGTTTATTCTCTTTTCATTATATATATTATAGAATCATAATATATCATTTAACATATGCATATTTTAATATATATTAAACCAAAATAGACGTTGTATTCCATTATGCAAAATTACTGAATATTTATTTGATAAAATATTTTTTCGCATCCCCTTATTATGTGATATTAAAATTAATGTTATTATTTTTCTCATCAAATATTTTTCTAATTTATTTCAATTGAATACCTTTAGGAATATTAGGTTAATTTTTGGGTTTACTATTAAGTCTTAATTAATTAATACTTAGTAGGTGATATCTGGTAGAGTTCAGGTCTTACTACTTGCTCTATGCACAGGAAACATTCCTGGTGTTGCTCATCTGACTATCAGTTGTGGTGTTGGGATATATTTCATGACAAATAAAATATTTTATCTCTACTCACTGAACTACCTCTGGCTCTTCATTTGTTATTTTGTAAATGAAATAAGTTGACTGCAGTATGTTTTAAGAATAAAATCCTGTATTCTATCTGTAGCAATGTCTATGCAATATTGTCTAAATAATATAAGTAAAATGGTTCTTATTCAATCCAAATGTTCTCCATAATATTACATTTAATTCAGGGAAAATAAGTTTAAAATATGGTGATATTAGAAACTAAATTAATAAGACTACTTTTATTCTGAGATAAATGCTATCTTAAAAAGAAAAAATGAACTCAAAATCTCTTTTTCTGGTGTCTTTTCAAGTACTTTGATTTAGTGCAATAGAGAAGTAAACCAAATTAAACAAATCAGTCGGTATGTAAGAAGTAATAATCAGCTATGATGTAAGCTTCAAGGGAAGTAGAATTGGCTCACAGAGAATTAAATTGGCCTACAACATATTTTAATTTGTATTATCTGACAACAATGAATTTTGAATTAGCCAGGAAAAAGGATATGCATTGATTATAGCTTTATAACACTGAACTGACATAAAATTCTGATGATCTAGTTATGTACTGGGAAGAGAGTGTCACAGAATAGTGGAATAAAGATGAAAAATAATATGTTGAATTAAAATATCTGTATTATTTAAAAATACATAAAAGCTTTAAACAAAATATTTTCATGACAAATCAGATTGAATAATGATCTGGTGAACATTTGACAATGAAAGATGAAACTAAACATATCTGTTGATTTGGGGATAAAGTCAACTATTTAATGAACTGTAGTATAATATTCAGAGTCAGAGTATAAATGAGATGTAAATTTGTTTACGGTAGTGTCTTTCAATACATAGTGAACAAATAAGCACAGAACATAGTTTATTTATATCCTGATTATGAAAACCAAGCTCATTTTTAAGGAAAAGAAAGATTCAATTAGCCAATTGTGTTTTATATTTCACAAGACTCATTAAATGCAGTTTTTAAAAAAATGAATTTACTTTTATTGTTGAACTAGAAAACTGGGCATAATGCAATATTATTATCCAAATGTCTACTGAATCAGAGATCACCGCCAATATTTTAATAAGAAAGGAATGGAGTTACTTGAAGACAGGGGTAGAGGGTGGGAAAAGAAGGGGTGATAGACTGAGGAGCAGGGTGGGGAGAGAGAGAAAATAAGAATTAGAGTAATTCAGTGTAGAAATTGTGCAGGGGTTAAGGCTCTTTTCTTGAGTTCTGCCTGTCAGGGACCAATGATGAGCAAAGAACAAGAACAGCTTGTGAGCACACTCAGTGTGGCCCACACCCCACTCACAACCCCACTCCCTTATTTCTAAGGAAATAAAGAAGAGAACAAGGAGAAAAAAATAAAGGAGGAAAAATGAAAAAGAAGAGGATCATTCCTCAAGGAGAAAGTATATTTTTTAAATGTGTTAGACAATATGCTAAATGCAGTTCATAGACTGTCATACAAAAGTAAACGCTTCTAATCAGTGACATAGAAATGACATGTCATAACAATGAAATCTGATACATTATTTTAAAATGTTACAAGTTTTTCTGAAAATACTTAAGAAATATACATTTTCGTTTTTTATTCATGAATGAGTGATTATTGTTAATTTATTCTTAAGAAAATTCTGAAATCAAAATAAGAAAGTATTGTTATAAGTGTGTATAGACAGAAATTTTTCCTTATGATATATAGCTCTGGTTTCTCTTCAGATCACATGATATATATTTAAATAAAATTTTAAATCTCATATATATGCAAACATGGACATATATTATTTTTATTATTCTTGTTTTCTTTTTTAAAATGGAAACTTTATATATGTATATACATTAGTTTATGTGTACACATATTCTTTATATGTTTATACACATTATTAAATGATTTTTATTTATAATCTTCATTTAAAATTTTAAATATGCTATATTAAGTGGAAAAGTTAAAGAATATCTAAGTATATGACAATATTACCTATTATTATTATTACAAAATATTATTAAGAAATAATGTCTATTGAATAATAATATCTATTCAATAATTATTACAAAATAATATTATTAAAATGTTATTGAAATATTTTGGGTATTTATTTAAAATACAAACAGAAATATTTCACATAAGTGTTACAGGACTCCATATATATGATCTAATAATTAATTATCATAAGATACATTTTTTTATTTTTTTTCCCCAAGTAATGACTTTAATGAAACTGAAAGGAGACAGAAGAAATGCCTTAAAACCTATGGGTAGACTGTACTCTAGGTTGGACTGGAGAGATTGTACAACGGCAGAGATTCTTTCTTGCTTTCTTGGACTTGGCTAAACCAGATCCATTCCAGGCATCTCATATGATCCCCTGTACACCGCCAGGAGTACATTCAGCTTGTAGAAACAGGAGTAACCCCTGAGCATCTTTGTGTGTGTGCCCTGACCCCCAAAGAAGAGAAAAAAAAGAACCTGAACTCTAGCCAAACCTAGGTATGCCAAATGTACTATATAACTGTTTTTACATTTTGCTTTATGTTTATGCACTTCAGAGGAAACTAAATATAGAAAATGCATATTAACAATATGCATTTTGGGAGAAATTCTTCAATATTTTAATGATTTATACTCAAGACAATGCTTAAGTAATTAATACATATTTATCTTTTTAAAAACTAAATGGAGTGTTTGAGCAAGAAAGATTAAAAATGGCTCAGGGAACAACCATGCTAAGAAATGTTTTTGGGCTGTGATTTATGTAACAAGTTCAGTATAATAATGAGCAAAACTGCTAATCGGTGCCCACAGATACTAGATAATAAATTCAACAGGGCAAAATGGATATTTGCAGCATAGAAACTCCTGACTTAATGATTAAATAAATCTAAGCACATAACATTTTGTGCTTGCTTAAATTTGTTTAGCACATGACACAGTCCTAGGAATTAAAAAACTAGGGATGTTTTCATCAATTTAAAATAAGTTTCGGAAAAGGGGTAAGTAATTAATGACTGTTTCATAAATGTACTATAAGAACCATATCAAACATTTGAGTAAATAAATTATGTATTTGTTCTTGTAATTAGTTGTCTTAACTTACATTGCAAAACTGACATCCCCTTAGCAAAGTGATCTTGTAAAACTTTTTTTTTGCTCCCCACCACAAGCCCTATAAAATGCTTTTAAAGACAGGACAGTGATAATCAAGACAGCAAAGAGCTAGGAAAAACTAGATTTCCTTAAGGCTTGCTTTTTGTAACATGACTTCAAGTGAGCATCTTGAAATCATAAAATTTGATTTTCGTCTAAGTAGAAATGTTGAGTTTTCTCTGGTATGCAGTCGACCTCAGTTTTGATATTAGGCACTGCATCTGATTCTCTGAGCCAGAAATACGCCCTGAGAACCACCATGTATTGCACAAAAACAAAAAATAATTATCAATTTTATGATGGCCTTCCTAGTAGTGGTTGGAGAAACATGAAACAATGTCAGTCAACCAGTGGATAATTCAATGGCTAGATCCTGGAATGTTGTACTGATTGAGTCCAGCTATACTGAGGATCACTGCGGCAGCAAAAAACCTTTTCACTTTTAATATCTGTGTGTGCATACAATATATTATAACCAATAAAAACACAATGAATAAGTGGAAAAGGCACTTTAGTAATGCATATTTCCACTGATTAAACAATTATTAAGCAGATTTATAAAAACAATAATCTAAAAAAAGAAATGTTAAGCACACAGCTAAATCTACCATGTATATGCATATATATACATTTATACAAATATATTGACATATATTTAATAATTTTGATAGATTTTTATTAAAATTATTATTAAAATAATATATTGAATTAAGTTTGGTGGTATAAATATATGTATGTGTATGTATAATATATACATATACCTCTAAAGTGACTTAATTCTAGAAATTTCAACATCAGTTTTAAAGATTCTTATCAGAATCATGGTTTTAGAATTCCTTGGAATGAAAAGGCACAATATTTTATTACCATAAAATCTATTTAAATTTTATCTAGCAATTTTGATATTTAATAAATTCCATGTTATTTAATTCCTTATAAATGAAACCAAATTCTATCTTGTGGGCATTATTGGTGACTAGCTTTCTTACAATTCTATAAGCTTCTAATTAATAAATAAAAAAAAGTGTTTCAAGCAATAACAAAATCATATTATGGTTTTACACCATTTTGTTCATGTACAAATTAAAATATGTAATAATGCTATACTAGCTATTAGAAGGAGTTAGTCTTATACATATTCTGTACAAGTAGAATATTATATTTGTATACACTTTTTGTGTTTTACACTTTATGGATAATAATCATGGATATTGGTATAGGCATTAGCATCTGAGCTCATTCCTGAGTTTTCCTTTGTGTTTAAAATGCATGTTTAATGACTTTTTAAAAAATTAGAAGCTTTTGAGCCATAACTTTTTACGATAGAATCAAAACTGATTCTAGATCAGTGTTTCCCAAAGTAAGAAATGAGAGAAGCTTAGATGATCCAGGGAGGGAAATAGTAGCCTATGGCTCACGGAGGTTTCCTAATTTTTTCCTTTAGGAAAAAAAAGTGATTTTTTCCTAAACAGGAGAAATAAGGCCAGATAAGTTTCAGAGCCTACGTTCTAAATGTATTCATTAAGTCAGAAATTACACACCAGTCATTTTCATTAAAAATTAAATACATCTTTATCACAGACACACCCAAGTATCATTTGTACATATAGTAAATATCTATGAAGTCACATTACTATACAACAAAGACTTCTGGATAAAGTGTCTTTAGAAATCAGGTATAACATATTATTTATAAAACATATATGTCACACAAAATATTACATTATTTAGAAGAAAACTCTAGAGTGCATTAAAGTTACTTCTATACTTTATTTACATGCAATAGAATTTATGGAAATATATCTTGCAAATATATTGTGCAGTTTTACTTCTATAGTAATAAGTTTTTAGCTTCCATTTTATTTTTAAAAACTGCTATAATCCCATTGTTCACAAAGTTACTCATAATTAGGTTTGGGCATACTCTGTTCCAGCACGTGTACTACCACCGGCATCCTTCTCCTTTTACCAATGCCCCCAGGTTCCCTCCTACCCCCAACCCATCCCCATTTCCAGCCCACCATAAGATAGGCAACTTTTAAGTTTTTTGAAATTTGAAATTTTTACCTTTAGGCCATTGAGTCTCTGGTTCATAATTTATCTTTATCACTACTATTATTTCTATGCCTCATCACTTGATCACTTGACGTCCCATTATTCATCGATTAGCTTGAGCAGGCGCCAGTAACTTTTCCATTTGACCCTATCACGTGCAAGTGTAGCCCAATGGCATCTGCTTCCTTCAGGAATACAAAGAGCTTCAAACCGTTTGTTCAGGGTCTCATACAGATTCTTAAAATGTATTTGATGTAGTAGTAGTAGCAGTGGTAGTAGCAGCAGCACAAGAGATCACATCTTACTATGTTTAGGTCTAACCCTTGGCTGTGCTCAAGGTCCATAAGTGCTGCAGGGCACCACCTAGGTCAACTAAAGCAACACAAGCATCATACCCCCCCCCATTATCTTTTAACATTATCAAAAAAATTCAATACCTTTCAACATTTGGTCTATTACTTAAAGCATTGTCTTTTCCACATGTTAACACTCCTGACAAACACCTACCCTAAAAACACATGGACAAAATTATAAACAGTGTTTTTCAGTCTTTCTACAGCTGTGGACCAGCATCAGTCTGTGAATGGTGCCACTGAGTTTAAAACATAGATGAATAAACATAAAATTACATATGATACTCACAACCCATAGAACAATTTTCCCTTCCATTTTTTCTAGAAAATTACTTCAGGTACTTAGATGTGTCTAGTATCAATCTGTTATTTTATTACTTAATTTGACTAGTGCAGACATTAAAAAAATATTCACTGTGATACTGTGGGATTTGTTTCACTTTACTTGGTGAAAGTGAAGCAAGAGTTAAATAATTAGAGTTAAATACAACTTTATTTGTCTAAATGTTATAGTAAATGTTACATTGCCCTGTCATAAATTCTGTCCCATATATATATATGCTGAAATCTATAAATAGATAACAAGTCATGTAATGGGAGAAAAATGTATAGAAATTGATTTTTTTCTGAAAGATTCCTGCATGCCTGACACATGTCACATATTTTATGCAGCCCTTACACTATTGAAAATGTATCAAAATTATGGGCAGGAGAGATAGTATTGATACTCAACAGACTGAGTATTCAGCTTTGCACGTAGGATGCTGATTTGATACCTAGCACCACGTGATCCTCCAATCACTGATGAGAGCATCCTCCAACACAGAATTCGGAGATGCCCCCAATTAGCCTCTGGATTTCTATCTCTCACCTTATATAAAGGATCCAGAAGTCTTGCAAATGGGGGAAAAGGTTGGCAGATTAATACATAGTATTTTCAAACAACCGTAGGTTTAAAAATCATAAAGTTAGAACATGTGCCTATTGAGATAAACTTAGGTATATAATTTTCTCTAGCAAAATTTACTTAATTTCACATGAGTCTACCACTGCATCTTCTTTTCATTTATGACTCCTCTTTATAAATAAATGCTACTTTAACTTCATATTCTTTGTTTTTTTCAGCTTGCTATGTTTATATCCCAAAGTATAGTTCCTCCATGGCAGTGTACAATCGTGGGCCTTTCTTGTCGTGCTCAGACTTCCCCTGGCAGGCGGGAAGTCTGTTATTCTTTGCTTTTTTTGAGCGCTAATATTGACTGTTTCTGCAGCTCAGATTTCTTCCTCATGCCTCAAAAGGTGATTTTTTTTGGGTAAAATCTATATTGTGTTTTTTTTCTTCAGCACATGGCCAAGCACTTTTTAAGTATTACAATCTTTCTTTTCAGAATAATTTTTAGTAATTATAATTTAAATGTCTATTCAGAGCATTTATGTATATGCGTGCAAGTTTAATTTCAATATGTTACTCTAGTGATACAGAATGATTATTTTAATTAAGCTAACATTTTGTCACTTAACTATAAAAAGAAATACCTATATTTTCAGATAAAAATGTCACTAACCATACATTTAGTTTCATGAAAACAATATATCCCAATACAACATGAACATACTGATTGCTAATAATTAGATAGGCAGCTTATTTAGTCTAACTTACCCAAATTTGGTATCTCTTTAAATATATTTAAAACTAAAATAAGGTTAATATGTCTTGATCACTGTATCACACTGTCTTCCCGTTCATCATCGATTTGCTCGAGAGCGGACACCAGTAACATCTCCATATGACCTGTCTCATGCAAGTAGAGCCCAAGGGCACCTGCTTGCTCCAGGAACATAAAGAGCCTCAAACCATTCCATCAGGTCGTGGGAATGAGGTCTATATTTGTTACTGGTACTTGGCATATCAAATACGACACGGGTAGCTTGCCAGGCTCTGCCTTGTGGGTAGCATACATATATGTCTTGATGATAAATAAAAACAAGTTTTAAAAATAAAATTAAAGTTTCAAGAAAGTGAAATAAATGAGCATCTGTTTCAATTCATCATTCATGAAAGACAAGGTTTTTGTTAATCAAGTATTTTTTGTATATTCAATTTTCCAAAAGGGATCTCTCTTTATGGGGGAACAACTATATCACTTTAAGCAGCATCTTCTCCTTGCTTTTAAGTAGGGCTGCAAAATTCCAATGAGGTGACACATTCTCATCCTCATCAAAAGTGTGACAATTAGTAGGTCTCTGGATGATGGAAGGAAATTTTAAGTCACTGACGTCTAAAGTATATTTTAAAATAGTATCATCTTTTGAATGTCTTTTATTAATGCATTTATATTGTTACTAGAATAACACTATTATAAGTCTATTTTAGTCAAATATACAACTAATATACTTGTATATAAACAACTGTAGTTGAGGTTTTTCTGAGATATTTTTTCAATAAATATCAAGATACTTATTCCAAACACCTAATATTTGTACCAGAACTGAACAGTTTATGTGACCTTAGGTCATATTTACAGGATTTATGAGAAAACGTTATTTGGATACAAATGACACAAAAATAAGCATGTAAACTGTGCAGTGTACAGAGGGCTCCTTGGAAGCCTTTCCAGTTATGCGTAACATTGATGGATACACCTTTAAGATCAACTTCTGAAGGAAAAGAAACAAAAGAAAGGACAAAGGAAAAAACACCAACAGACTATACATGACATTTTACCAGCTGCTCTTACAAATATTGAACCAAAGGCTTAATAATAAAGCCTCATCTATATTTAAAAGTTATTGTCTACTTGGCTCGTGCTCTGTCCTGTTCAGCCTTCAGCTAAATAGTAAATGAAGTGTCCACATGAGAGTATTCAGCAGAACTGGCACTCTGATTATTTATTTAATAGTTTAATTTATTTATCAGTTTTTTCCAGATGAATAAACATGTTTTCCATACATTATCTTAATAGACTTGAGGATGCAAAGACAGTAATAAACAAGGTCTCGTCAGGCTTCAATGATCACATTTTTTCTTTATAATTCCCAATGACAAAAAAACACTTGTCATGGGCTAGGGTGAGTTTTGATTCCAGCAGTAACATTGAGTTCCCTTTTCCAAGTACAATTCATTACTTTGGATAACAGGGGCGTCTGCCTCCTCAAGGGTCTGTCAGGATTTGCAGGATCTAAAATGCAGTTTGGGAAGTGAAACGGAAATCAAAGAGTTTCCTTTGGTGTTTTTGCAGGTTGTTTTAAGCTTCAGGCAGACCTTTCATCTATCAACAGTCCTTGGGATTAGTTTGCAGAGAACCAGTTTCATATACTCTTATTTTTCCCACACAAAACTAGAATTAGGATAAGGCAGTGAGAACAAATTGCTTGTTTGTTGCCTTTGGCGGAGAGGGTCACTACATTAAGGTTTTGCTTCTCTCAGTAGTGAGAAAAATGTTTACATTTTCCCTCATTAATATATGATAAATACTTGGAGTTTAACCGCTCTAAGTACATAGAACTGTTATTCATTCCTTTTTTCAGCACATGTATTGAATGTCACCTATATTGTAGATATCGTTCTAGGCACTGGGAAAAACAACTCAACCAAACTGCCCATGACGTTTCCATTCTAATTGTTGAAGTTTATAAATATTTTAGATGGCAATGAGTTCTTGGCAAACTATACTGAAGCGAATAGTACTGGAGAAAAACCGCTTGCCTCTTAGGATTGTAGGGTTGATTAGTAAATCTTTTTTGTTACTTATACTCTGTATACAGGCAGAACTATGTACAACTTTTCTCAACAGAATTAATATTAATAGTATATCCTACCAGATGTAAGGATTTCCGATAAAATACTATTTACTAGGCTAAATATAAATTTCAGAAAACACAAATATTTATTTGGCATAAATATGTTCAGGTAACTCATGGGACAAACATTTATGTTGTATTGATATTCAGATCTAACAGGCTGTCTTGTACTTTTATGTGATAATCTGACAATCCTAGATAGGTGCTCTATTTTGTTTCTTCTCTTCCTGTAGGTAGGTCATCTTAAAGTAAATCACCTTGCCCTTTTATTTGAAATTCAAAAACTGATGTTAAATTATATATACTTTGCATTAGTAGCAATTAAATAAATAAGCCTCCGATATATCTAACAATACACACATAACATTAAAGTCTTTTGTTAGACTAATATAATAGTGATGATGATATATTTTGCAGTATAAAATTTAAATATGGGGACAGAGTGATAGCACAGTAGATAGGGCATTTGCCTCTCATGCAGCCGACCCAGGTTCAATCTCCAACATCCCATATGGATGCTGAGCACCACGGGAGTAATTTCTGAGTGAAGAGCCAGGAGTAACCCCTGAGCGTTGCAGGGCATGACACAAAAAGCAAAAAAAATAAATAAATAAATAAATTGATGCTAAGATCCTCAACAAAATACTAGCAAACAGAATCCAGAGACTCATCAAGAAGATTATACATCACGACCAAGTAGGATTCATCCCGGGGAATGCAAGGATGGTTCAACATTCGCAAGTTGGGGCCGGAGTGATAGCCCAGCGGGTAGGGGCGTTTGCCTTGCACGCGGCCGGCCTGTGCCGGCCCTGGTTTCGAATCCGGCATCCCATATGGTCCCCTGAGCACTGCCAGGAGTAATTCCTGAGTGCAGAGCCAGGAGTAACCCCTGAGCGTCGCGGGTGTGACCCAAAAAGCAAAAAAAAAAAAAAAAATTCGCAAGTCAATCAACATAATACATCATATCAATAAGAGAAAAAAATAAAAAAACATATGATCCTATCAATAGACGCAGAGAAAGCATTTGACAAGATCCAGCACCCATTCATTATTAAAACCCTCCAGAAAATGGAAATTGAAGGGACTTTCCTCAAGATAGTTACAGCCATCACCAAAAGCCCACAGCGAGCATCATTCTAAATGGGGGAAAAGTTGAAAGCCTTCCCCCTGAGATCAGGGACAAGAAAAGGTTGCCCACTCTCACCTTTTTATTCAATATAGTACTGGAAGTACTTGCCATAGCAATCAGAGAAGAAAAGGACATCAAGGGCATCCAGATAGGCAAGAAGAAGTCAAGCTATCATTATTTGCAGATGACATGATATTATACCTAGAGAACCCTAAACTCTCTACCAAAAAACTCCTAGAAACAATAGACACATATAGTAGAGTGGCAGGATACAAAATCAACACCAAAAGTCAGTGGCTTTCCTATATACAAATAACGAAAGAGAAGAAAAGGAGATTAAGGAAACTATTCCATTCACAATTGTGCCACAGAAAATCAAATACCTAGGAATCAACTTAACCAAGTGTGTAAAGGACCTGTACAAAGAAAACTACAAGACATTGCTCCAAGAGATAAAAGAGGACACAAGGAAATGGAAACATATCCCCTGCTCATGGATGGGGAGAATCAACATTGTCAAAATGGTAATACTCCCTAGAGCTCTGTACAGATTTAATGCAGTCCCTATAAGGATACCCATTACATTCTTCAAAGAAATTGACCAAACACTCCTGAAATTTGTATGGAACAATAAACCCACAAGGATAGCTAAAGCAATCCTCGGGAAAAAGAAGATGGGAGGCATCACCTTTCCCAACTTCAAACTGTACTACAAGGCAGAAGTAATTAAAACAGCATGGTATTGGAATAAAAACAGACCTGTGGACCTATGGAATGAATTGAGTTTCCTGACACCCAACCTCAAACACATGATCATTTAATCTTTGATAAAGGTGCAACGAGTCTAAAATGGAGTAAGGGAAAGCCTCTTCAACAAGTGCTGTTGGGAAAACTGGGCAGCGACATGTAAAAAAATGAATTTGGACCTGTGTCTAACACCATGCACAAAAAATCAGATCAAAATGGATTGAAGATCTCAATATCAGACTTGAATCCATAAAGTACATTGAAGAAATTATAGGAAAAACCCTCCACGACATTGAAGCTAAAAGCATCTTCAAAGATGAAACATCACTAACAAAGCAACTAGAAGAAAAGATAAACATATGGGACTACATGAAACTAAAAAGCTTCTGCACCTCAAAAGAAACAGTGACTAAGATACAAAAGAAGTCCACAGAATGGGAAAGAATATTCACCCAATACCCATCTGATAAGGGGTTAATATTCAGGATATATCAGGCACTGGTAGAACTTTACAAGAAGAAAACAAACGACCCATCAAAAAATGGGGAGAAGAAATGAACAGAAACTTCAGCAAGGGAAGAAATTGAATGGCCACAAAACATATGAAAAAATGCTCATCATCACTAATCATCAGAGAGATGCAAATCAAAACAACAATGAGATACCACTTTACACCACAGAGACTGGCACATATTCAAAAGAGCAAGAACAACAAGTGCTGGCGTGGATGTGGGGAAAAGGGTACACTCATCCATTATTGGTGGGATTGCCGGCTGGTACAGCCTTTCTGGAAAACAATATGGACATTCCTCCAAAGACTAGAAATTGAACTCCCATTTGACCCAGCCATACCACTCCTGGGAATCTACTCTGGGAAACCAAAAATGCGCAGCAGAAAAACCATCCCTACTTTTATGTTCATAGCAGCATTATTCACAATAGCCAGAATCTGGAAGCAACCAGAGTGCCCGAAAATCGATGACTGGATAAAAAAGCTTTTGGTACATCTACACAATGGAATACTATGCAGCTCTTAGGAAAAATGAAGTTATAAAATTTGCCTACAAATGGATGGACATGGAGAAGATTATGTTGAGCAAAATTAGTCAGAAGGAGAGAGACAGATACAGAAAGACTGCATTTATCTGCATAACATAAATATATATGTACATATTATGATACCAATTTCCAAGGTCAAGTGAAACACATATCAGGAGGTCTTGTCAAAGGTGGAAATTATCACAAACGTGTGGGAGTCAGAGGCTAGGTAAGACAGAAAATGGAACAGTGTGCTAACAATTGTCGAGGGTACTAATACCAACCTAGAGCTGACCATTAAATAGAGGCAAAAAGATACACATGACAACCCTTTAATGTATGTTCTGTAATCCATAGTCTGGAGGGAAGGAAAAGAGAAAGAGAGAGAAATGGAAAGAAATAAAGAACCTGCCATGAAGGAGGGCTGAGGGAGGGGAGGGAACCGGGACGTTGGTGGTGGGAGATGGGCACTGGTGGCGGGATGGGTGCTGGAACACTGTATGACCAAAACCCAAATATGAAATTTTTAATTGTATATCTTTGTAATTGTAAAAATAAAAAATTAAAAAATATGCAATTAATTATGAATCTGATATTGCAGAACATATTCATATTCCATCCACAATTGCCTTTAAGAGAACTTGTTAAAGTTTTAAGGAACAGGTTTGCTAGATAGTACTAAAGTTAAAGCACAGGGCTTGCATGCAGGCTGACCCTGTTTTATTTCTACTACCACAAGTGTCCCTTGGCACAGCAGTGTTTCCCTGGAGACCAACTCATTTAACTACCTACAGAGCACTGCTTTGGTGAATACTGCTAAATAAAAATTCTTAAGACTGCCCTTAGACAAAATTGGCTAAATATAAAAACATTAAGATTAAAATGAAAATATCAAGGAGTGTCTTGAGGACAAGTTAATTTAATTTAGGTAAATAAAAATTCAAGACCCTGACCACTCTCTGGCATTATAACCTTGGGGCAATTCAGAATGAGTGTCAGGTTTCTTTTAATTTTAGGTGTGGTTGTTGCTTCAGTTGTTTGCTTGTGATGCAGAAGTGTGATTTTAATGAGAATAAAATTACCTAAGTTATGTATCAATGTATCAAAATGCCCGGTATATTGTAAGTGCTCAATAAATGGAAGACATCACTATTAAAGACAAACAAAGAGATTGTGTAAAATCTCTTGGATATTTTTTGTTTGTTCTTTTAATTAATTTTTTTGAGTTGCGGACTTTGTGTTTTTTAATTTTCAGGGCTTATCCTTGGCTCTGTGCTCAGAAGTCATTCAAAGAGGGACGCTTATGAGGTGCTGGGAATCGCCACATAGAAGGAAAGTGCCTTTCCTTTCCTATTGTTCTATCTCTCAAAAAGCATCTGAAATTAAACATTTGTAATAGTAAGGATAATTTTAGAGTTATAAAGGGTGATTCTGTGGAAATATCTAAATTTGAAATATTCATGGTAAAGGCATAAAGCCTCAGCATGAATACACTTCTGTGTTCTAAAGACTGTGATCCTAACTCCTATTTCTTTTAAACTAATCAACTCATTCTGTGGCACTGGATTAACATTTTGTGTACTGTAGATCTGTTCTCTCATGATATGAATAAATAAATCTCAAATTTAAGTTAATTTATTGGCAAATAAATCCAAAATCAAAACAAAAACTAAATGAATACTGTGTAGATTGCTGACCACTGTAAAATACTAATTTTTCAAATGAGTATGTATATGGTATAATAAAATGACTGACTAGATTTTCAATAAAAGTGAGATTCATTTCTCTACTTGCTTAACAGTCTAAGAATTACCTAAATATTATGGGAAACACATATTTTATATATAAATATCATTTTAATAGGAAGTATGAACAAAGTAAGCATTATAAATAAACAAAACTTAAAGTACTATTTTTTTAGAATTTGTCTTCAAATACTGTAATATAATTATGCTTGGTAAATATTTTCTATACATGCCAATACACAGAAAAATTACTTTTGAATAAAAAATAAAATTTTAAACAAATAGAAAAATTGGGGGAGCAGATTGGGTCATTCCTAGGAATGACCAGGAGTCACTTCTGGAAGTTTTCAGAGATCAATATGAAGCACCAGGGATTGAACTATATATGGTGGCATGTAAAACAAGTGATTTAACCTTGTATTATATGTCAAACACTAAAAATAAAATTCTTGAATTAAAACCTGTGGAATTAACGGAATGTATTAGGAAGAAACCCAGTTTGGTGAAACATTGGATCAGAGGGTGTTTCAGAAACTGTATTTTGTATTTTTACTTTGAAACACAAGGTAGATAAATATATAGAATGGGGTAAAAGCTTATAACCATTAAACTATGCCCCCATTTCTATTATAACTGATTTTAATTTATAAGTACCTTTGTATTTAATATTAAATATCCTATTTATTATGTAATTTATTGTGCATTTTATTGTGTGAAATTCCTTTATGTCCTGAGTTAACATCGTAAAATCTAAAACTAAAACTATGCACACTTATTTCATTAATTATAAACTTTCATTTCCCGTATGATCTAAAACAATCTATGAGCTCAGAGAGAAAAAAATAAAACCAAAATATATCAACTGAACAGTGTATTTTTATTTGTCTCAACTGGTAGTAATAGTAGCATTTCAGTTAACATTTTGTTCCAGCTGCTTGAAGTATAAGAGCTAGTCACATCTTTCACTAAATCTCCAATTCCCCAAACTAATAGTGCTAGAAAAGAGGCAAAGGGAATTGACAGAGTTTGAACCTTACCCTAAAGGCTAATAGAAGATGGTTCTGTCAAATTCCTCCAAGCAGGAGATGCCCTGAGCAATACTCAGGCCCGGAATCAAACCAAGGGACACTTTAGATATACCGCTCCATTGACTTCCATAGCACCATGGCACAGAATGGAAGTAATGATTCCTAAAATAGTTGGAAATAAATTAAAAAAGGTTAAGATCAAAATCAGTGACTTGAATTGTGAGATGGGGAATAGAGAACACATCTGTCAGTAAGGAAAACAGAAAGAGGATGAGCGCTATAGAATATAAACTTGATTTATAGCTAACGGATTAGCTAAAGGGCCTCTCAAGGTCTTCCTTACTTCCTCCTTTTTATTCCATGGAGACCTCGACTTGGTGTGTACTAAATAACATCTTTAAGAGTGCGGCAGTAATGCTGCTACTATGTGATGAACTGTCCAGGGTGATCACATTTTGTATCTAAGGTCAAAGTGAATGGGGATGCTTAGCCATGGAGAAAGGAAACACTCTATTAAGGTGCTTATGCGAGCCAGTGAAAATGAGAAAGTCAGTGCTATGTAACAGGCTTTCTAACAATAAATCAGGAAATTCTAGCCACATTTCTTTTGGTAGAAAAATAAATACACAATTCAGAGATCTAAGAAAAATACAATAACCCATTGGAAATAAAGCTAAAATTTAGTTTTAATATCTCTATCAACCAATGATGAGTGTCGAATATAAGTTGCTTTCTTTGCATGAATGATGTGGACAGCAATAATAAAGCCTCTATGAAAAAATTTGCTTTAACATATCTACGACAGATTTATCTTAAATACTTCAATGAGAATTTTTTAAACTATCTAATACTGTCTGATCATAAGCATATATATTGCATCTCCACTCATTAATATATGAAAATTATCACTAAAATATTCATTTTGAGAGCTGGGGAGTAAATATATTTTTCTGTGTTATCAAAATATATTTCATATGCCCATAAAAAGGTAATACATCACTCATTAAAAATACCCGTACTATTTTTCTGACTTGATTACTTCAGCTACCTCTTCAGTTATCAACACTGATTTGATTGGATGTGACATATTTTGGAGATTAAGTGTAAGGGCACCAATATGAGTAAGACATAACAGTGACGTTTTCAGGATAATTATTTGCCAAAGTTTATCAGAAACAATTCTACACTCTTTGTAATACTTTTAATACACTTTTTGAGACAGAGAAAGAGCCAGAAATAAAGGGGAAAAAAAATCACGTAACTGAAAATACAGGAAAAGTGTCATTCTAATTTTCCCATTTTTAAAGTACAAGTTCAAGTGTGCTAACAATTGTCGAGGGTACTAATGCCAACCTAGAACTGAGCATTAAATAGAGGCAAAAAAGATACACATGACAACCCTTTAATGTATTATCTGTAATCCATAGTCTGGAGGGGGAAGGAAAAGAGAAAGAGAGAGAAATGGAAAGAAATAAAGAACCTGCCATGGAGCTGGGCTGGGGGAGGGGGAGGGAACTGGGGACGTTGTTGGTGGGAGATGGGCACTGGTGGCGGGATGGGTGCTGGAACACTGTATGACCAAAACCCAAATATGAACTTTTTAATTGTATATCTTTGTAATTGTAAAAATAAAAAATTAAAAAAAAAGTACAAGTTCATAGACCCTATTGATAATTAAACACATCATTTCCTGTTATACCTTTAATAATCATCATCCACCCTCAAGTTCCAAAAAATGTCATTTAATAGTGTTAGGGTCACATAAAATTGATAAATTAGAAACAAGATTTCCTCTTTTTAAGCATTGTGTTACATACTTAAATTTTTTTCTACAAGTGTTTTATTGCTATTTCTAGCCCCCCCCAAATTGAACGTCTTACCTTAAATCATAATTAACTAATATATAATAATTTTACTTAGCAAAAAATTATTGAAGAATCATTATGAGATATCCTTTAGTTACTCAAAGAGCTTAAATTGGAAGTGAACTTAAAGAAGAATCCTTTACATGTATGGAGAAATTTTATCTGTAATTTTAAAATGTCCTTTAAAATATACGCTAGTGGTGCACAATACTTCCTGTAATGTGATTGATGATTTTTTGCCATTTTATTGATACCATAATTTTACATTGTTAAATATATTTTTCATGATGTTCCAATCCTGCCCCCCATCACAAGAGTGCCTGCTTACCACCCAAGTGTTCCAAAAGAACCTCCCAGATACCTCATCTCCCAAGAATCCTCAGTTATGTAGAAAAAAATCCCTAGATCTGATGAATGAAATATTCATAAACTTGGGCTTGTTGTCTCATGGGGCCCCCAAGCATCTATTTTAGTCCTGAGACATTGTTTCACATTTATATACTGTGAAGTATGTGGTTTTAAAAATATTAAAATATTAATATTTTCAAGGTCTGCATATTAAAATACATAAATTATACATGTATGCACATATACATATGTATACACATATACATATATTCATATTGTATATGTATTTATATATACATATACAACTTCTGTTACTAGACCATTATCTTAATTCATACAAAGAATATTATAGAATGCATTTCAAACAGTTTTTAATGTCATTCCTAATGTGTCATGTAGTTTTCATTCGAATACTTAAAAACAATAAAATATCTGTTTACTTCAAAAACACAACTGCATAAAATATATGAAACCTAGGGCAAACATATTTTATTCCAGTGGGCATATAACTTGAATTTTTATGGTTATTGCTTGGTAGTGGCAAGGTGGGGACTGTCAAGTAATTCCAAAGTAAAGAGGAAGCACTCCTCTGCTATTCTGCTTCATGGCTCCATGCTAGATCCCAGAATTGTTCTTTTGCTTGGGCTCAGTGGTGTTGGGCTCAGGGTGACACTTCACAGTTGTTAGAGGATAATGCAGTGCCACGGATCATCTACTGGGGCTTGTTCATGAAATCCAGCACTCTGTGTTATCTCCTATGTGTGTTACTATATTTTTTCTCTACACTGTTGATTTGGAAAGATTTCCTACCAACTTTTCCCTTAAAGAAGCCAGCACTTTGCAAATGTGACTTTGAGCCTGGATATAATCAATTTCATAAAAGTAAGCCATTTTTCTGGACGACTAGGATAAATCAGAAGATATGTGAAACTAAAGCGAATTTTAGTAGTTTTGAATATTGTAAGATTTGGGAAGATCCTACGGAATAGCGTGAGTGACTTACAAAGGCTCTATTGCATACAAGCATGACCCTGGAATCTCTGCTCTTTGAAACTGGGTATTACAACAATAATTGCAACAATAATCACAAAGGAAAAGAAAGTGAGATACACAAAGACTTTTTAATACTTCCAAAATGTAACTAAACACTCATCAAACCACTGTGTAGATAATCACTGATTTTCTAAAAATACCAAATAATCTTGTTACTCTGTAAGAGTCCTCTTAGATTAAACACAAATAATATTTCAAGCAGTTAGTGCTAAATTACACAATATTGACTATAAAACTGCTATGTAGACTAAGAATTAGCGGTACCTTTAGGAAACTAAGAAAATAATGTCTTACATCAAATAGTAGCAACTGTCCCCCTGATACTCCCCCTTCTACATTACTTTTGATGATCCAATTGAAAAAAAAATAGATTACTAGATAACTTAGTTAGATTTTAATTTTTATAATAGCAGCATATAATTGAAGTTTACTATATATTGATGACTATGTTAAGTGAGTTAAAGAGGCGAACCCATAGTCATCCAAAAATGAGTCTACAATAGAAATAATTGAGTGACTATCCTAGGATAAAATGGTGCCAGAAAATTAGGGGTAACCTGCTCCAGGTCATGCAGTCAGCAAACAGAACAGACATGATCTTTGTTCTGTCTATCTAGCACCACATTTTTCTTATTTGATTAGACTAAAAATGCTTATTGCAATGGAAGAGGATTCTGGACAGTCTCGTGGAATGGGTGTTGCCAGAGCATTGCATATATGAAACCCTGTCATTATCAAATTGCGACTGAAATTGTAACACATTCTGTGTATTTTAGGCAGACATATTTGCTATAATATGCAACAAAATCCTTTGTATCCCAGAAATAATTTTAAAACTTCTCTTTCTTTATCCCTCCACACTCCCTCCAACCTTTGCACTTTGACACAGGTTCTCTGGAGTGCTTAGAATTTTTTAATCTTATATAATAGACCCTAAAAGCAATGAAAGCATGCAGAAGTGAACACCTGGTGAGGCAATGGTACTAGAAAATTGTATGACTGAAACCTAATCACGAAAACTTTTTAACTGTGAAATTCATGGTGACTCAAAAAAAAAGAAATAATAAAATTTAATACAAAAATTAAAATCACATTTTATTAACTACAGAATGTTTTAGATGCATTTCTATATCATTTCCCAAAATTTCAAATTATTTTAAATTCTGCAGTCATTCACTTTATTTTTACATATGAGATAAAATATTTTATGATTATCATTTAAATTAGTAATTGATTTCCATTTATCTTTTTGCAATATAAATTACTTGGAAGTCTTAATTCTGTGAATTCAATCAGTACTAAACAAATAACTTAGTTTTTTTTTAATATATGACTTCTTTTCTAATTAATTAGCTGTTATATTTATTATTCCCCAGTTAACAAAGAATATTTTTTATTCCTCTAGGGCAAAACACAGCCCACTAAGATCTTTGAGAGTCTTAGTGGAAGGCAAAAAACTCAGAGCAAGGAAGGACATGCCTGGCATATAACAACCCTGAGTCGATCTCCAGCCTGGCCCACCAACATCAGGTATGATCATGGAGGCCAATCACTTTGCTGGAAGAAAGTAGAGGATAAACACTAGTAGCATTATAACAGGCAAGCTGTCAAGCATTGAGTTTTGCCAAGAGTGAGCCCAGGTTCCTGAACAATGACCGGGGCCCCCTCTCTTCCTCCTGTCCCCACATTAAAATAAAATCCTTATAAAAATGAGTTGCATGCTATCATGTAGTCATGAAAATCTATAGAGTACAATAAAAGTTGACATTACCCTTATTTTACACTAGGAGGCATCTCGTTCCTACAGATTTTTTTCTACTACTGTACTAAACATATTTTTTGTGACTTCTTAATTAAGTATTCAAAATGAATTATTTTGTAGAACTAATGTCATATTCAAAAGAAAAAGCTTTCCAGCAAGGAAAACTTGTGTCTTGCAATTACCTATAAGCAATTTTAAGTGATATATGAAATTGTCTTTTTTGCTTTTTTTTGGGGGGGACACCCGGCGATGCTCAGGGGTTACTCCTGGCTCTGCACTCAGGAATTACTCCTGGCGGTGCTCAGGGGACCATATGGGTGCCGGGATCGAACCCGGGCAGGCATAGGCCGGCCGCGTGCAAGGCAAACACCCTACCCGCTGGGCTATTGCTCCGCCCCCATGAAATTGTCTTTTAAAAGACACAAAACTACAATATATAGTCAATATATTACTAAATTATGTTTTAAAAGTAAAACAAGAATACATTCTCTTTTTTTTCTTGAGTTTTGCTATGTACCCTTTAGTGCCAAGAGCTTACTCCCAACCAACGCTCAGGGATCACACCTAGACAGGGTCAAGGAGACTGTATGAAGTGACAGATTTCAAACTTGGGTTGACTGCCTCCGAGCTGCTGAACTATTTTTCCTGCAGCACTCATTATTTTTACAGTGAACAAAGTGACTTTTAGTGGAAGCAGTAAAAATAACGTAGACTAAATATGCTTTTCTAAATATATAACATGTATGCATGTATATAGCATACATAAATGGAAACATTAATTTTCATGTTTATTTCATTTATTTTTTCCTCAGTGAGAGAGAGAGAAAATAATTATACAGCATCATATGCCATCACCATGAATGAGATAAAGGGCCAATATCCAAGATGCATAAAGCACTCACAAAGCTTAAGAACATAAACCAGTAATGCCATCAAAAACATGGAGATGAACAGACACTCCACTAAAGAGGACATAAAGTTTGCAAATCAGCATATACAAATATGCTTATCGTTACTTCTTTTCAGGAAATGCAAATCAAAACTACTGTGAGATATTCCAGTGAGAATGGCTGACATCGAAGAGTCTGGAACCAGTCCTAGCAAAGACACAGTGAAAGAAATACAAAGCCACTGTTACTGGAAATGGTATTTGCTTCAACTTTGGTGGAAAACAAGATGGAGCAATCTTTTAAAAATTAATAATATGGGCTGGAGAGCCAGTATAGGAGGCAGAACACTTGCTTTGCACATAGTCAACCTGGGTTTGATCCCCAGCACTCAATATGCTACCCTAAGTACTGTTAGGAGTAATCCATGAGCACTTTACGTAGGCCCTAAGCACTGAAAGTATGCCCTCCACCAAAAAACAAAAACAAAAAAGACATAAGAATAGGGCTTCCTCATAATCCCTATGATTACAATTTGTACTATTTATCTTAAGATCACAAAACATTGATTTGAAAAGATTTGTGCACACATATGTTTAATATCATATAAAGGGAACAACTTCATATGGAAGCAACCCAAATATGCAAAAAATATCCAACAGGTGCATTGATTAAAAAGGTACAGATAGAGAATGGAATATTATTCAGCTATAACAGAGGATGAAATAATGCTATTTGCTTTAATTTGCATGAAACTGGAGGGCACATATTAGAGGGAAAAGAAACAAAACATGTAACCTTACTCATCTGTGGTATACAGATCAACATAATAAGGGAATGGACAATATCTGAGGAGGACAAACTCTGTGCATTAAAAAAAACACTCCTTTTCCTTGGCTTTGTGCCAGGAGTTTTTGATGTATTCTATACTTTTTTATAAACAAAATAGGTAACTTTGAGAGTACTGCAAATTGTATTTAGAAAATAAATCAAGACTGTCCATATTCATATATCTTACTACCTAATTGCCTACCCAAATATCATTTTTATTATTTAATATTTAAAATTTCATTTTAAAATAAAGTACCAAAATAAATTTAAAGCTGTGCCAACTATAATTACACTCAGGTACAAGAAGTCTTAAAATTATGTCATTAAAAGTTGCTCTCTGAATAGAAAAATCAGACAGGATGAGGGTCACTGTAGGGAGTGTCTGAATCACACCTAGCAATGCTCAAGAGATTCTCTTGGCTGTGTGCTGAGGAATTCCTTCTGATGGTACTCAGGATATCCTATGGAATATAGAGAATTGAACCGGGGTCGGCCGTGTGCAAGCCAAATAGACTACCAGCTGTATTATTGTTCTGTTTCCAGTATGCTGAGTTCCTGTTCTGGCTCATCTACCCATAAAATAGTAGACAAGTCAATTAAAATTTCTTAGCATTAATCTACTTATAATTATATCAAACTTATAAATTTGGTATAAATTATAAAGATACATTTATTTAAAATTTTAATGTATCATTGTGAAACACACAGTTAAACAATTAACAAGTTATTTATGATTGGGTTTCTGTCATCAACACCATTTCTTCACAAGTGCCCCTACTTTACAAACCCCCACTTGTCTGCCTCTATGGCAGGCACTTCTCTTTCTCTCTCTTTCTCTCTCTCTCTCTTCCTCTCTCTCTCTATGTATATATATATATATATATATATATATATATATATATATATATTTCTCTCTCACTCTCTCACTCTCCCTCCCCGCCTTAG